>CM046424.1:32178366-32778366 GCA_025506505.1 Flaveria sonorensis
TAATAATGATAATACTAATAATAATAATAAGCATATTAAGTAATAATCTTTGAAATAAATAAAAACAATAAGAGTCTTATTATTTTTAAAATTTTAGAAAACCTTGGAATTTATTAGTTTGGGTATAAAATGATAAGGTTAAAATCACAGGGATCAAATTGTAAATTCGTTTTTTAAACAAAACCTGAACTTTGGGTTAGAAGGGTAAACTTATAAACCACAGGGACTAAAGTGTAATTTCTTAAGATTCAAACCTAAACACCCCGACTTTCCGGTTGAATCTCCGGCCGAGCTCCGGCGAGCTCCGGCCACCCCCAAAACAGCCGAATCATCTCGAATTTAATCGAATTAAACCCTCTCTCATCAGTTTCGAACTTCGCCCTATCATTTAATCGAATTTTAAGTATGGTTATGACAGAATTCGAACATGAAACCGAACGTCAATTGAATCAAAAATCGGTTCTACCATCAAGCCTAGTTAATAATGCAATTAAACTAGCACAAACGTTCCTCTAATCATCTCGAACTAAATGTGATGATTCATTGCACCTGAAACAACATTTAAACCGTTTAATTCGACCTGAAACAGCCGACAGTAATACCATAGCCGTTGGACAGGTTCTAGATCGAATTGACCCTATAAAATAGAGGGCAAATGCCCTCGACATCTTCGTTTCACTATCTGAGCACTCAATTTCACCGAAACACACACGCACCAAGCATTTGATTCAACACTGTATCAGTTTTATTCGAACCATTGATCGACAAACTCAACATCAAAACAGGTAATTAAAGGTGTCTTTTGATTCGATTTTACATGGGGAACAAAAGCCCCATGATTAATTTGAGTTTAAACAATGGATTGATGATCAATTTGATCGATTTCGAATTAGGGTTCTTCGGTAAGATGGGGATCCTGCTGAAAATGGTTTTAAACCTTTTTTTCTATTCATAACACCAAACAGGGCTTAGCCCAATCGATTTAAGTCATAGACTGATGGGCAGGAGGTCCCGGGTTCGACCCGGGGCCCTGGCATTATTTTTTTTTAAAAGAGTTTTGTTAATATTTATATTTCAGAAAACTTCCTAATATTATTAATCAAATAAAAATCATTTTTAAATCAGAAATTATATAAAACCATTTCTTTTTAAATTTCTTAGGGATTTAACTAATAAACTCTTATAATCTACCATTTCTTTTTAAATTTCTTAGGGATTTAACTAATAAACTCTTATAATCTTATTTTAAAATTATAAAAAAAGGTTACAAAATATAAATTTAGTATCAATTTTAATTTGTAATTAAATTAGTAACTTTTAAATTTCCAAAGGATTTTAATTTAGTAAATCCTTCTCTATAAAATATATTTACAAATTCATGTATATTTAAAGAAAAATATGATTATGTACCTATTTAAAATATGTATTATCTTAATCTTTTAAAATTACAAATTTACTGTTTTATTAAATAGTAAATAATAACTCTTTTGATAATAAAAGTATAAATTTTATTAATAGTGTTAATCATTAAAATTCTTGTTTAAAACATTTAATTATCAAAATAATAATAAATTACACCTATTTAATAATATAAAAATCATGGACTAACGGTTTATAAATATAGTACAAAAATCACCATGATTAACTTAATACGACGTTTCATTTAGGTTGAACGGTATCGTATCCTCGGCATATTTTATACAAGACATCCTTATTTTGCTCATTCTTGCAATCCAAGTGAGTTTTCATACCTCTTTTTATATTATTTAACACTTTTGGGGTGAAACATGTTAAACGTATCATAAACACACTTGTAACCACGTTTTTAATCTTGTAACACTTGTGCAATTCATCTTATTTTGTCATGGTTATTTGAAATCTTGTAACTATCATGTGATGACCCTTGTAAGATACAATCATTAACTATTGCTAGTCTGACGACGTCATAGATCTATGGGCCTGACAAGCCTATTTGGTGCTAAAGCCGAGGTATTGCCGGCTCCTAGTGTCGTATTTTTGAGCACTATGAGAACCAAATACACTTAGCTAATCGTTTAATCTTGTAATGGCCATATTTGTCAAGGTTTGATTGTTACAATTGTTTATCCATCTTTATTTACTTTATTCAATAACCTATGACGTGAATTGCCATCTTTGATATATATCTATGTATGAAAATCTATGGAAACTCACCAACATATTGTTGACATTATTTTTAACATGTTTCAGGAAGTGGCACTGTTTAGCTTGTTATTGAAGACTTGCTTACATCTAGGATTGGACCTAGATTAAAAAAAAACAATTATTATCATATGACGTTGGAAATATTATGTATTGCTGAATGTTTGAACTTATGTTATTTCTTAGATGTATGTCATGAATATTGATATTTAATAATTTTGTCATTTTAAATTAGCGTTGTGTGGCATGAACAATCTTAACCCTCACATCTCGACGTTTCCGCCGTTAAGGTTGGGGTGTGACAGATTGGTATCAGAGCCCATAACTATAGGGATTTAGGTTATTAGAAATGGTGGCCTATACTATGGTTAAACTGGGGACCCTTACATGACATTTTTTATAATCTTGTAAGTATGCTTATGTGCGTATCACATGTTGTTACATGTTGCATGATAAATCCCTTATGTGCTATTTGATTTTATTTAGAAAAATGGAGCCTTAGGAGTTTGACTTGAACCTTGTATATCCCAACTTCCTAATCCTCTTCTTATGCCTCTAAGTTCTACCGCGTCTAATCTTTTTTCTAAATCTTATTCTCGACTACGTGTGGAAATCTACGCATCTTATTGAGTGGAAAAATTCCTTAGACGATATGTCTAAATCTTGAAAATCTCATCGAGGTTTTAATTCTAATAGCCTTAGGGAAGTGTGTGACACATAAACACCTGTATTCTGGATTTCCTGGCCAAAGGCCCTCGGGCTAAGGCAAGCATTTCGTATAAATCTCATTGCGAGACCTGTTATGCTTACCTGGGGATTTCTGAGATGAGTGCTAAATTATGGTCAACATACACATTTTCCTCGGGGTAATTGGGATTAAGTCACCTCGACGTGTCCATGTTCCTATTGGCTATGTGGTACCAAATGGAACCATCCTAGTTATATTTGTAAATATAAAAAATTCTTGATTTCCTGAACTGGTTTATCTCCGAGTACTAATATTTTTCTTTATATCTATCTTATATAATGTCTCGTCACCAAGGAAAGCGTGCTACTTCCGACCGCAAACTTGCCGCGATGATCGTCCGTCAAATGGCTGCTGTACTCCCGACGATGGTTGCTGAACTTAGTAGCACCTTAATGGCCAATAACAGCAACAACGCCAATGGAAACAATGGTGGTGATGGCAACAATGGTCATGGGGAGAATAGCAACAACCAAGGTGGGAACAACTACACCTGCACGTTCAAGCACTTCAACTCATGCAAACCCACTAGCTTTAGTGGAAAGGAAGGAGCCACTAGACTTCTCGAGTGGTTTGAGAGTATGGAAAACACGTTCATCAACAGCGAGTGTCCTGAGGAGCTCAAGGTCCGCTATGCTGCAAGTGTCCTGCAACAACGGGCGCTTACATGGTGGAATAGTGAGAAAAGGAACCGAGGTGCTGAAGTTGCCTTGGCGTTGTTTTGGGAGGAGTTTAAGGACTTAATGGTCCAAAAAAAACTGCCCGAGGAGGAGTTCTGGAATCTTAAACAGGACAGTGGAAACCATTTGGCATACTCTACCCGTCATCACGAACTGAGCATGCTTCTACCACACATGATGGATACCGTACCCCGAAGCATCGAGAATTTTATCAAGGGGGTACCGCCTCAAATCCAAGATGCTGTGGTGGGAAGTAGGCCCACAACTTTGGAGGAGGCGATCAATATCACCGCCCAGCTTACTGAAAACCATATTAAGGCTGGTACCTTGACGGTAAAGGGTGCCAAGTCAACTGTGAAGGTGACTCCCGAAGCAACAAAGGAGGAGAAAGCTGAGTCGTCATTCAAAGGAAAGAATCGCAAGTTCACACCGGCCCGCAATTATGCTGTGACAGCACCTAATTCCCCTCAAAGGCAAGCTGTCACTGCAAATCAAGCCCCTGTGGCAAGGGCTTATACTGGACCGTACCCGATGTGCAACACCTGCAAGTACCATCATGCGGGGAACACTCCTTGCCGAATCTGCTCATTGTGTGGAAAGTATGGTCATTTGGTGGCTACTTGCCATCGTGCCCCGAATAATGCTGCGATGGTTGCAAATCGAGCCTGCTACAACTGTGGCGAAACTAGGCATTTCCGTCCACAATGTCGTCGTATTGCGGAAAATGTGCCATCGGCTCGAGGAAGGGCTTTCAACATCAATGCCAACCAAGCTCAAGCCAACAATGACGTGGTGAATGGTACGTCACTATTTTCCTGTAATCGTTCTTTTATCTTGTAAAATTCCTGCCTGCTTTCCATGTAAAATTCAAGCCAACAATGACGTGGTGAATGGTACGTCACTATATAAAACCATTTTTTTTTTAATTTCTTAGGGATTTAACTAATAAACTCTTATAATCTTATTTTAAAATTATAAAAAAAGGTTACAAAATATAAATTTATTATCAATTTTAATTTGTAATTAAATTAGTCTCTTTTAAATTTCCAAAGGATTTTAATTTAGTAAATCCTTCTCTATAAAATATATTTATAAATTAATGTATATTTAAAAGAAAATATGAATATGTACATATTTAAAATGTGCATTATCTTAATCTTTTAAAATTACAAATTCACTGTTTTATTAAATAGTAAATAATAACTTTTTTGATAATAAAAGTATAACTTTTATTAATAGTGTTAATCACTAAAATTCTTGTTTAAAACATTTAATTATCAAAATAATAATAAATTAAACCTATTTAATAATATAAAAATCATGGACTAACGGTTTATAAATATAGTACAAAAATCACTATGATTAACTTAATACGACGTTTCATTTAGGTTGAACGGTATCGTATCCTCGGCATATTTTAAACAAGACATCCTTATTTTGCTCATTCTTGCAATCCAAGTGAGTTTTCATACCCCTTTTTATATTATTTCACACTTTTGGGGTGAAACATGTTAAACGTATCATAAACACACTTGTAACCACGTTTTTAATCTTGTAACACTTGTGCAATTCATCTTATTTTGTCATGGTTATTTGAAATCTTGTAACTATCATGTGATGACCCTTGTAAGATACAATCATTAACTATTGCTAGTCTGGCGACGTCATAGATCTATGGGCCTGACAAGCCTATTTGGTGCTAAAGCCGAGGTATTGCCGGCTCCTAGTGTCGTATTCTTGAGCTCTATGGGAACCAAATACACTTAGCTAATCGTTTAATCTTGTAATGGCCATATTTGTCAAGGTTTGATTGTTAAAATTGTTCATCCATCTTTATTTACTTTATTCAATAACCTATGACGTGAATTGCCATCTTTGATATATATCTATGTATGAAAATCTATGGAAACTCACCAACATATTATTGATATTATTTTTAATATGTTTCAGGAAATGGCACTGTTTAGCTTGTTATTGAAGACTTTCTTACATCTAGGATTGGACCTAGATAAAAAAAAAAAATATTATTATCATATGATGTTGGAAATCTTATGTATTGCTGAATGTTTGAACTTATGTTATTTCTTAGATGTATATCATGAATATTGATATTTAATAATATTATCATTTTAAATTAGCGTTGTGTGGCATGAACAATCTTAACCCTCACATCTTGATGTTTCCGCAGTTAAGGTTGGGGTGTGACAATTTGATTCTCCATTGTCGAGCTTAAATCGTTGTTGTAGTGTTACCAAAGCAAAATGAAGAAGAAACACACAAAAATAGTTAACAATCACCCTTGTAACTAGTTTTTTTTAGAAATGGAGTTTTTGGGTAAAACTAAGGTTTTTAAACCGAATTGAGATTTTTATTTGTTATTACACCTAAAAATAAAACTAGCTTTATTGAAGATAAGCAAACGATCTGGACGTAAAAAGTTAGGATTTTAGGTTAAAAACAGTGAGTTCTCTATGATTATTCATCCAACTACACTTATGTAGTGACACTCCTACGAGTCTGGCAACACTCGACAGTTCAAGGGCAGTGATGAAACAATCCCGAGGTTAGCTAATGATTGGCTGATGACATTCTTAATGTTAGCATGCATAGTGGCAACACTCACATGGGTGAAACTCATGCAATGACATTTAGGTTATGAAACAGTTGAAAGTCCTAGCTCCAGTTAGGAGACCATGCCCGGCGACACCTGTGACGTGATCGATGCTACTGCCAACGACACTAGTTAGATTTGACGGTTTCACGTGTTAACATTTATGAAATTCTTGTAACAACTATTCTAGTTTAGACCTATTAGTCAAGAATCAGTACTGTCTATAGAGTGAGTTATAGACACACATTTTATGATGTTTACTATGTTTTGACCGGGTGTGTATACTTGTAGAAATTTACTATAATATTTTTTATGGTATTGACTGTTATGATATTTTAAAACATGTTTTCAAAATGATTTTAATATAAGGAAAGTTCGTGCAATGTACGTTTTTGTTGGTTCTCTGATCGATATAATAGTACACTTGATTAATAAACACAAACAAACCCCACTGAAATATCAATGATATTTGTTTAAAATAGATCAAACACAATAAAATATTGATGAACAATGATAAACACCTTAAGAACACTCAATAAACTCTTGTTTGATCTGAATTGATTGCTAAAGATATTACAAATATGAAAAGACCCTCAATCAATGGCTCATTCAAGCTTACTAAACACACTAATGACTCTAGCTATATATAGTCTAATGACAATTAGCCCCCTAGACTATCATTAAAACATAAAAATGACTTAAACATAAATAAATATATTTTGTTGACACAAAATATATTTATTAACAATAAACTCCTAGTCATTTATATCTTCAACGTCTCGTCTCGGTTCTTCATCTCGAACGTGTCTGTTTGACTTTTCCGATGACTTTGACAGTGACGTTGACATTTATTGACTTTGACTGTATTGATAAGATAGACTATCCTTTTCAGACGCAACAATACTCCCCCTTAGTCTATTATTATCAACGTCTTTCATCGTGATCAGCACCGATAAGTCAACTATATATTGATCTTCAATCTCCCCCTAGATTGATGATCTGGTACCGATAATCTTTCATGTTATAGGCTCCCCCTTTTTGAATGCTCCCTCTTTTTGTGTGCATCATGAGAATGATCAGGAACAACATCTCCAACTCTTTATTCTTGAGTGCTTCAGAAGATGTAGGAGAAGGAATCCTAGCTCGGTATCCTCTGCAAACTTGAGGAACAGGTTCTCTGGTATGGTACTTTGCTCAATTGATGATCGGCCATCAATTGCAACAAGAATCTATAACACAATTACGAACACATTCTAGACAATTCTCGTTAGATCATTTCAACAATACAACCACCCGTGTTTATCTGAATGTGCAATTTCCCGTGAAATGCATGTGAAAATGATAACATTTTAATAGCATAATATGGAAGACTTGAAAAATGATTTAAAATGAATATTTTATTTTATTTTGACTTATCATATTACACCAAGAACTAATTTGATCATGAGTTCACATCCTCAAGATATATGAAAGCACACAGATGTATTTGAACATCGACAAGTTAGTGAGATCACACTGATACAGAGTCTGGTCATAATTTTAAATTTTTTGAAAGCCAAAAACAGTTCAAAAATAATTGTTGGTATATTTGTCCAATTTAAACCCATGCCTTATCCTTTTCAGCAAGTGATCTGCAACTGATTTTTATCATGTTTTAGATTTAATTAGAGAAGCTCAGGTGATTTGGTTCCCATAGACATCCGGCAAAGAACATATCCCATCATCAGGGCTTATTGAGTAATATGATTAACTCTGCTTGATTTTCTTTTAAGTTTTCAAAAATGATCTTAATTTAAGAATCAATGTGCCATTATTTTAGGGAACAGATGATGAGAGCTCCAGGTCTATACTTACGTATAACAGAGGAGATGATCATCTAAGCGTGCTGATGAGAGCTTCAAGTCTATACTCACGTATAACAGAGAAGATCATCACTCCAGGACAATGCTTCCGCATAGCAGAGGAGATAAGCATGAAAAGGATTCTAAAGAGCTTACAAGAAGCATCAATTCAGAAGCAAGGATGAGGGAATTTGAGAATAGAAATAATCAAGGCAGAAGTCAGATACTCTCAACCCATTTTTGACGAGACTTAGAACTTTGTGCAAGCTGAAATGTCAGGAGAATAATCCTTATCATCGAGTTCTAAAGCTTTAGTTAGGCTACAGAATCACTGTTTACTTCATTTTCAGGCTGAGCCTACCAAGCATATCATATAATGAAACTGTCTTTTTTAGATTTTTGAATTTTAAGTGATACAGACATCTACATCAGTTACTATCATTTATCACAAAGTACAAGTCATGCAAATAAGCATACCAAGAAGACATACTATCATTTCTCAGTCATCCCAGATCAAGTTCTTAGTTCCCGTTTCAATTATACTAGCAAAGAAAGTCTTGCAAATTATACTAGTAAAAAGATAAGAAATGAATTACCAAGAAAAATGTAGTGATTGTGAAGTGTGAACTGTAATAGTGCAGATAAGTATCCAAAAAAATGGATGAGATACCAAAACCATAACCTGTTTGTTCCGCTTCAAATTTGACTGAGGAACATTCTCTGTCGGTAAAAACGGATTACTAACAGTCCTCCTGAAATGTTCCTGCACTCATTAACAGATTAGTTAGAGAGGGGGACCCAAGCCATCGTGGTCCTGGGAGTTCCTTTTTCATCAGTGTATATAACCTGCTTTAGCGTAAAATCTTTTGAAAAATCATTTATCTCTTTAACCTTTTGTTTTACTTTCCAAATTTGTTTCCGTTCAATTACTTTAGATTTAAAAGAATTGAATTTAGAAATCATTTTCTTTTTAAGACCCGTAGGTTGAGATTTTGATTTTGAAACATTGGTCCTTTTCATCTTTGAATCATGTGAAATCGGCTTCACATGAGAAGGTTTGGATAGATTGTTCTTTATCCAACCATTCAAAGATATTTGCTTTTTACCTTTTATCTACAGGTTAGTTAGATTGTTCTTTATCCAACCTTTGACCTTCTTTTCCACATCTAAAGCAAGCCTTGAAAGGCTTTTGGTTCTTTGTAGTCTCGTGGATAGCAGGAGAGGGTGGAGCCTGCTTTGAGGTTGATGCAGCTTGTTGACAACCTTGATGATTCTTCTTTTGGATATATGGAAATTGAACCTTTTGAGGCTTTGTCAATATGGATTTCGAACTGGGTTGTGATTTGATTTGTGATGTTCCGGGAGCTGAGATCTGAACATTCTTCTGAGTACACTTTTGTATGACTGGTGATTTGGTAGAATTGGAGGCAGATTTGTGGCGAGCTAGATGGATAGCAGATGAAGATGGTGAGTGCTTCTGTTGAGCTTTGGAGGAACTGCTGATTTGCTTAGCAGTTGGAGATGAGATCCATATAGGTCTTGATTCAACTGTTGGAAGCTTTTGACACTTGATAACTTCAAGTGACTTGATGATCTCTGGTTCATCATCAGAACTTGTCCACTCCTATATATACAAGTCAGCTTCCAATGGATCTTGATTGATGACTCTTGTTGTGTCGGTTTGTGTTGTTGAGTTCTGATTGCTTGATGATTCCACAGTTGTTCCTTCTTTGACAAACTTGACAGGAAAAAATAAAGGGATGTTACCTGTCTTGACTTTGTTAAAAAAGTTACTGGAAACAACTGATACTGGTTTTGAAGCATCAGAGGTGGAATTATCATTTTGCAGATCAGATCCTTGCTTGATGAGCCCCAAACCTGCAAGAAAATCATATTCATCTCGAACCTCTTTGTGATTAACGCTGCTTGAACCTGCATGTAAACTATTAGTATCTGCAGCTTCAATTAAATCGTTAGATGGATGAGGTTGAGGCATAGGAGAGTAAAAGTAAGTGCTAGGAGGAGGATAAACATATAAAGTTTCACCACATCCCACACCCATTTTGATTCTAGCTCCCCTTTGCTTAGAGAATAGTTCTTCCTGTTTCATCCCTGATATCATCCATTTATCAAGTTTAGTTTTAAGCTTTCTAGTCTCAAATTCTGCTAATGTGACTTGTTCGCTCAAAACATTAATCTTGACATTCTTTTCTAAAAGATTTCTTTTTAAAAGATCATTTCCTTTTAAAGCTTCTCTTAGTTTAATAAAATATTTGGACTCATTGATTTTAAGTTATTTGTTTATTCGTTTTAATTCTTTTTCATTTTCTAACAATAATCTGTTAGCTTTATAAACCCCGAATAAACGAATTTTGCAGGGAGGAGAACACATGTCTTGAACTATCTCATAGGGGAGTCCCATAACTATCTTTTCAGGAGCTAGGGCTTTTTCACATTGACATATGGGAGTGTTGTTTTTGTACTCTTCCTCCTTAGAAGCTCTCTTCTTAGCTTCCTCAGCTTCATCTCCCTCTGGATTTCCTTCATCCTGAACCTCCTGCTTCATTTCATCTGTTTCACTATCCTGTAGCTTCTGAATTTTACACTAGCTTGCATAGGCATCAACATCACCAACACTCTCACCTTGAGTATCATAGCTGAATTCTTTGAAAGGATCAAAATCCTCAACATAATTCTCATCACTATTTACCACCTCAGCCATCAATACATGGTTGACTTTTTCTTTAGTTTCTTTGATCTCAACACTTGAAGATACACGACCATACATGAATTGACTGTACTCTTTTCTTTTCATATCCAAATCAAATGACTTCAACTTGTTGATAACTTCTATGAGTTTGTAGTCAGCAAAATTTCTTTCCTGCTTTAACAATCTAACTTGTGGACTGCACTGTGAGGGAAGAGAGTCCAGAAGTTTTGTGACTTGCTCATGGTTCCCCAACTGATCATCGTACTTTTTAAGGTTGTTTGGCACCATAAAAAATTGATCAACAACATCAGATATCTTTTCATCTTTCATGGCTGCAAAAGAATCAAACTGACTTTGTGCCATTTTGGCATTGTCTGATTCGAAATCGACAGAAAATGATATTTTCTTTTAAAATATTAAAATTCACTTTAACACCCAAAACTAAAATTATTGAATGATATTCTCCCCTAAAAAAAAAATACTTTTAATGTCAACTAAATGGTTTCTAAGCAACTGGGGTCAAGCTGCCAGGTCAGCTTGTTTTTTTAGAAATGATCAGAGGCTAATTTCGCTGAAATTTCACTAAATTCGCTGAATTTTCACTAATTTCTCTAGCAAGTTCGCTAGTAGTTTCGCTAGTAGTTTCTCTAGTAATTTCAACAGCAGTTTCGCCCAGCAGTGGCAAGCTGATGCTAGTTTCGCAGGATAGTTTCGCCCGAAACTAGTTGAACTTTCGTTCAGAGAACAATTTGGCAGCAATTTCGCTGGGATTGGCACATAAACACTATGAACTTTCGTTCAACACATGTACTTTCGCTGGATCAAGGAAACCAGATCCAAAAACCAAGAACAACTTAGTTTCGTTGAAGGATCCCTAGTTTCGCCAGGCGAAACTATGTAGTTTCGCTGGAAGATGCTGTAGTTTCGCTGGACGAGCTGTAAATTCTCCCGACGTATCTGGACAGCCTTTTTCAGCACAAAATCAGCTCAAACTCATCCAAATCTCAATGGATTTGAGATCTGATGATTCCTATAGCTTCCCACACCAAAATCGAGCAATCCTCAATCAATTTCCATATCAAAAACACTCAGATCAGATCAAAAATGAATGGAACAGTGACCTAGGACAAGAAAACCAAACAAAACTCAAATAATCAAGAGCACAATGGCTCTGATACCAAATTGTTGGTGCTAATGATCGATTCAACAATGCACTTGATGCTTGACAATGATTTTCGATTGAATCAACACTTATAAACACAATAACATAATGAAATTCAATGAATATAAACCATAAATTGCAAAAAAAAGGCTCAATGATATAGATAATGAACTTCTAGCCACACACACACAATTGCAACACAAATATTTTGTATTAAGGTTTTGCCAAAAGTTACTTACAAGATAGAAAGATAACAATATATAAGAAACCTAGTTTCGCTGGCAGTTTCACTGACTAGCGAAACTGCCTGTCTAATTACTAGTTTCACCCGGCAACGAACTATAGATTCGCCGGGTGAACTGAATCAGCTGACTCCGGGAGAAACTATAGTTTCACCCGTAGATTCGCTGGAATACAAAATTACAAAGAAATACTAAATACAAGATAAAACTAACAATTAACCTATTATATAATCAAAATAAACCTATCAACTATAGTGAGTCCAACCTATGTAGATTGGATTGGGCCATCGGAAAAGGAAAGATTGTGTTAAAGCTGAAGCCAGCTAAAACTGTTAACAGGTTAAGGGTGCCCAATCCACTTCCCCCTACACTACAAAATTTTGAAAAATGGTTTTATGATAACAATACTGGGGAAGCAGTCATTAGGTTGAAAGGTGGGGCTGAGATTAAACTATTTGATCCAATGGAAGTATTTTCCTTTTGTGATGAAGACCTGGTGACTCTATGTGAAAATCATATCAAGGCTGGAGCTGGAGATGAAACAAGAAGAGAAGCAAGTCTGTTCATGAATGTGGCAAATAAGGCTCGAGGAGTAAGGGCAGAGGTCAGGGAACTTGCTGAGAAAGTATCCAAGGCTGACGAGTTAAGGATGGACACGCAGGATCTTACCAAACAATTTGCTAGAGCAAGTGCAAGAGCTGAAGAGGAGAGGGTAGCAGGAGCAGAACCAGAAGCATCAGATAAAGCTAAAGAAGGTGCAAGAGAAGAGCAAGAAGTTTGAGAGTGAGGTCCAACCTAGGGGGAGAATTGATGATCTACATAGGTTGGACTCACTATAGTTGATAGGTTTATTTTGATTATGTAATAGGTTAATTGTTAGTTTTATCTTGTATTTAGTATTTCTTTGTAATTTTGTATTCCAGCGAATCTACGGGCGAAACTATAGTTTCGCCCGGAGTCAGCTGATTCAGTTCACCCGGCGAATCTATAGTTCGCTGCCGGGTGAAACCAGCGAAACTGCCAGCGAAACTAGGTTTCTTATATATTGTTATCTTTCTATCTTGTAAGTAACTTTTGTCAAAACCCTAATACAGAATATTTGTGTTGTAATTGTGTGTGTGTGTGGCTGGAAGTTCATTACCTATATCATTGAGCCTTTGTTATTGCAATTTATGGTTTATATTCATTGAATTTCATTATGTTATTGTGTTTATAAGTGTTGATTCAATCGAAAATCATTGTCAAGCATCAAGTGCACTGTTGAATCGATCATTAGGACCAACAGTTTTCACGGAAAGATAATCGAATCTTTATGAACAAATAACGTTTTCAATAAAATAAGGAAAAATGTAAAGGTTTTAGAAAGTCATTACATTGTAAAAATCTAGGTTGGTTACTGTTCCTACGAGAAAAAATGTTATGTACGAATTTACTGAATGGTTCATTCGGGAACCAAAGAGTAGAGAGTTCCTTCGGGAGCGAAACTAACATTTACTAGATAGAAGCTTATGTGGCTTGCCAATGGTGTAAGGATTACACTTAGAGGCTGATGAAACCAGAGAGCTCTCAGCATGCACATGTGAAGTACAAGAAAGTTACTTCGGAAGATTTGATATAACTCAGTGAATTATACTAAGTATCAAATCTTCCAAAGCCAAAAGACCAAATCTTTTGAAGCCGAAGATGAAGTCTTCTGAAGCTTCAAAGACAAATTCATAGTATATGAGTTGGTGAAAAGGTCATACTTTTGTCAAACTATAGATTAAGGTCTTGAGTCTGTAACTTTCTACTCTTGTACTTTTATCATTTTTGTAATATATTAGGATGTGAACTATGACATGTCATAGTCACTTGTCAAAAGAAAATCTACATTTTGACTCTACATTGATCTTGTTATCTAGATTAGTGTTTCTAGCTGGCCTTCTAAGTATGGCCGGCTGTAGGATGTAGTATAAAGTATCTAAAGTACTTGTAATTCCAGATAAGCTTTGTAACACTTGATAAGAACTTGAGAGCAATATACAACATTCTTGAAAACCATATTATCTTGTTCTTGTTCTGTTCTTTACTTGTGTTCTTTGTTTCATCATAAGCCGATTCCCTATTTGATCTGCTAAGTGTTCTAACTCTCCTAATACTATGAAACTGTTGCATTGACCCCCTTCACCGGTCCTGCAATTGGTATCAGAGAAACTCAGGCTCTTGATTGTAAGATCTTACCATCTTAGATCTCTTCAGTTTCACAAAACACTTACCAGCTCAAATGGCAGCTCTCACAAAGGCTGATATGGAAACCGGTACCATGACAAAGTCTCCATTAATCACTCCTGATGATTTTGATACTTGGTTCCTACGTATGGAATGGTTCATCAAGTCTCAAGACAGTAGGATGTGGAGATCTGTTATTGAAAGACCTCATATCCCAAGTACCTCTTCAGCCACTGCTGGAGATGGATGATTCCAAAGGAAATGGCTGACTATTCTGAGGAAGGTTAGAAGAAAATAGACAAAGATCAGAAGTCCATGACCGTTCTTCAAACTGCTCTTCCCAACTCTATATACAGAGGCTTCAAGAAATGCAAAAACTGCCAAGCAACTCTGGGATGCACTGAAGCTCATGTATGAGGGGTCTGATGAGGTTAAAGAAAACAAAAAGGACCTTATGAACAACAGTTTGAGAACTTCACCTACAAGACAGGTGAAACCATGACTCAACAATACTTCAGGTATGTTAAGATTATGGACACTCTCATGGATGTTGGAGTCAAGCTTGAGAATAGGGACATAGTGAGGAAGTTCATGATCTCTCTTCCCAGACAATGGACTCACTACTGTGTGTCCATCAAGAGAACTGAGTAGCTCTATATCCTTACTCTCACAGAGCTGTATGGTATCCTTAATGGCTACTAGATGAAGATGATCATGCAAAATCAATCAAGCAGCTTTTCCAGCAATCAACAGAGTTCAGCCCTCCATGTGGTTGAAAGGGAAAACAGAGAACCACAACATCATCTCATCTGCTTCCCTGACAACTCACAAAAGGGCCCTTTCATCACCTTCTCTGAGACACCAAGGGAGAGCTACATCCAAGAAAGCCCATTCTAAGAGACAAGCTCTGCTCAAGCCTTTGTGTCTGCTGATGAAAGTTATGGAAACTTTCTCTTCACTCTTGAAGACTTGGATTGCATCCATCCAGATGATCTGGAATACATGGAGAAAGTCAAGCAAATGACTCTTCTCACTCATAGAGCCAAGAAATTCTACAAAAGAATAGGTAGGAAGTTCCCAAGCAATGTGGCCAGTAGAAAGTTTGGCCTGGATAAAAAGCAAGGTGAAGTGTTACAACTATAACCAAATGGGACACTTTGCTAGGGAGTACAAGGCACCAAAGACAAATGGTGGCCAGGCACAATCCAGACCAAACTACACTAATGCAGCTCCCAGATCTAAGAAGCCAAGCCAACCAAAACAACAAGCTGCTATTGTTATTGAAGAAGAAGGCTTTCACTAGAGCTTTCAGGTTGAAGATGTTTCCCCCAACCAAGCACTGATGGCTGACCTTGAAGAAGCCAAGGTATTATGATGAAATCAACTTAAACACATGTTAAACATGAACATATTATAACAATATTCAACATGAACAGGTTGATTCCCCCAAGAATCTTTTGTAATCTCTCAATCAACAAGCATGAACCTTGGTGCGGAAACCCATGATAAATGCTATGATATCAGTGTGTGTGATTTGTGGTGGGGTTGGTGCAGCTAGAATGCTGATTGGAGGTGGCACCTGTCTGTTAGAATGATAACCACTGGATGTTTGTGCCTGATGTGTGTTTCTGTCAACTCTTGGCTGTTGACATTCTCTTGAAAAGTGTCCATAGAGTTGACAATTATAGCACCTCACTTTTGTCTTATCAAAACCAATCCTGGTTTTCTTGTCCATGTTCAATCCTCAATTTTTTTTTTCAGAAACCTTTTAGATCTATATGCAATCATAGCCATGGACCATTGAAGATCCATTTCTTCTACCCTATCTGGTGGAAGTTCATCCAAATCTTGCTGAATGATTTGTGATGGTGTTAGACTTGCACCTAAAAATGCTTCAAAGCTTGTAGAAAAGGCTACATAAGCTACCTTTTGCTATTCACTTTGCAAGATAATAGTGAGAGCATCCATTGGCTTTTCAAGTCTATGTGTGTTGTGGGTCTGAGTCTGTGGCTGTTTGTTTGAGTTGGAGATGTGTGGATGCCTTTTGCTTTGAGGTTTTTCTTCATGTAAAGCATGCACACCAGTCGTTTTAGACTTCTGTTTGTTGCTAGATGATTCAGGTGCTGAGAAGAATGATGTATCACTGGAGTCCAAAAATTCTTCATCTTCTTCTTCTTCTCCAGTGCTTGTCGGAAATGCACTGTCTGTTTGTTGTGGTTCTTTGAATTTGTAAGCCTCTACATGTCTGATGTGATTGTTATTTCTAGATTTTCATCCATCTCTAGAGCTTAAACTTTGGCTACTAGTGAGTCAAGGGATAAGGCTTCCAAATCCAGTGTTGCTTTCATCAATGACACCAACTGAGTCCAGCTTTCAGGCCGTGTGTGCAACATCTTTTTGTTGATTTCAACAGCTTCATATTTCAGTCCATACACAGTCATTTGATTTACTAACTGGGCATATCAATGTAGCTGTTGTGGGATAGATTCTCCCTGAATGTGATGGAAAGTTTCATATTGGGTCCTTAATTTTTCTTTCTTGATTTCCCGTATTTCTTCACTTCCTTCACATATTGTGTGAAGTACTTTCCACAATTCATGAGTTGTTTTGAACTTTTCAACTTGAGTTCAAATTTCAAAAAGTAAAGTCATAGCAAGTATACTGTATGCCTTCATGTCTGTTTTGACCCTCTTAAGGTCATCACCAGCTACGTTTTTCTAGCTAACTGGCTTCTGTATGTTGTAATCAGGTCCAAGAGTTAGAGGAATAAAAGGACCCTCGGTTATAGAAGTCCATAAATCAGGGTCTTGAAAAATTATCCAGTTCCTGAACATGATCTTCCATTGTTTGAAGTCTGACTTGTTCTTTAGTCTGGGTGATTTTAGACCTCTGTTTGTTCCTGAAATTTCATCAGCCATGATTGTTTAATAACCTAACGTTTTAAGTTAAATTTGTTTGATGATTTTAGCTTGATGAAAAACTTGTGTAATCCTAAGGTCTCTAGGATTTGTTTGTTGTTGATAAACCTTTTTAATTAGATTTTACGAATAAAAGGAAATTAATTAATTAAAATTAATTAATATCCAATGTTAGGTCACTTTCAAATCTCAGTGAAAAGAAAAGAATATTCTGTCAAGAGAATGTCAACCTTTTTAATGATGTCAGTCAAAAAAGTCATAACCCTAAAAACACAGAAATTGTTTTTAACAGTTACCTTTTTGGATCAAAAAGTAACTTTTTCAAAAATTTCAAAAGAAGATTATGTTTCTTCTTTGATTTTCCTAAGGAACCAACACAATCACCTTAGATTATGAAGGTTATGAATGATCAAACCTAGGGTTTATTCTAGGGTTTTTGGTGGCGGCTATGCTGTTCTTCATATAATCAACAATCGGTTTGTTGATTGAAGAACAAAAACCTGATTCAAGTGAGTTTTTCACTAGAATTTGATGATTTTAAACACTTTAAACGATTCAAAATGTTCAAAACCATACGTGTTTGATGAAAATATGATGAAACAGTACTCGAATGACTGTTTTATCAAAAACCCTTAAACCGATAAAGTTTTTCAGGTAATGAGATGATTCTGTTTTGAAAACAGTGTTTGAATGATGAAAATTGATAGAACAATACCCGTGTATTGTTATATCAGAAAACCCTTTAAATCCGATGAGGATTTTAGAGAGTTTTTGTGATGAACATATTTGAAACTCGTGTATGAATGCTGATTTGAGCTTTAAAACCACATAAACTTCTTCACAATGCACAAAAACAGATTAAGAAATCATTTTTTTTAAGAATTTGATGAATGTTAAGAGTAGAAGAAGGTTGTTGTGATGTATTTTCAGCTCGTAAATGTATGGTTTGAAGCTAATGAACCACTGAGATCATCTTGTTGATTGAGAGGATCGAAAATCAATGAATGATTTGAGCCAAAGCTCTGATACCACCTGATGAAATCAACTTAAACACATGTTGAACATGAACATATTAGAACAATATTCAACATGAACAAGTTGATTCCCCCAAAGATCTTTTCTAATCTCTCAATCAACAAACATGAACCATGTTGCGAAAACCCATGATAAATGCTATGATATCAGTGTATGTGATTGTTTGTTGGGGGTGGTGCAGCTGGAATGCTGATTGGAGGTGGCACCTGTCTGTTAGAATGATAACTACTGGATGTTTGTGCCTGATGTGTGTTTCTGTCAACTCTTGGCTGTTGGCATTCTCTTGAAAATTGTCCATAGAGTTGACAATTATAGCACCTCACTTTTGTCTTATCAAAACCAATCCTGGTTTTCTTGTCCATGTTCAATCCCCGATTTCTTTGCAAAAAGCTTTTAGATCTGTATGCAATCATAGCCATGGACCATTGAAGATCCATTTCTTCTGCCATATCTGGTGGAAGTTCATCCAAATCTTGCTGAATGATTTGTGATGGTGTTAGACTTGCACCTAAAAATGCTTCAATGCTTGAAGAAAAGGCTGCATAAGCTACCTTTTGCTCTTCACTTTGCAAGATAATAGTGAGAGCATCCATTGGCTTTTCAAGTCTATGTGTGATGTGTGTTATGGGTCTGAGTCTGTGGCTGTTTGTTTGAGTTGGAGATGTGTGGATGCCTTTTGCTTTGAGGTGTTTCTTCATGTAAAGCATGCACACCAGTTGTTTTAGACTTCTGTTTGTTGCTGGATGATTCAGGTGCTGAGAAGAATGATGTATCACTGGAGTCCAAAAATTCTTCATCTTCTTCTTCTCCAGTGCTTGTCGGAAATGCACTGTCTGTTTGTTGTGGTTCTTTGAATTTGTAAGCCTCTACATGTCTGATGTGATTGTTATTTCTGGATTTTTCATCCATCTCTAGAGCTTCAACTTTGGCTACTAGTGAGTCAAGGGATAAGGCTTCCAAATCCAGTGTTGCTTTCATCAATGACACCGATTGAGTCCAGCTTTCAGGCAGTGTGTGTAACATCTTTTTGTTGATTTCAACAGCTTCATATTTCAGTCCATACACAGTCATTTGATTTACTAACTGGACATATCTATGTAGCTATTGTGGGATAGATTCTCCCTGAATGTGATGGAAAGTTTCATATTGGGTCCTTAATTTTTCTTTCTTTATTTCCCGTATTTCTTCACTTCCTTCACATATTGTGTGAAGTACTTTCCACAATTCATGAGCTGTTTTGAAATTTTCAACTCGAGTTAAAATTTCGAAAGGTAAAGTCATAGCAAGTATACTGTATGCCTTCATGTCTGTTTTGACCCTCTTAAGGTCATCACCAGCTATGTTTTTCTAGCTAACTGGCTTCAGTATGTTGTAATCAGGTCCAAGAGTCAGTGGAATAAAAGGACCCTCAGTTATAGAAGTCCATAAATCAGGGTCTTGAAAAATTATCTAGTTCCTGTACATGATCTTCCATTGTTTGAAGTGTGACTTGTTCTTTAGTCTGGGTGGTTTTAGACCTCTGTTTGTTCCTGAAATTTCATCAGCCATGATTGTTTAATTTTAACCTAACGTTTTAAGTTAAATTTGTTTGATGATTTTAGCTTGATGAAAAACTTGTTTAATCCTAAGGTCTCTAGGATTTGTTTGTTGTTGATAAACCTTTTTAATTAGATTTACCGAATAAAAGGAAATTAATTAATTAAAATTAATTAATGTCCAATGTTAGGTCACTTTCAAATCTCAGTGGAAAGAAAGGAATATTCTGTCAAGAGAATGTCAATCTTTTTAATTATGTCAGTCAAATAAAGTCAAAACCTTAAAAACACAGAAATTGTTTTTAACAGTTACCTTTTTGGATCAAAAAGTAACTTTTTCAAAAATTTCAAAAGAAGATTATGTTTCTTCTTTGATTTTCCTAATGAACCAACACAATCACCTTAGATTATAAAGGTTATGAATGATCCAACCTAGGGTTTATTCTAGGGTTTTTGGTGGCGGCTATGTTGTTCTTCACAGAATCAACAGTCAGTTTGTTGATTGAAGAACAAAAACCTGATTCAAGTGAGTTTTTCACTAGAATATGATGATTTTAAACACTTTAAACGATTCAAAATGTTCAAAACCATGTGTGTTTGATGAAAATATGATGAAACAGTACTCGAATGACTGTTTTATCAAAAACCCTTAAACCGATAAAGTTTTTCAGGTAATGAGATGATTCTGTTTTGAAAACAGTGTTTGAATGATGAAAATTGATAGAAAAATACCCGTGTATTGTTATATCAGAAAACCCTTTAAATCCGATGAGGATTTTAAAGAGTTTTTGTGATGAACATGTTTGAAAATCGTGTATGAATGCTGATTTGAGCTTTATAACCACATAAACTTCTTCACAATGCACAAAAACAGATTAAGAAATCATGTTTTTTAAGCATTTGATGAATGTTAAGAGTAGAAGAAGGTTGTTGTGATGTATTTTCAGCTCGTAAATGTATGGTTTGAAGCTAATGAACCACTGAGATCATCTTGTTGATTGAGTGGATCGAAAATCAATGAATGATTTGAGCCAAAGCTCTGATGCCACCTAATGAAATCAACTTAAACACATGTTGAACATGAACATATTAGAACAATATTCAACATGAACAGGTTGATTCCCCCAATGATCTTTTTCTAATCTCTCAATCAACAAACATGAACCATGGTGTGGAAACCCATGATAAATGCTATGATATCAGTGTGTGTGTATGTTTATGTGTGATTGTATGATTGCTAGTGATTGGATGATAATATCCACTTGATTGATTGATTGTTCAAAAGCTTACAAAGGATTAGGGTAGAATGCAATTTATAGCCTATACACATAGCTATATACAATTACTAAACTACCCTTATGTAAACAAAAATTACATAAAAATCCTAAGTGTGGATGATTAGCTATCTGCTGTTGATGTTTTGGTTATCCGCTGTGGATGTTTTGGTCGTCCGCTGTGGATGTTTTGGTCATCCTCTGTGGAAGAAGATTGTTTATCCGCTGTGCAGTGTTGATTGTTGTCAACTATGGAATGTTCATCCGCTGTGGATGAACATCCGCAGTGGAATGTTCATCTACTATGGATGAACATCTGCTGTGGACTTGTATCCACTGTCTGTTGTTCATCTGCTATGGGATGTCTTCATCTGCTGCACACACTTAGACTTAAATCTTGATCCGTTGCATGTTGACCTTCATCCGCTGTGAACTGCTTCTCATCCGCATTGTAGTACTTCATCCGCTGCGGGTACTTGTCAAAATTTCTTTTATGTACAAACCTGAAAAAGAAATTTAATCAATGATTAGTGAATGTTATGATTGTTAATGATGCTAATGTGTTAATTAATGATTGTTTGAATATTAGAACACATTATGTTTGATTATGGCAAGCATCATACTTTAGAACATCTTTGTACACCTGAATGCATTGCTAATGTTAACATGTATAGGTCCTACAACTTGGAAGTGAGATCTGACCTTGAGTCCTTGAACATTTTAAAAGCTGATTTCAAAAGAGTTGAAAATGACTATAAACTTACAATAGAAGATTTAGAGAAAACAATTTCAACTCTTAAGCATGAGCACACAAATTACAGGACTCAAATCAAGGATCTCATTACCAAGTTAATTGAATGCCAGGCTAAGCTTGTGATCAGCAAAGCCAAGGCAGAAAAGTGTGTTCTTGAAGAGTAAACCTTCAAGAACATCATATCTTCATCCATGCATGCAAATATTTTTTATTAGAACAGTTGGGGATTGGGATCAAGTGAGATAGCTCCTCCACACCCTAAGAAGCTTGCTGCATCATCTGTGAAGATGAAGAAGGAAGGGGAAAGAGATCAAGCTTAGCCTCCTACCCAAAAGAAGACTCTCAGAAGTATGCCAACTAAATGCATCATGTGTGGTAGTATTTCTCACTTTGCAAAGGATTGCATCTACAATCCCAAAAGTACTATCCACATGACCAAGAAGAAAACTTCTAAGAAGAAGAAGAAGAAGACAATTTCAGAAGGAAAATCTCTTCCTTTTGGAAGCTCCAAAGAATAGAAGAAGATAAGTGAAAATTACCTTCGGAAGAAAATTTGGTCTCCGAAGAAAGGAATGCTTCCGAAGTACTGAAGTCTGCAGTGGATGCAAAAGCTTCCGAAGGTCCATTCTCCAAAACTTCTAAACTCATCAAAACTTTTGAAGTACTAAAGGCCAAGTCTAGTCTTCCAAAGATGGTGTGGAAGATGAAGGAAGTCCATGTGAATGAAAGTTCTTCATCAACAATAGCAAATGATCCTTAGAGCTTGCATATAAGATCAGTTACTATTGAATTATCTTTAGTTCACTTTGATAAGCCTAAGACTAATGAGGCTTGGGTTTCCAAATATAACTAACTATTTCTTTCTATGCAGGAACAGCTAAAGACCAAAGAAAATGTATGGATCATTGATAGTTGCTGTTCTAGGCACATGACAGACAATGGCTTTTTGCTTTAGAACTTTGAAAGAATTGATGGAGGGTCAGTTTCCTTTGGAGGAGAATCAGGTGGTTACATCACTGGAAGGGGCAGGGTTACAAATGGTAAGCTCAACATTGAAAAGGTAAACTATGTTAAGGAGCTTGGGTATAATCTCTTGAGTGTATCCTAATTTTGTGACCAGAGACATAACATGCTCTTTACTGAGCATGAGTGCATTGTTCTCAATCCTGGGGTGGTCATTCCTTAGGAGCATATCCTGCTCAGAGCCCCCATGAAAGGGAACATGTACAAGATGGAATTACGAGAACATCCCCATCAAGAGAAGTTTCTTGCTTTCTTCTAAAGCCAATAGTGATGAGTCTTTCTTCTGCATGTAAACTTCAAGAACACGAATAAATTAATTAAGAATGATTTGGTAACTAGAATGCCAAAGAAAGAGTTTACAAGTGATGACCATTGTGTTGCATGTCTGAATAGGAAGCAACACAAAGTGTCTCACAAGCCAAAGGAAAGGAACTCTATCACTACTCCCCTACACTTATTACATATGGATCTCTTTGGCCCCACTAGTGTAATGAGTTTAGGAAGGACCTTATATTTTTTGGTGATCACAGATGACTTCATAAGATACACATGGGTCTTCTTCCTTAGAACAAAGGATGAGACCCCTAAGATCTTGAAGAGCTTCATTCTAAAAATTGAGAATCAATATGACCACAGGGTCTAAATCATAAGATGTTATCAAGGAACTGAATTCAAGAACCAAATCCTTGATACATTTTGTGATGAAAAAGGTATTACAAGACAATACAGCGCTTCTAGGACTCCTCACCAAAATGGTGTTGCTGAGAGGAGAAATAGGATACTTATTAAGGCTACAAGAACCATGCTATATGAATCTAAACTGCCGATCACCTTCTTAGCAGAGGCAGTCAACACTACCTTCTATGTGTAGAACAAAGTTTTAGTGATCAAGACTTATGATAAGACTCCTTATAAGCTGTGGCACAAAAGAAGACCTTTCATTGGTTTCCTCAGATCATTTGGATGTCCTTGCACCATCTTGAATACCAAAGACCAGATTGCCAAATTTGTTGAGAATCAGATGATGGAAACTTTATTGGATACTCTTCTCAAGCTAAGACTTATAGAGTATACAATCTCAGAACTAGAGTAGTTATGGAGTCAGCCAATGTGACCTTCAATGAGCACACACCCAGTGTGAAAGGTTCTGGTCCTGATTGGCTATTTGATCTTGATTTAGTTACCAGTCATTTTAACAAATCTTGTGAGAATGTTTCAGGATCTACAGATAGCTTATCAATAGGAGATTCTAATCCATGATTTGAGCTAAGAAGATGAAATGATCAAACTACTTCAGCTCCAGTGGTAACTAGCCCTACAGTTGGAAATCCTGTTAGCACAACCATAACAATCTCTTCAACTGATACATCAGAGGTGCCTATAAATTCTAGCATAGAGGCAAAGAACTCAAATGAAGGAGTTTCCAATGTAGGAGAAGATGGAGGTGGTGATAGTGATCAAGACTTTCTCGATGCTGATAACTACTCTATAGAAGACAACATCAAGGATATCACACACTCATTGGATCAAGTTTCTCTTGATAAGTGTGTTGATGTGGTGGGTGATACTCACCAGATCTGAATTTCTTAAATTTAGATCTGTCCAACCAACTTGCTATGATTCCTCAACTGAGAATCACAAGTCATATCCCACCATAAATATCATTGGAGATGTTGAGACAGGGTTGAGAACAAGAGGACAAACTCATAACAAAAATGTTTATCTTCACTCTTGTTTCTTTCCCAGATTGAGCCAAAGAAGATTGATTAGGCTCTGAAGGATGAAAGTTGGGTTAAAGCAATGCAGGAGGAGCTGCTTCAATTCAAAAGATAAAAGGTTTGGAACCTATGCCCTCTTCCTCATGGGAAGACACCAATAGGTACCAAGTGGGTTTTTAGGAATAAAAAAGATGATAAAGGACTTGTCATCAAGAATAAGGCAAGACTAGTTGTTCAAGGGTACACATAAGAAGAAGGGATTGACTACACAGATGTCTTTGCTCCCGTAGCAAGACTTGAAGCTGCTAGGATATTTCTTGCCTTTGCTACATCCAAGGATTTCAAGGTCTACCAACTTGATGTCAAGTGTGCCTTCTTATATGGCGTGATAGATGAGGAAGTGTATGTCAAACAACAACCTGGCTTTGCAGACCCATATCATCCTGATTATGCCTGCAAGCTTGACAAAGCTCTTTATAGGCTGTATCAAGCTTCAAGGAAATGGTATGAGATACTATCATAGTACCTTTATCAGCATGGCTACAAGAAGGGCACTATTAATGAAACACTCTTCATTAAAGGAACATGAAATGACTTGATGCTAGTTTATGTTTATGTAGATGACATCATTTTGGGTCAACTAATCCGAAGCTCTGCAAAGACTTTGAGATGTTGATGAAGAATAGATTTGAAATGAGTGCCATGGGGGAACTCAATTTCTTTCTAGGAATTCAAGCGAAGTAGGTAGACAATGGCATCTTCATAAATCATTCAAAGTATGTGCAAGACATGCTTACCAGATTACATCTGACTGAGTGCAAGGTTGCTAAGACTCCCATAGCTTGAAACCACTCCCTAGGACCGGATGCTGTGGGGGAGTGTGTTGATGTGCATCTCTGCAGTGCTATGATTGGGTCTCTTATCTACCTTATAGCTAGCAGGTCTGATATCATGTTTGCCACATGTATTTGTGCAAGATATCAAGCTAATCCCAAGATCTCACACTTGGTTGCTATCAAGAGGATTCTCAGATATCTCAAAGGTGCTCCTAAACTAGGCCTTTGGTATCCAAAGAATTCAGACTTCAATCTATATGCTTATACATATAGTGACTATGGTGGTTGCAACATGACTTCTAAGTCTATATTAGGGGGATGTCAATTTCTTGGTGGAAGGATAGTCTTATGGCAATGCAAGAAACAATCCTATGTGTCTGCATCAACTACTGAAGCTAAATACATTGTTGCTACAAGCTGCTATGCTCAAGTGCTCTGGATTCAGAATCAGATGCTGGACTATGGATTCAACTTCAAAGAGACTTCCATCCATATAGACAACAATAGTGCTATCTCTATCACAGAGAATCCTATGCAGCATTCAAAGACAAAGCACATTAACATCAGGTATTATTTGATTAGAGATAATTTTGAAAAAGGATTGATAAATCTAGTTAAAGTTAACACAAATGAACAATATGCTGATCTGTTCACAAAATCTTTTGATAAACATTGAGTAGATTTTTTCTTAAACTAAATTCAAGATTATTTTAACAAACATGTATGTCTTAAGTTGTCTATATCATCACCTATATAAGCCCATTTTACTTTGGAAGAAATTTTTCAAAATGATATTCCTTAGAGTTTTGAGAATTTAAGATATATTTTCTTTCGGAAAACATTAAGTTGACTTCGAAAGAACATTATGTCTTCAAAACTAATAACTACTTACTAAGAAATTTACCTTCAGAAGAAATTCTAATATATCTTCTGAAGCTTAAATATGCTTCTAAGTACTTATATGTTTTGAAGGACAACTTTCTTCCGAAAGCAATTAAGTCTCGGGAGCTTTATTTATCTTTCGAATAAAACTTCTGAAGTTTAATATCTTCCGAAACCAAATATCTCAGAAGCAAAAATACTCTAAGTATTTTTCTTCCAAAGCAAATTCTTATCAGACTAAGGAATATCTTCTGAAGCCAAATTGGCTTCAAAAGCTTTCTCAAAACTTCTGAAGAGAAATTAGCTTCGGAAGATTTTATACTTCCAAGAAGACTACCTTTTTGGGCACTTTTTCAGAGGTTGGACTGACATCCAGTTTTCAAAGTTTATCCTTTTGCATTAACTTTGTCTCAAATCCTTACCATATAAATATTCATACAATGGTTCCCCCTCTTTCACCTTCCCCTTCATCTCCAAAAGTTCAAACCCTAAATTCACCTAGAAACTGACTTTTTTCTTAGCTTTCTTCCCTTCTAAGCTACTTAAAATGGCCTACCCTGATCCCTGAAACCAACCAGATTTTTCCATGCATCTACACAGGAAACACAATGAAGTTGCTCTGTTATCATCTGAGAAAGATCCAGGTTTCTTAGATGTTTGCCGCTTCTTGTCTCACTCAAACTACCTCACTGCCCTCACAATCGACCCTCCACTATACGAAGATCAACTCCTAGAGTTCTGGAGGACCTGCCAAGAGGTCATCTTGGATGGTGAGACGCCACTGTCTGCCACAGTGCAAGGGAAGACATTTTTCATCACTCCAGCCGCCATCAACTCTCATTTGAGGCTGAATGATGAAGAAGGCAAGTTGTCCTTTCCCAAATCTGCTGTAAACAACTCATTCCGACAGATGGGCTATGAATAGGACTACTCTGTCGGAACTATCAAGAAGGGTAAGGTTTCCTCTCAATGGAAGTACCTCCTCCATGTGGTCATCCACTCTCTGTCCAACAAACATGGAGGTTGGGACCATATTCCTGAGGACTTATCCTACATTGTCCATGGGATGGTTCAAAGGGTTAAGTTCAGGTACTCAAAGTTTGTCTATACAAACTTGCTTGCTAACTTGGACTCCACAGAGTACTATATGTTCCACAAATATGTTCAACATATTTTTAATTATGAACTGGGCTCACAGTTAAGGGGAACACATAATACTCTTTAACTGGGACAAATGAAGCCCATCATCTTCAAAACAATGAGAAAGTCCACTATTGGCTTCTCAGGAGTAGAAACAGCCCTGGTCCCAAAAATGTTAGAGCTTATTGCTTAAGGTGACAACTTGGCAACACCAGCCAATGTTGAACCCATACCTTCTACATATGTACCACCCACACAGTCATAAATAACCATAACCTATTGAAGAAAATCTAAACAAACCCTTGCTCAGTCTACTCAGGTTGAGCAGGCCCCCATATCACCACCCATACAGGAGGAAGTTGAACCAAGAGCTCCCACTTCCCCTGAGGAGCAGACCACTCCCATTACTTCTTGATCAGTGCGGAGATTCCTCATGCTCAGCCTGATGAGCTCATCATCCCAGCCTTAAGCCTTCACTATGAGTCTCAAAACTCAAGGGATCAACCTTCAAGGGAAAGCTACCATCCCTAGCCGTTAGACTTAAACCAACCCATCCCTGACCTTTAATTCTATGATGATAAGGATATGGGTTTTAGTGAGTACCATGAGTCTCTCTTCTCAATCCCTGCTCAATGAAAGATGAGTGATCCTGAATCGCCCATATCTAGCCCACATCATCCACCCCAATTGAGGTGGACTTCCCTAAACATGTTCAGGAAGTTCATATGGAAGAGGCTCTCACTTTTGCAAGTTATTACATCATTAAGACCTCAACCATGGCAACCCAGCCCATTGACACTTCTCTTGAAGCTGTCAGTGTGCAGGGGAAATCCAACAGCCAAGAACTCCAAGCTGGTGGTGAGGAAGAAGACTTTGGTCCTATTCTCTCATCCCCTATGATTCTTCTGATAAAGATGAGGGGAGTCTACAACTAAAGGAGCAACATCTATAAAAAATATGCACCTATTTAGTTTCAAAGTTAAATCACCTGGAATCTTAGGTGGTTACCTTACGAAGACAGGTCAGTGACAAGCAACTTGAGATCACCGATCTCAAGGGCAAGTTAGCTAAGTGACCTGTTAGGCAAACTCAACCAAGTCCACAAGAACCTATGGATATGGTGGACCTAACCTTTAGCTCCCCTGTGCAAGAGGGTGATGCTACTAAAAAGGGGGACCAAGTCCTACCTACAATCACAGAACCTGGGAGTTCTGCCTAGAGTATAGACATAGAGGATTCACCACCCTCACTTGTAGTTGTCCATACTCAACAACCTCCTTAGGACCATATTGATGTGGATTCTCTGATTCAAAGCCTGTTTGAGGAGGGTATACCAAGGGCAATGTCTACCCCATCCTACCCTACTAAAAATCCAATAGTGGGATGGAGGTGTGATACTGATAGGAGAGCCCTGGTAATCTCAAGGTCTCTGGGACAATAAGAAGTCTTCAAATTTCACAACCTGAGATACTATGAGAACACCTATTTGGTTGACCTGCCACTTGCCAACCAAAGTCAAAATAGGCAAGCTGCAAGGTTAGCTGAAAGGATTCAAGATAGGGTGCTTGAAGAGTTCAAAAGAAGAATCAAACTATATAGACAAAGGCTAGCAGGCAAGACTGTTAGTCAACTGGATGTTGAGGTGGACCCTAAGATTAGCTTCGAAGGGGAAACCTTGTTTGAATGCCCAGTAGTTGAACCTGTGAACCTTAAGACATGAACTGCTTCAACACCTAGTATCCTCAATGAGGCACCAGCTGGTGAAGGTGTATCAGCCTCTCTCTAGCTAGAGCTTAAGTGTTATACCGAGCAATGAAGGCCAAAGCTCTCTCCACCCTGAGTCACACAGGCCAGTGACTAACAAAGGGAAGAGAAAGATGACCTCTGATGAGATTAAGGAGGAGAAGAGAGAGAGAGAGGAAGAGGAAGGAAAAAGGAGAGAGTTCAAGTGGGATCCTGGCTTTATGGAAGCTACAATTAGGGCTGCCCCTAAGCCAAACACTCAAAAGGATGAGTTAAGGGTAGCCAGATTGAATTATCTGGGGTCTAGGAACTATAATGTTAATGAACTCATCTCTGTTACCTTGGAAGAACTGAATGAACTGGCTGACATGGAAGTGTCAAAGGAGAGGAGGGAAGCTGAGGATGCAAAACTGCTCCTCAAAATCAAAGAAGAAAGGAGAAGAAAAAGACTCTACGAAGCTCCTACCCTCTCCCCAGATCAAGAAAGCCCTAAGGCAGAGGCTGTGGCTACTGAGCAAGAAACTCAGGTAGGTAGGGAACAGACAAGAAAAATATGATAACCTACTTGAGTGCCACAGGCCTCTATCAGGTAGCAGACTTGCTTCCCCTGTCATATGAAAACATTGAATTTGAATACCTCAAGCAGGTTGAGCAAGAAGTGCTAAAAGAGGAAAAAACTGCTAAGAGGAAGATGAAGAAAGAGGCTACAAAGTCAAGAGCCACCATCAGAGCAATTTAGAAGTAGTCAGCTGACAGACAGAAGATGGTAAGCTTTTTGAAGCTGTATGGGTTCTTTGAAAGGAGACTTGGTCCAATGTCTCTATCCACCATTGATGAGCACATTAAGGTGATCAAGCAGAAGATTAGAAGGGGTGAGCTAGTTGACTTGCATTCTCCACCAAGTCAGGCCACACCTGAAGCTGAGGTTAAGGTTAAACCCTAAGAGACAACATAACCTGGACCTAGTGTTGCATCTCAGCTAGCTCCATCTTCAGACCCACAGCAGGGTCCTGATCCCTCTCCTTCTGAATCTGTGAAAGAAAATGACCCAATTGAGAAGGGCAAACAATAATCATTTGGTACTGAAGGCCAACCTTCTCAGTTAAAGTATAGAAAGAGTAAGAGGATGGTCATCAAGAAGAGGCTACTCAATAGAGTCCACTCATTATAGAGCCTCATGCTATTGAGAGACCCATCCTGTCTTGGGCTTTTGCTACTAACCCAGACAGATGGTATGTCACTAGAGATCAAGGGGGTCAACATATGTACTTCTGGTAAAACATACTTGACCTTCTTCTGTATGATCTCTATGACATGAGAAGGTACTTTGTAAGTCTGAGGAATCCTGACCAACTAATGATGAAGGGAATGGTCTTGATTCTGATGAGGACTGTCAACAAATGAAGATCAAGCTTCCAGGTTCTACTTCAGTTTTGATAGCATCAGCCTAGGGGGAGTTTGTAAGGATTACACTTAGAGGCTGATGCAACCAAAGAGCTCTCAACATGCACATGTGAAGTACAAGGAAGTTACTTCGAAAGATTTGATATAACTCAGTGAATTATGTTAAGTATCAAATCTTCCGAAGCCAAAAGACCAAATCTTTCGAAGCCAAAGATGAAGTCTTCAAGAAGCTTCAAAGACAAAGTCTTCTAATGCCGAAGACCAATTTCTTCTGAAGACAGAGAAGACATGCTTTTGCTGAATCACCTTTTGAAAAAAGCTGAACTGCTTTTCGCTGCCACCTCTGAAGACTCACCAACTTATATGAGTTGGTGAAAAGGTCATACTTTTGTCAAACTGTAGATTAAGGTTTTGAGTTTGTAACTTTCTACTCTTGTACTTTTATCATTTTTGTAATATATTAGGATGTGAGCTATGTCATGCCATGGTCACTAGTCAAAAGGCAATCTGCCTTTTGACTTTACATTGATCTTGTTATCTAGATTAGTGTTTCTAGCTGGCTTTCTAAGTATGGCTGGCAGTAGGATGTAGTATAAAGTATCTTAAGTGCTTGTAATTTCCGGATAAGCTTTGTAACACTTGGTAAGAACTTGATAGCAATATACAACATTCTTGAAAACTATATTATCTTGTTCTTGTTCTGTTCTTTACTTGAGTTCTTTGTTTCATCATAATCCGGTTCCCTATTTGATCTGCTAAGTGTTCTAACTCTCTTAAGACTGTGAAACTGTTGCATTGACCCCTTCACCGGTCCTGTAAATGGCTATACAATCGGTAAATAAGAGGAAGTGTTTTTTCATCATTTCAATGTTTGTGCTCACAACTCTCATGGCTAGATGTGACACTACATAAATAATAAATACCTTTATATATGCACATGATAGATAATGGACTGGCTACACATTTATGGCAATCGATTCCTGCCCAATCTGACGTGTGACGGTTTATGCACACATGACAAGGTTTTTAAATTTTGAGACCATCACTTCCAACAAACTAGCTAATAATGATATTCAATATTAAATCCATTAGTGTGGGCCAATTATTATGTATGCAACACCATTTAAACAATGATCTTTTATATTTTCATATACCAGGAGGTTGCCATATTTAGGCTATAGAGACACGACTCATACATATCAGTATTTATAAGGATAAATTCTAGCTGATTACCGTCGGAAAGTTTTGATCCATAATTTTTTTAAAACACATTGGTTTCTTGTTGAGAAATTTAACTACTGGAAGTCGTCAATTTTTTAGCAGATTGTTGTGAATTCACTGTCGAACTACTCAATGGGAAATCTTTTGAAAAAGCCTATGCTGTGGCAATTATTAGTTTTAGGTTGCCAACGAATCACTAATTGTCGAGGGATCACATATGGTATCTCCAATACCCAAAAAAGTAATTATTAAACTGGGTTTCTTGTAGCGAGTGTACTAACTATCTAAAATAATGTTTTAAATTATACATTACATATTTTTGTTATCTAATTATTACAATTTAAATTAAATAAAAACAAATATAGTGTACAAGTCATTAATGTAGATGGTCTAGGAGTCTTTCACTCCAAATAAAAATTAAATCCAAAAAAATAAAAAATACACATGGCCCCACCCCTCTTACACTTCCAAAACCCGTCACACGGGCATAGACTCCATGCCAAGGGTAAGCATTAAAATGGTATAGTGTTTTTGGGATATAAATTAGAATCAATATAATATGGAGATACAAGGCTATATAGCCGATACTATACATGGAACACAACTAATGCAAGGCTAACTAATAGAAGCTAAATATGTAAATACAACAATGATGATCTGTCAATTACTGATAATACAATTTTGAATTAAAATAAGGTTTGACTACTTGCATGACTTTATTTGCTATGATCCGTAATATGCCCCCGCAAGATGGAAGATTCATCGGATACTCCAATCTTGGAGCGAAGACGTTGTAAGGACCCCGTCCGAGAGGTTTCGTAAGAACATCTGCTAGTTGATCAGTCGAATGATTGTGTAAAACCCGTACAGTACCATCAGCTATTTTTTTTGCGAACAAAGTGATAATCCAATGCGACATGCTTCATATGGGAGTGATAAATTGGATTGGCACACAAGTACGTTGCACCCACATTGTCATAAAAAATAGTATGTGGAGATGTAATTCTTAGCCCTAGTTCAACAAAAAGATTTTGAACCCAAGAAACTTCTGCTGCACCATTTGCTAATGCCTTATACTCTGCTTCGGTGGAAGATCGAGAAACAGATTTTTGACGAGAAGAACGCCAAGAAAGAATATTTGAACCAAGGTAAGTGATGTAGGCAGTAGTGGACCGACCCCCTGTCCGATATTCCACCCCAGTCAGACTCGGTAAACACTTTGAGATCAAGAAGAGACCTACGGTTGAGGAACAACCCATGATAGAGGGTGACTTTAAGATATCTAAGTACTCGTTTTAAAGCTTGCCAATGAAGTTGTGTTGGACAATGCATGTATTGTGACAGTTTGTTGACAGCGAACGAAACATCAGAATGTGTGAAGGCAAGGTATTGTAGGCAGCAAACTAGTTGGCGATAAGGAGTCAGGTTAACAGTTGGGGAGTCGTCAGACTTGGAAAGAGTTTTGGATGAACTGAGGGGGGTGGTAACTGGTTTAGCACCATCCATTTTGAACCGCTTAAGAATGTTTATAATGTGAGTGTGTTACGATAAGAAAAGACCCTTAGGTCTGGGATTTACCCCTATACCAAGGAAATGGTGCAGCATGCCCAGGTCCTTAATAGAAAATCAAGACGAGAGGGAACTAACAACCTTTTGAACAAAACTAGGGTTGTTACCTGTTAGAGCAATATTATCAACATAGACGAGGAAGTAGCAAACCAAGTCATCACTATTGTAAATGAACATGGATGGATCAGCTTGAGACTTGTGGAAGCCAAAATCTAAAAGAAACGTGGTGAGTTCCATATACCAAGCTCGAGGGGCTTGTTTCAACCCGTAAAGCGATTTGCGCAACTTGCAAACATAATTTGGAAGATCCGAGTTAACGTACCCCGGTGGTTGAGACATATAAACATCCTCATAAAAAGTACCATGGAGAAAGGCGTTATTGACATCGAGTTGTCTTAGTTGCCAATTGTTAGACAATGAAATGGTGAGAATGGTATGAATAGTAACAGGTTTTATTACTGGACTAAACGTTTCAGTGTAGTTTTTACCATATTCTTGAAGAAAACCTTTAGCAACTAGACGTGCCTTGTATTTAGAAATGGATCCGTCGGGATTTCGTTTAATACGAAAGACCCACTTACAACCAATGGGTTTGTGAGATACGAGAGGAACAAGTTCCTACGTTGCATTTTTTAGCAAGGAGTTAAACTCGAGGTCCATGGCTTGGCACTAATATGGATCTTTTAATGCTTGGACATGTGTATGAGGTTCAAGAGAGGGTGGTACGGGATGTGTGGTGGTAATATTAACGAATGCAGAGTTATAGTACTTGGGGTTAGGTTTGCGTTCATGGGGTGGTAGAGTTGACGGTGTCGGTGTGGGAGTAGGCGATGAGAGAGAAGGTGCGGATGTGATAGATCAGGAGGGTAGGTCTTGTGAGGAGCCAATAAAGGAAGATGAAGGTTGGGTGTTGAGGGTGGTCGAAGGAGATGGAGAAAGAGAGGTCGATGATAGGGGAAGGGTAGGGGTTGGTAAGGTGCAGTCGATAGTGCATGTGGCAGGAGGTGCATGGGAAGGAGTTTCATGGGAAGAAGTTGCATGGGAATTATTCGGTAAAGTTGAGCGAGCCATTAAAGGTGTTGTGTTATTAGGAAGTGGTGAATTGGTTGGAGATTGTATGTAGGTAGAAGTTAGGGTTGTGTAGTCTGTTGCATTATTGAGTGGTGAGGAGAGATAGATGAGGACAAAAGTTTTTCAACAGTAGGAAGCTTTGTATTTTGAGGTTTTGTTTGTTCGTAAGGGAAGGTGTGCTCCACAAATTCTACATGACGAGAAAGAAAAAGTCGATGTGTTGTAAACTCATAGCACTTATAAACCGATTTAGAGGAAGAGTAACCAAGGAAAATGCATTGAGTAGAACGGGGTTGGAGTTTTGAGGTTGCATATGGGCGAAGCCATGGATAGCAAAGGCAACCAAAAGGTTTAAACTTAGAATAGGTAGAATTTTTGTCATAAAGCATACTATAGGGGCTTTTGAAATTTAGAATGGGGGTAGGCAAACGATTGATAAGGTAAACTGCGGTTTGAAAAGCATGAGACCAAAACGATAGGGGAAGGTTGCCATAGTGAAGGAGTGCTAAATCAGTTTCCACTACATGACGATGACGTCTTTCGGCAACACCATTTTGTTCCGGTGTGTGCGGGGGTGTAGTGAAGTGAGAGATCCCTTGAGATTGAAGATATGAAGTAAGTCCAATGTATTCGCCACCATTGTCGGTGAATAATGATACCAATGGTGGAAGTATTTTTCAAAAAGTACTTTGAGTTGAGGAAAAAGTATGGAAACGTCAGACTTTTTTTTTCATTGGATATAGCCATATGTATTTTGTATGATAGTCCACAAAAATTATGTAATAGGTAAAGCCACCCACAGATTTGTCAACTGGCCCCAAACATCAAAGTATAATAAATGCAATGGTTTTGAGGTAGTAAAAGAATTTATTCCAAACGAAACTTTATGACTTTTATTAATAGAGCCAGAGTTACAATGAAAGTTGTTAAAATTTAAATGAAGGCCTAAACATTTAGCCAAGGTCTTGAACACGATGCCAAGTATGAGGTGAAACAATGGAGGTAGAGTTGAGTTGATGCAAGGATGAGTTGAGTTGACGCCAAGATTTTAGAGTTGCATGATATACATCATGATGATTGCCCTCCCGCATTAACCGCGCCCCCGTACGAAGATCCTTAACAACAAAATGGGAAGGAAAAAATTCCATAGAAACGTTGTTAGTTTTACAAAGTTTAGCCACAAAAATAAGATTGTTTCTTAATTTTGGAACGCACAAGACATTAGATAAAGAAAGTGAACGTGTAGGAGTATGAAACATAAGGTGTCCGGTATGAGAGATAGAGAGGGTTTTACCATCTCCTAGGAGTATTTCATCCGGTCCTCCATACTCCGAGAGTGTGTGAAGAGAGTTTGTGTCTTTGGTGATATGATGGGAGGCTCCGGTATCAAACATGAAGGTGGGAGAAGCAGTTGTAACATTAGCCACTGGTGCAGTTGGGTTTTGGTTACCAATAGTGACATTGTTGTCTTTAAGAAACTGAGCTAACTTTCGACAGTCCTTCGTTTCATGACCTGCAATATTGCAGAATCGACAGTAAAGAGAATTACGAGTTATACGATTACCATCATTGAAGCTTGGTCCTTGACTTTGGTTCTGTTTAGAGTAAGACCCCTCGGTTGGAAAGGGACGTTGATGAGAGTTGTTAAATCGTCCTTGCTTTTGCGTGAAGTTGACCATTGCCATGACCGGCGGTGGTGATCATGGTGCACTTTCTTTGAGCAGCCTTTCAAAGTCCACTAATTTTTCGAATAACTCCGGATAAGAGATGGGTGATTCTCGCACCTTTAGAGCTGCCACAATGGTGTTGAATTCATCTCCTAGTTGCCCCAATATATGAATAAGCAGATCTTCATCATCAACCGGACTTTGAACAAGAGACAGTTCATCAGCGATTGACTTCATGTCGTGTAGAAATTCAGCAACACATCTAGTACCTTTTGGGTTCTTGGCAAGTTTTGACTTTAGAGAAAGAACCCGTGATCGGGACGTGTTCGCATAACTGGTTACTATTCGTTTCCAAGCTTCTTTAGAGGTTTCTGCCGAGGAGATGAGTGGTTGAATCGAATCTGAACAACTTCCAAGGATAGCACTAAGAATGACTTGGTCTTGTCGGAACCATAGTCCATATTCAGGGTTCGGTTTTGTTGATTCTGTGTCAAGAAACTTCGCTGGAGGTTTTTGCGAATCATCGATGAATTGATCAAGATCTAGTCCAATAAGAGTGGACTGAATTTGCTTTCTCCAAACTGGAAAGTTATTCACTATGAGTTTGATAGGGAAGTGATTATTGGATGTGATTTGAATCACTGTGTTGGTCGCCATTCTTGAAGCTTTCTGTGATGGGAAGAGTTGTAAGATCGAAGAAGAAACTCGTTTGAGCAATTGGAGGCTCTGATACCATAAAATGGTATAGAGTGTTTTTGGGATAAAAATTAGAATCAATATAATCATGAAGATACAAGGCTATATAGCCGATACTATACATGGAACACAGCTAATGTAAGGCTAACTAATAGAAGCTAAATATGTAAATACAACAATGATGATCTGTCAATTACTCATAATACAATTTTGAATTAAAATAAGGTTTGACTAATTGCATGACTTTATTTTCTATGATCCGTAATAAGCATCTCCAGCCCTACCATTAAATGGGAAGTAGGATGCTCATGTGCGTCAAAGGGAGTTCGCTTGCGCTCTTGCAGTTGCTACACAAAGCATCATATTGACCAAACTGGAGGACACCCTTGTTCATTATCATATTTCTTGTTTCGTTATATTGCATAGTTGTGTGATTCGATCATACATTTGGTGGATGATATATTCCTAACATGTTTTGATAAATTGCAGCTGAAAATTTACATGATATTTTTGTACATTATAAAATGACGAATTTGTATATACCATATTTAATAAACTTCTAGAAACAATTAGCTAAATTATATTATTCACAAAAAATGTTCACTTTCCTTCATCTTTTATCTACTTTTCCAAGCAGAAACCATAACTAATGGAGTTCCTTTCCATTCTAGCATAATTTCATTGTTATTTAGCCCTTCAACTCTGATGTTGTATGAACTGTTTTTCTCCTTCACTACTTCTTTGGCTTCCATTAATCTCTCTTTGCTCAGCCTCCACCCTATTAGCTTAATATTTTCTTTGAATTCAGAGTCTCTTCTAATGTTCTCCCACTTTTGATACCATGAAAATGATGAAACATATGGCCACACAAAAAGTGACACCATGGCTGTTCTTGCTTCTATAAGGTTCTCTGGGAAGCTTCTTTCTATTGACTCACAAAGCGCATGGTAGCGTATTATGTAAGCATTGAAAAATGAACCAAACCCACGATGATCTTTCATTCTTTTCAAATCTTCACCATCTCCGAAAGTTATAATTCCTTTGTTTAGTAACAATAGTTTCTTGGCGGTCCTTACAAACTGCATCACTTCAGTTGCGTTTCTTATCCTCCCCATGTGTGGTAGTCCAACCATACAATTAAAGGCTAGAAATTCATGCGTACGCGATCTTTCAATCTCCCACTCCAAATCTTCAATCTTGATATCTTGAACCTCAAACTTCAATCCGTAACCATTTGCATAATCAAGTAGTTGGTTTTTTGTCTCCTGAAAACTGTAACTTTGCTTGTTGGTTCTAATGGATGTCAACTTTACTTCTCTTTTTACCTTTCAAATAGCCTCTAACATTGAAGGCCATTGAACTCCTTCACCCATATCAAAATCTATAATGTGTACCTTCCTTGAGTAACTCATAATTGCTTCAAGAATAGCTGAATTGGCTGCAAAATGAGAAAATCTCCCATATGGGAAAATTTCATAGAAAGCTTTGAATGCAGACTTGAAATTCTTCATTGACTCCTGTTTTATGCAATCAACTTGATTTCCTGAGTGAAACAAGTTAAAAGCCACACGTTCCATGGTTCCACCAAGTAGACTAACTTTCTCTTTTACTTATCGCGCGATCACATTTGCTAGTTCTTTGTGTCCCATCTCCATGGCTTCTCCATAAGCTTTAAGTAGATCACAAAGGCTTGTTTGGCCCTCAATTTCCATGTCATCCACCATCGGGATGTCAAAAGATTTTAAGAATGGACAGCCGCATACTCCTTCTTACTTCTCCAAGTAATAATCTGCAGATTTACCACCCATTTCTTCACTTTCAACCTCCATCTCAATATATCATCAAGGTCACCGCCCAAAATTTCTTCAATCCCTTCCACAAGTTGATCAGAAGTATCTTCCACAGGGAGTACTACTCGCGTATAGTCATTTTCATAATATAAATTACAAATATCGCTTGGTAACATAGTCTGAAAGTACGAGTCCGAGGAGATTATGGAGGAGTCCTCAGGGGTGGTGATTGAGGAGTAGAATTCATGGTCATCACATGCATAATCACCTAGTTTTAGACAAGCTTGATCAAGGTCTTGTTGAAGAAACGACTGAAGCACTTCTGGTTGCATCATTTTTTTGACAATATTTGGATGTGATTGTGCAAGTGTTCTTTATATTTTCATAAGTTAGGCGGGTTGGCTCCATATATATAGTTTGGTGATCTGTATGTTGACAACTCTAAATAGAGTAGACTATATGGATACAATTTTTTATAATATTAAAAGATTTAAAACAAGTATTGCAACAATATACAACTTCTTATGTATTGCATCAAGGTTCCTAAAGGAATATCTCTTCTTTTCTTGGAAGTTTCTTTGAAGTAGGTGAGCAATACATCTCGTATATTATTTAATCAAGAACTTTCTTGTTTTATAATGGTTGTCTATTCATGTAAATGTCTTATTCACCATATGAATTCATATTTGTAGTATATGCTGCCATTACTGTTCCATTGGGGGGTCCACATGTGTCCCTCACACGGGAGACTGGAGAGAGACCTAAATGCTAGAAGTAGTATCTTTTGAATATAGCAATGAAACTAGTATGCTAATTTTTCGTCCATTCATAAAAAGAGTTTATGAGCTCGTTAGTCACCTCAATCTTCATAAAGACAATGAAGTTTTCACTTCGCAATCTCCATGAAGACGAGTGTTGATTTACAGAAGGAATTCATTTTTGTAAGGTTAGACTAATTTGGTTTTAGTTTTAAATTGAATATTCTTGACTTATTAAGGAAAAAAAGATATGGAATATAAGTTTGGTCATATATACTAAATTACTAATAAGTATACTATCACATATTTACACGGGTTGAATAAATAAATATTAAATAGTGTCTAATAAAATTTTAAAATTTATAAAATGATATTTTTAAACAAGATATGATTGAGTTAAATAAAAGTAAGTACTTCAAGTAATAACAATAATAATATCATTTTAAACTTTTATTTTATAAGATTGTGTTTTTTTTTTAAAAAACATTTTGGCCTAATAAAACCTAGAAAAAAATGGTATTAAAAAATAGTTCATAGTTTTAAAAAAGATTTTTGTTCAAGAAAACTTTTGCATCTTATACATTTTAATAAATTTTATAAAGTGTGTTTTCAACAAGAAATCTAGTTTTTAATTTTATAATATCTATTTTTTTAAATTTGAAAATGTTTTAAATAAGGATATTCTATATATACTATTACATGTATTAGAAGAGAGGTGGTAAAATGAAAATGTGAATGCCTAATACGTTGACACATGACATTTCAAAATATACTTTTATAATAGATTGTATATAATAGATTATGCAACATTCGTAAGTTTAAGATCCTTGTAATTGTCTATTTCATTGCTTTTAGTTTGGAAACTATTTATGATTCTTTATTAGTACTCTTTCCTTTCAACCAACATGCAACACCTATAGAGTAAATTACATTTTTTTCCATTAATTTGGTACACTTGTAATTGTATACTGCATCCTTAATTTAGAGTCTCATCTACTATTTTAGGAGCTAAAGCGAAGTTAAAATCGAGGGTCCATTAATAAGTTTCATTGCTGTGACTTATAAACCTTTGATTTGACATAGTTAATCAACAAAGAAAGTAACCAATGAAACAACTAAGAAGGTAATCAACTAATCAATCAACTCTCAAATGCACAAACAATAGTGTAAACAAAAATTCAAACAATAAGCTGATTAAGCGGTGACTAAAGTCGTAAACCAAATGAACAAACAAAGTAATCAAATTACTCAAGTTTCTAAGACTCAACTAATAAAGTAATAATGCAACAAAGTATAGAAGTAGAGAGTTGTACATTTACTTATATAGTAACAAAAAATAGAATCAGAGAGGTGTCCAACTACCAAACATATATTATGGTTATAACATACATGTCAATCTTGTAGTCAACAGGACACGTAGTACAAGTGTAACTAGAAAATCATGAAATATCTTATCTTCTTAGATAAGATCATAAAAAATTAGAACTAAGAATAATATAAAGGACACCCAAAGGACTAAAGGTTCATATCAAGAAAGAGTTTGATAGTCATAGGTTACTGAAGAAAAATGATCAATAGATCCTAACTTGATTCAAGTTTATCTAAATCTACAGTGTTGTGCTTGTAATTAGATCAAACCCAAGTTCCAATGCAGTGTTTCGTTCAATCTATAACTTGATTTTCGGCCATGAAATTTAGAATCCAAATTTAGGGATGGCAACAGGGCGGGTTTGGGACGGGGACGGGTATGGGTAATCTCAACCAAATACCCGATTAGAAAAGTGTGTCATATACCCGACTCAAACCCGTCGGGTATGTATCGGGTATTTACTTGTCGGGTATTGGGTTTACTTGGTAATCGGGTATGCCTGTAAAGGTTATAAAAATTACCCGTTGGGTATACCAATCGGGTATATATTGAAATTAGAACATCATATAAAGCTACATTTTTGAGTAATCCTTAATAATTTTTTGTTTATGTTCCACTACTACTATCTAATTACAAGAGTTTATTATAAATATGATGCAAATGATAGGAAACTTAATAATTTATTTAACACATAATTATTAAGTAAAAGAATAAAAAGATATAACAATATATAATACAATTATTTAGTAGAACAAATTAAAAAATGAAATAATTTGGGTTATATAATCTGGTAAACGGGTTTGTTTAATCGGGTAATCAGGTCACGTAAACGGGTATACAATGCAATCCCTTACCCGTCCCACACCTGTGAAAAATATAAAAATTAATCCCATACCCGCTTACCCGATCCCATACCCGTCCCAAATGTTTTTGGTTTTAGATATTCCCGTGGGTTCGGGTTTGATTGACATCCCTACTCTGATCCCATTAACACCCTATCAACTGATAAAGGTTATACTGTAAATTCAAAGTTTATCTATTTTCTAATATTTTAAGAACTATATAAAATACTACACTTTATGTTATGATACCAAAATGAATGGTTAATCTGTATAAAAACTTAGTTATAATATATCACTATCATATTATGTATTATACAAGTTGAACAAAATAAATTATTAAATAGTTAGTAATAAAAATTTAATTTATAAAACTATATTTTGAGATAAGATATAATAAAAATTACGTATGAGTAGGACTATATGTAAGAAAACAACGATATCAGTTATTTTAAATTCTGTTTTTAATTTTTTTCCATAAAAAGAAATTAAACATGTTGTTTCAAAACAAAAATTTTCTAAAACATCATTCTTTTAGATTTTTTCTGTTATAACTCTGAATTTTATTTATTTTGGTATATAAAAATTTTATTTTTTAAAATCTCAAGGAGCAAAATCGAAATTACCTCTTTAATAAAAATATTAAGCCGAGAAATTAAAAAGAATGGAAAAGAATTTAATACCGGGAGATTAAGGATGGGGTGAATTGGTCAAACCCAAGACGTGTGGTTCAAGTATGTGGGAATTATTTTTATAAATTGTAACATCTTGAACTCTGTGGAATTCTTAGAATATATTGGTATAACACTATGGATGATTGGGTTTCGAGGACAAAACCTTATTAAGCAAGGGAGATTTGTAATGTGACACCTCAAAAGGATCCTGGACGAGCCTGCACAATTGATACAACTTACAACGAAAACAAACTAAAATTTATTTTTGAAACTTTATTACATTAGTTATTTACAATATCAAACAACTAGGAACTTCTAAGGTTTTGGGTTCACTGTCTTCACATTGTAACTAGGGAACTCTCATTGATTACTTGTGATCCATATGATCAAAGTAATATCAGCTAAAGCTGGTAAGCTCAGGATAAATCGTTTACAACACTAACTTTTGCATGCATACAATATGAGTTATAATATTTTGGTCCATATGCTTAATTCCTTCCTTGGTTTTACCATAACCACCGGCAACGAGTGATTAGACCCTCCCAAGCGTTAACTAAGTATGAGCATGTGCCTGATGCACATGAGGAACCCTATCCTTTTTTTAGCTAGTTAGACACACCCTATTAAATATATCAGGATCTCGTATTGTTGGGATATAAAAAGGATGAAGCTAATCAAACACTATGTATCAGGTTTATTACGAGATGTAGTTGATATACTGAAAGATTAATCTTTTTGCCAAAAGATCTCTTCTACCTAACCAAGTATTGAAAAATTGTGAATCAGTATTCTGCCTATCCTCTGAACTTCTAAAAATCTGCTGATTCAATACTTTTGTAGACAAAAGTGCCAATATGGAAGAGTAGTGGTGTCAACGTTACACTACATCTGCTGATCTTCTATGCTACTAATTCTTGTTTATGTTTTACATTGTTTCATCACCTACTATGTTACACATTCATGGTATTCCATAGTGTGTAGATCAATGGCTGAAACATGCCATTAAGCCTAAACCTAGAATTTATCCTCAAGTTTTGTTCTTGAGTTTAGCTTTCATAGTATAAATACATCATACTTGTATAGTATGGAGGTAAGTTACTTTGCCCACTTGTTTCCTACTGTTGCACTTTGTAATCAATGAAAATAATTAAATGAATACTTTGAAAAAATCCTTTTGTGTTGTTTTCATTCAAGTATTAATTTGTATTGTGTTAGTAAATAGTTAGTAAATATTCATATTTACTAATTATTGATCTTAAGAAAAGTCTTATTAAATAATGCAGGACCAGTAAAAGGTGTAATGCAACAGTTTCACAAGGTTAAAGAGAACAAAAAACACTTAACAAGTCAAATAGGGAACCGACAAATGAAACAAAGAACAAAGGTAAGAACACAAGCAGAACACAAATAATTGGTCTTTAAGAGTGATGTATATTGCTCTCAAGTGTTTTACAATTGTTACAAGGATTAGTCCTAAGGACTAGTTACTTGAGATACTTTATATTACATCTTACAACTGATCATACTTTGAAAGACAGCTAGAATACTAATCTAGACAACAAGATCAATGTAAAGTCAAAAGGCAGATTGCCTTTTGACTAGTGACTATGATATGTCATAACTCACATCCTTATCTATTACAAAAAGGATAAAAGTACAAAGTAGAAAGTTATAGAATCTAAGACCTTAATCTACAGTTAAAAAAAATATGGAGATATCACCAACTTATATAAGTTGGTGAGTCATCAAAGATGGCAGCGAAAAGTGGTTTAGCTTTTGTCAAAATCATGTCAGAGAAAAGCATGTCTTCTTTATCTTTGGAAGAAATCAGTCTCTTGGCTTCAAAATACTTTGTCTTGAAGCTTTAGAAGACTTCATATTTGGCTTTGGAAGAAATGGTCTTTGGCTTCGGATTATTTGACACTTAGAGAATTTCTTAGTGCAATTGTCAAATCTTCTAAAGTAACTTCCTTTGTACTTTTGTGTGCATGTTGAAAGAACTTTGGTTTGCATCAGCCTCAAAGTTAACTCTTACAAGCTCCCCTTAGGCTGATGCTACCCGCAGGACAATTGCAGGGTAGCAATGCAATAGTTTCAATGGATGGAAAGACTAGAACACTTAACAGATCAAATAGGGAACCAGCTAAATGAAATAAAGAACAAATGTAAAGAACACAAGTAGAACACAAGTAATTTGTTTTCAAGAATGATGTATATTGCTCTCAAGTGTTTTATAAATATTACAAGACTTAGTCCTAAGGACTGGTACCTGAGATACTTTATACTACGTCCTATAGCCGGCCATACTTTCAAGGCCAAGTAGAACACTAATCTAGACAACAAGATTAATGTAAAGTCAAAAGGCAGATTGCCTTTTGACTAGTGACTATGACATGCCATAGCTCACATCCTTATCTATTATAAAAAGGATAAAAGTACAAAGTAGAAAGTTACAGACTCTAAGTCCTTAATCTACAGTTGACAAAAGCATGGAGATATCACCAACTTATATAAGTTGGTGAGTCTTCAGAGATGGCAGCGAAAAGTTGTTCAGCTTTTGTCAAAAGCATGTCAGAGAAAGCATGTCTTCTCTTTCTTTGGAAGAAATCAATCTCTTGGCTTCGGAAGACTTTGTCTTGAAGCTTCAGAAGACTTCATCTTAGCTTTAAAAGAAATGATCTTTTGGTTTCAGAAGATTTGATACTTAGTGAATTTCATTGAGTTGTATTAAATCTTATGCAGTAACTTTCTCTGTACTTCAGTATGTATGCTGAGAGATCTTTGGTTACATCAGTCTCTAAGTTAACTCTTACAAGCTCCCCCTAGGCTGATGCTACCAAAAATAAAGGATAACTTTGAGTCTTGATCTTCATCTGTTGACAGTCCTTATAAGAATCAAGACCATTCCCTTCTTAATTAGTTGGTCAGGATTCCTTAGACTCTCAATGTAAGGCCCTATTCTCGGGAACCCCATAGTTAGTCATTCATAGCACTTTTCATATTAAAACACATTCAGATTCATCAAAATAAGAAAACTTTGTAGCGGAATAATTTAACAAAAACCATAGCATTCATTGACCACTACTTTTGCCAAGAAATACATTGTTGTTACTAGTTACAAAAAGGACATCTAGTTGCATTTCAAAACAAAAATAACTTTTCAGCGTGTCATGGATGCCAGTCTTTATTTGCCAGGTAGCTTTAATCTCGTGCCATTCCCAGGAACACCATTACCTGCCAACTGATATGCATATAAAAAGTCAGCGTTGCTGAGTGAGTTCTAGTTTTGATGATATAGAAAATATACATTTTGTAAGCTTGGTGATCGTCCATCAAATGCATAATCATTCATTAGGAGGTAAAATCTCATTATCTTTCTTTCTTTCATTATATTTCACTTTATTAACTAGGATTGCATAAAGCAAGAGCCTATATTATTGGTTGACAACAAATGCCGAACCCCTGTCGGTACAAATTAATAAGTTGTAGCTAACCCCCGATAGTTGATCCACACTGCTAGGCACAAAGCCTGCTCATGAACAAGGATCCCATTGGTTTATTGGTCAATCCCAAGGATTAGACAGCAGATGTGCCTTACTTGGGCTGAACAGCCACACATCAGTTGAGCAAACGTTAACCGGGGTCATGAACCAAATTTGGAAAAGCTAGCAAGGCTTTTCACCTTTTATCAGGGCCGAGGGGTAACATTCATTAAATTCCACTGTCTTCTTTTATTTCTTTGTTTCCACTTGCTTATGAATAATACTTTTAAAATATTCACTGTTTAATAATCACATATCATGAAGTATAATAATAACTATCCATAACAAGCAGCCTATAAGAAGAGAATCAAACATTAGAAATATTAAACAAGCATAATCATTCCTTATACATAAGTGCTTAACACTTAATTTCTATTCCCAAAACTTCAGAATAATTCTAAGTCCCCAAAGAAATGCGGATGAGCAAGAACAAATGCGGATGAACAAAAGTAAATGCGGAAGAAACTGTAGCAAATGCGGATGAACACCGTAGCAAATGCGGATGAACAAATACGGATGAAAGTCTTCAGAAAATATTCTAAATGTCCAAAGAAATGCTGGTAAAACAAATGTGGATGAACTGTAGCAAATGCAAATGAACACTGTAGAAAATGCGGATGAACAAAAGACTTAAACAACTGAATGCGGATGAACACTTAACGATCGGTACGTTGGACAATCATGGTATTAACACATTCACATCTTTCACATAAGCCAGGTAGGCACTACATCCACGTCTCATGCACTTCTCGGCCACCAACATTGGAATTACCTTGGAACCGTACTGACCCTATCGCCGTAAATCGTCACTGAATTCCCATCAGGCGTGGTCAATCGAATCATCTTCTTGCGACACATAATATTTGCCTCATAAGCTGCTGGCCAACCCATCCCTAGAACCACCTCGAATCTGCGTAGGGGCATCACGAATAATTTGCAGAGAACCTATGGCCTTCCAACTCTATGTCACAATCCTCTATTAGATCATAAGTCCTAGTATACATACCAATGGTAGTTTCTACATCGAAGGGCTCATCAATACATTTACTTCTAACAGGAAATTTAGCACAAAAGCTAATAGAAGTGAAACTCTTACTAGCACTAGAATCGAAAAGCATAGAGACACAAAATTGGTTTACTAGAAGTGTACCTGACACCGCGTCGGGGTCCACCCTAGCCTCCACCTAAGTTATAGCGAATGCTCTGGCCTTCACCCTCCGCCCGCCTTCTCAGTCCCCTTCTCCACTCCGGAGCTCTCAGCCCTCGGCTTCTTGCAGTCCTTGCTCATATGCCCCTTCTCACCACAGTTATAACATTTCACCACAAGACAACTCCTTGCCATGTGGCCCTCTTTCCCACACCGAAAGTAGGCGTTTGATCCCCACCTACATTCTCCTACATGCCCCTTCCCGTACTTCTTGCACACCTTCACTCCTATCTCGGTTGCAGCCACCTTGCGGCCCTCTACCTTCTCCCTTTTGTCCTTGGGAGGGAAACCGCCACTACCAGCATGTTTTCTACCCCAGTTCTCCTCCCTCCTCTTATCTTCCCTTATAGCCCTGATGACCCCAGTCACTAGAGATGGCAAAATCATGTGCATGACTTGGTGAACTCCCTCAGCTACAACCTCCTTCACTATGGTCATCAGGTTAACGCTCTCCTCCCTACCTCCATGGTGATGAAACTCAGGCTCTTCAGGAGCCGCTTCAGCAATCCTAGCCCCGTTCCTCATGACACGTGGTCCAACACCACGTCCACCGTGACTTCCACCTCTAGAAGCCCCAGAAGATCTACCACCAGCTATCCTCTAGACACTATAAGATTCAAACACTAACATGGTCATTCAAGGTAATGACTCAGATTATGTCAAGTATAGTAAGTCCCTAATTACAGTGGCCAGTTGTAATTAGCCACTTACTTTACGCTTCATCCCCTAAGCATTCCCTATCCAGAATACATCAGTATCCAAATTTACAAAGCACATAAATCAAATAGCACACGCACGTAATACCGGTTAACTTTATGAAAAATTACCTGATGGCACGTAGCTACTTGGGCTGGCATCCTTCCATTTGGTCCCATTCTCAGTTTAAGTTTAGGTTTTGAAAATAATTTACCCAATTCTCTGAAACTTTAGCTCTGATACCAACTTGAAAGGCCCCATTTCCGGGAACCCCACAGTTGGTCATTCATAGCACTTTTCATATTAAATTCATCAAAACAATAAAACTTTGCAGCGGAATAATTTAATAAAAACCATAGCATTCATTGACCATTACTTTTGCCAAGAAATACATTGTTGTTACTAGTTACAAAAAGGACATCTAGTTGCATTTCAAAATAAAAATAACTTTTCAGCGTCTCATGGATGCCAGTCTTGGTTTGCCAGGTAGCTTCAATCTCATGCCATTCCCAGCAACACCATTACCTGCCAACTGATATGCATATAAAAAGTCAACATTGCTGAGTGAGTTCTAGTTTTGATGATATAGAAAATATACATTTTGTAAGCTTGGTGATCGTCCATCAAATACATAATCATTCATTAGGAGGTAAAATCTCATTATCTTTATTTCTTTCATTATATTTCACTTTTATTAACTAGGATTGCACAGAGCAAGAGCCTATATTATTGGTTGACAACAAATGCCGAACCCCTATCGGTACACATTAATAAGTTGTAGCTAACCCCCGATAGTTGATTCACATTGCTAGGCACAAAGCCTGCTTATGAACTAGGATCCCATTGGTTTATTGGTCAATCACAAGGATTAGACCCCAGATGTGCCTTACTTGGGCTGAACAGCCACACATCAGTTGAGCAAACGTCAACCGGGGTTGTGAACCAAATTTGGAAAAGCTTGCAAGGCTTTTCACCTTTTATCAGGGCTCGGGGGTAACACTCATTAAATTCCACTGTCTTCTTTTATTTCTTTGTGTCCACTTGTTTATGAATAATACTTTTAAAATATTCACTATTTAATAATCATATATCATGAAGTATAATAATAGCTATCCATAACAAGCAACCCATAAGAAGAGAATCAAACATTAGAAACATTAAACAAGCATAATCTTTTCTTATACATTAGTACTTAACACTTAAATTCTATTCCCAAAATTTCAGAATAATTCTAAGTCCCTAAAGAAATACGGATGAGCAAGAACAAATGCGGATGAAGAAAAGTAAATGCGGATGGAACTGTAACAAATGCGGATGAACACTATAGCTAATGCGGATAAACAAATGCGGATGAAAGTCTTCAGAAAATATTCTAAGTGACCAAAGAAATGCTGGTAAAACAAATGCGGATGAACTGTAGCAAATGCGGATGAACACTGTAGCAAATGCGGACGAACAAAAGACTTAAACTGCTGAATGCGGATGAACACTGTAGCAAGTGTGGATGAACAAAAGTCTTAAACTGCTGAATGCGGATGAACACTATAGCAAATACGGATGAACACTTAAAAAATGTGGATGAACACTTAACAAATACGGATGGACACTTAACAAATGCGTATGAACACTTATCAAATGCGGATGAACACTTAACAAATGCGGATGAACACTTATCAAATACGAATGAACACTTAACAAATGCAGATGAACACTTAACAAATATGGATGAACACATGTCCACAGCAGACGGCTAGTGTCCACAGCGGACGGCTAGTGTCCACAACGGACACCAAGTCTATCACCGGCAATTCAACTTACTAAATTTCCAGTCTCCAAACATCATTTTAGGCATATAATTAGCTCAGATCTATAGGTCTAACACTTAGAATATTTTAAACATTTACACAGTCATCATGAACATCATAAAACATAACTATATCATCATAAACAACCGTACCATACATGGAAAATCATAATTTGCTTCAAAACATCAGTTAAATATGCATACTAGCCCTAAATAAGTAGAGAAAATTCAAAAGAGGGGATCTAGAACTCACCTTAACAACTTTCGAGCTGGATACAGCAAACCCGAGAGCAACACCTGGAATTCTAGCACCTAAACACACGAAAACACAACCAACACATAGAAACACTAAAGAATCGGTCCAACAGCTCGAACACAGGTGAAAACCGAGAAGAAAACACAAGAAAACCTCACCTACAAGCAGATCTTCCACCTCTCTCTCTCTCTAGAAGCCGATTGCAGCTTCTTCTTTCTTCTGCAGCCGAAAATAAGATCTGTAAAAGGAAGAGGTGTGGACTGCCATGCTTCTTTTAAATCCCATAATGGGCAAGTTTGCCACTTGCATAACTTTAACCCCTTGACTTGGGATATTTCACCTTTCTTTCTAATCTTCTTTTCTTTTCATTTTAGTAAATTTGTGGGTGTTAGAAGTCCACCCCCCTTTATAAAGGTTTCATCCCCGTAACCTGTCACTCCTTGAACAGCTATGGGTAATGCTGCCTCATCTCTTCCTCAGTTTCCCACATAGACCTGGATCCTTTCCTGTGCCTCCACTTTATTCGCACCAGTGGAACCACTTTATTCCGTAGCCTTTTCTCTTTTCTATCGATGACGGCCACTAGCTGCTCCACATGATTGAGCCGTTCCTTCACCTTAAAGTCCTCGAGTGGCACAATCATATGCTCTTCGGCTAAGCACTTTCTCAATTGAGGTACATGGAATGTCGGATGGATTCCACTTAACTCATTGGGTAGCTCTATCTTGTAAGCCACCTCTCCAACTCGAGCAATGATTTGAACAAGCCCTATATACTTCGGGCTTAGCTTTCCTCGCTTCCTAAAATGGATGATCCCTTCCCAGGGCGAAACCTTCCACATAACTCTATCGCCCAGCTTGAATTCGATTAGTCTATGTCTCTTGCCGACATACGATTTCTGTCTATCCTTTGCTGCTTCCATAAAGGCCTTGATCTTTTCCAACCTTCTGGTCATAGCCTCGATCACCTCAATTCTCTCCACTCCTTCTGTCCGAAGTCACCCCAACATACGGGCGTTCTACACTTCCTACCGTATAGCATCTTGTAAGGAGGTATACCAATGCTGGCAGGATATCCGTTGTTATATGAGAACTCGGCTCATGGTAAGTGTTCGTTCCAACTTCCTTCGAAATCAATGACGCATGATCGTAGCATATCCTCCAACATCTAAATCATCCTCTCCAACTGACCATCTGTCTGAGGATGGTAAGTTGTACTGATATGTAGCTTCATCCCCCTCGCATTCATGGAATCTCTTCAAAAACTTAGATGTAAACCGGGTGTCATGGTCAGACACTATAGACACCGGTACACCATAACGGGTCATAATCTCTTTGATGAACAGATCCGCCAACCTCTTAGGTGAATACGTCTCGCGGATCGGTAGAAAGTGAGCACTCTTTGTCAGGCGGTCAACTATCACCCGTATAACCTTCTCATCCTTACGGGTCGACTTAGTCAATGGTAAAGCTACCCTAAAGAAGTCTTGGATGAATCTTCTGCAGTAGCCCGCCAAACCCAAGAATCCACGAATCTCAGATGGCATCTCTGGAGACTTCCATTGCATCACCATCTCAACCTTCGTTGATCCATACTGCTAGGAACAAAGCCTGCTCATGAACTAGGGTCCCATTGGTTTATTGGTCAATCACAAGGATTAGACCCCAGATGTGCCTTACTTGGGCTAAACAGCCACACATCAGTTGAGCAAACATCAACTGGGGCCGTGAACCAAATTTGGAAAAGCTTGCAAGGCTTTTCACCTTTTATCAGGGCCCGGGGGTAACACTCATTAAATTCTACTGTCTTCTTTTATTTTTTTATGTCCACTTGTTTATGAATAATACTTTTAAAATATTCACTATTTAATAATCACATATCATGAAGTATAATAATAGATATCCATAACAAGCAACCCATAAGAAGAGAATCAAACATTAGAAACATTAAACAAGCATAATCTTTTCTTATACATAAGTACTTAACACTTAAATTCTATTCCCAAATTTTCAGAATAATTCTAAGTCCCTAAAGAAATACGGATGCGCAAGAACAAATGCGGATGAACAAAAGTAAATGCGGATGGAACTGTAACAAATGCGGATGAACACTGTAGCTAATGCGGATGAACAAATGCGGATGAAAGTCTTCAGAAAATATTCTAAGCGTCCAAAGAAATGCTGGTAAAACAAATGCGGATGAACTGTAGCAAATGCGGATGAACACTATAGCAAATGCGGATGAATAAAAGACTTAAACTACTGAATGCAGATGAACAATGTAGCAAGTGCGGATGAACAAAAGTCTTAAACTGCTTAATGCGGATGAACAACCGTACCATACATGGAAAATCATAAGTTTCTTCTAAACATTAGTTAAATATGCATACCAGCCCAAATAAGTAGAGAACATTTAAAATAGGGGATTTAGAACTTACCTTAACAGCTTTCGAGCTGGATACAACAAACCCGAGAGCAACACCTGGGGTTCTAGCACCTAAACACACGAAAACACAACTAACACATAGAAACACTTAAGAATCGGTCCAGTATCTCGAACACAGCTGAAAATCGAGAAGAAAACACAAGAAAACCTCACCTACAAGAAGATCTTCCACCTCTCTCTCTCTAGAAGCCGATTGCAGCTTCTTCTTTCTTCTGCAGCCAAAAATAAGATCTGTAAAAGGAAGAGGTGTGGGCTGCCATGTTTTTTTTAAATCCCAAAATGGGCAAGTTTGCCACTTGCATAACTTTAACCCCTTGACTTGGGTTATTTCACCTTTCTTTCTTTTTACTCTTCTTTTCTTTTCCTTTTAGTAAATTTTTGGGTGTTACACTCAATGTATTTTATCTTGTCATAGAGATCATCTAGAGGAAGGTCAAGCATGTTTTGCTAGAAGTACAGATATTGAACCCCTTGATCTCTATTGACATACCATCTGTCTAGGTTAGTAGCAAATGCCCAAGACATGATGGGTCTCTCAGCAGCAAGAGACTCTACATGAAGTGGAGTTGGTTGAGCAGCCTCTTCTTGATCACCCTTAGGATGTTCTGACCCATCCTGAGGTGTAGAGGTGGATGCCTTAGACTTCTTCTTCTTTTTCATGTCCCTTCTGATGGCTATCCTCTTCCTCTTTCAATACTTTAACTGAGAAGGTTGGTGTTGAGTACCAGATATTCCTTCTTTATCCTTCTGAGTTGGGTCCTTTTCCTTCACAGGTTCAGAAGGAGAAGGTTCAGGACCCTACTGTGGGTCAGAAGATGAAGTTGGCTAAGATGCAACACTAAGTCCAAGTTGAGTTGTCTCTTGGGGTTCAACCTTGACCTCAGCTTTAGGTACAGCCTGACTTGGTGGAGAATGTAAGTCTACCAGCTCACCCTTCTTAATCTTCTGCTTGATCACTCTAATGTGCTCATCCATAATGGATAGAGAAATTGGACAAAGTCTCCTTTCAAAGAACCCATACAACTTCAAGAAGCTCACCATCTTTAGTCTATGAGTAGACTTCTTCTGATTGGCTCGGATGGTGACTCTTAACTTAGCAGCCTCTTCCGTCATCTTCCTTTTAGCAGCTTTCCTTTCTTTTAACACTTCTTGCTTAAACTGCTTGAGGTACTCAAATTCAATGTACTCATATGATAAGGAAAGTAGGTTTGCTGCCTGATAGAGGCCTGTGGCACTCAGGTTGGTTATCATGTTTTGTCTGTCTTGTTCCCTACCTACCCGAGTTTCTTGTTTAGCTGCCATAGCCTTTACTTCAGGTATTTCTTGTACTGGAGAGAAGGTAGGAGCTTTATAAAGTCTTTTTCTTTTCCTTTCTTCCTTAATCTTGAGGAGCAACTCTACAGCCCAGCCTCCTTCCTCTCTTTGACACTTTAGTATCAGCCAGTTTATTTAATTGCTCTAAGGGAAGAGAGAGAGTTCATTAATATTATAGTTCCTCAACCCTAAATAGTTCAATCTTGAGGATAGCCCTGATTGCAGCCTACCCTTCACTCATCTTCCTGAGTGTTTGGCATAGGGACATCCCTGATTGCAGCTTGCATAAAGCTTGGGGTCTCACTTGTTCTCTCTCCCCTTGTCTTCTTCTTCCTCTCCCTTTTCTCTTCTTCAATCTCCTTAGAGGTCATAATCCTCTTCCCTTTGTCAGTCACTGAGTGTCTCACTGAGGGTACTAGGGGCTGAAGCAGTTGCTGTCTCAAGGTTCACAAGTTTAACTCCTGGGACTTCAACTATGGTTTCCCCTTCGAAGCTAACCTTAGGGTCTGCCTCAATATCCAGTTAACCAACTGTTTTGCCTGCTAGCCTCTATCTAGGATCTTCTTCTGAACTCTTCAAACACCCTTTGCTAACCTTTTAGCTTGCCTGTTATTTCATAGGTTAGCAAGCAGCAGGTCAACTAGAGGAAAAATCTTATAGTATCTCAGGGTTTGAAACTTGAAGACTTCTTTTTGCCCTTAAGATCTAGAGAATATCAGGGCTCTTCTATCAATATCATACCTCCATCCTACTATTTGGTTTTTAGCAGGGTAGGATGGGGTAGACAGTGCCGTTGGTATACCCTCCTCAAACAAACTTTGAATCAAGGCATCCATATCAATGTGGGCTTGAGGAGGTTGTTGAGTATGGACAACTGCAAGTGAGGATGGTAAGGCCTTTATGTGTATACTCTGGGCAAAACTCCTAGGTTCTGTGACTATAGGTAGGACTTTCTCACCCTTTTTGGTAGCATCACCCTCTTGCACAGGGGAGCTAAGGGTTAGGTCCACACATTCATAGGTTCTTGTGGACTTGGTTGAGTTTGCCTGGTAGGTCTCTTAGCTAGCTTGCCCTTGAGATCGGTGATCTCAAGTTGCTGATAAATGACCTGCCTTTGTAAGGTAGCCACCTGAGATTCTAGGTGACTTACCTTTGAAACTAAATAGGTGCATGTTTTGGACAGATTTTGCACCTTTAGTTGTAGAATCCCCTCATCTTCATCGGAAAAATCATAGGGGGATGAGAGGACATAACAAAAGTCATCTCCCTTATCACTAGCTTACGGTTCTTGGCTGCTGGATTTCCCCTGCTCCATGACAGCTTCAAGAGAAGTGTCAAGGTGTTGGATTTCCATAGTTGAGGTTTTAATGATGTAATAAATTTCTAAAGTGAGAGAGCCTTTTCCATATGGACCTCCTAAACATGTTTAAGGAAGTCCACCTTAGTTAGGGGTTGTTGGGTCTGAAAAATAGTCTAATATTATCAATGCAGTCAAAGTCAACAAATGTCAACATTAAAGTCAAAGTCAACGCAAAAGTCTAGACGACACGTTCGGAACGAAGATTAATAGTGAGGCGTTGAAGATACAAAGAACACGGGTCTTAGAGTTAATATATATTTTGTTGTCAACAAAATATATATACTTAATCCTTATTTGTCTAGTTTGTGTCTTAATTCTAATTTCATAATTGTCATGATTTAATCATAGTCTAGGGGGCTAATAGTCATTAAGTCTAATTGTCATTAGACTATATATAGCTAGAGTCATTAGTGTGTTGTCAAGCTTGAATGAGCTAGATTTGAGGGTTTCCATGTAAACAATATCTTATGCAAATCAATATAGATCAATCAAGGGTTTTATTGAATGTTCTTGAGGTGTTCATCTTGTTCATCCTTATTTTATAGTGTTTGATCTATTTTGTACACAAATATCATTGATATTTGTGTTATCAGTGGGATTTGTTTGTGTTTGTCAATCAAGTGCACTGTATTAACGATCAAGTGGACCAACAATATGGTATCAGAGCCATTGTGCTCTTGATTATTCAACTTTTGTTCAGTTTCTAGTTCAAGTTACTGTTCTATTCATTTTCGATCTGATGTGCATGTTTTGGATATGGAAATTGATTGAGGATTGATTGGTTTTAGTGTGGGAAGCTATAGGAATCATCAGATCTCAAATTCATTGAGATTTGGATGAGTTTGAGCTGATTTCATGCTGAAAAAGGATGTTCAGATACGTTGGGCGAATTTACAGCTCGCCCAGCGAAATCACAGCTTCAATCAGCGAAACTATATAGTTTCGCCTGGCGAAACTATATAGTTTCGCCTGGCGAAACTAGGGCTTCTTCAGCGAAATTAAGCTGCTCTTGGTTTTTGGATCTGGTTTCTTCGTTCCAGCGAAAGTACATGTGTTGAACGAAAGTTCATAGTGTTTGTGTGCCAATCCCAGCGAAATTGCTGCCAAATCGTTCTCTGAGCGAAAGTTCAACTAGTTTCGGGCAAAACTATCCAGCGAAACTAGCATCTGTGTGCCATTGCTGGGCGAGAATATCATTTAGTATTTTTTTAGAAACCATTTAGTTGACATTGAAAGTATTTTTTTTCGGGGAGAGAATATCATTCAACAATTTTTTGGAAAAATAATTTTAGTTTTGGGTGTTAAAGTGAATTTTAATATTTTAAAAGAAAATGTCATTTTCTGCCGATTTCGAATCAGACAACGCCAAAATGGCACAAAGTCGGTTTGATTCATTTGCAGCCATGAAAGATGAAAAGATATCTAATGTTGTTGATCGATTTCTGATGGTGGCAAATAGCCTTAAGAAGTATGAGGACTAGCTAGGAAACCATGAACAAGTCACAAAATTTTTGGACTCTCTTCGTCCACAGTGGAGTCCGCAAGTTAGGTTGTTAAAACATGAAATAAATTTTGCTGACTACAAACTCATGGAAGTTATCAACAAGTTGAAGTCATTTGATTTGGATATGAAAAGAAAAGAGTACAGTCAATTCATGTATGGTGGTGTATCTTCAAGTGTTGAGATCAAAGAAACTAAAGAAGAAGTCAACCATGTATTGATGGCTGAGGTGGTAAATAGTGATGATAATTATGTTGAGGATTTTGATCCTTTCAAAGAATTCAGCTGTGATACTCTAGGTGAGAGTGTTGGTAATGTTGATGCCTGTGCAAGCTGGTGTAAAATTCAGAAGCTACAGGATAGTGAAACAGATGAAGTGAAGTAGGAGGTTCAGGATGAAGGAGGAAGAGTACAAAAAACACTCCCATATGTCAATGTAAAAAATCCCTAGTTGCTGAAAAGATAGTTATGGGACTCCCCTATGAGATAGTTCAAGGCATGTGTTCTCCTCCCTGCAAAATTCATTTATTCGGGGTTTATAAAGCTAACAGATTATTGTTAGAAAATGAAAAAGAATTAAAATGAATAAACAAAGAACTTAAAATCAATGAGTCTAAATATTTTATTAAACTAAGAGAATCTTTAAAAAAAATTATCTTTTAAAAAGAAATCTTTTAGAAAAGAATGTCGAGATTAATGTTTTGAGTGAACGAGTCACATTAGCAGAATTTGAGACTAGCAAGCTTAAAACTAAACTTGATAAATGGACGATATCAGGGATAAAACAGGAAGAACTATTCTCTAAGCAAAGAGGAGCTAGAATCAAAAGGGTGTGGGATGTGGTGAAACTTCATATGTTTATCCTCCTCCTAGCACTTACTGTTACTCTGCTATGCCTCAACCTCATCCATCTAATGATTTAATTGAAGCTGCAAATACTAATAGTTTACATGCAGGTTTAAGCAGTGTTAATCACAAAGAGGTTCGAGATGAATATGATTTTCCTGCAGGTTTGGGGCTCATCAAGCAAGGATCTGATTTGGAAAATGATAATTCCACCTCTGATGCTTCAAAACTAGTATCAGTTGTTTCCAGTAACTTCTTTAACAAATTCAAGACAGGTAACATCCCTTCATTTGTTCCTGTCAAGTTTGTCAAAGAAGGAACAAATGTGGAATCATCAAGCAATCAGAATTCAACAACACAAACCGGCACAACAAGAGTCATCAATCAAGATCCATTGGAAGCTGACTTGTATATACAGGACTGGACAAGTTCTGATCATGAACCAGAGATCATCAAGTCACCTGAAGTTATCAAGTGTCAAAAGCTTCCAACAGTTGAATCAAGACCTATACAGATCTCATCTCCAACTACTAAGCAAATCAGCAGTTCCTCCAAAGCTCAGCAGAAGCACTCACCATCTTCATCTTCTATCCATCAAGCTCGCCACAAATCTGCCTCCAACTCTACCAAATCACCAGTCATACAAAAGTGTACTCAGAAGAATGTTCAGATCTCAGCTCCTGAAACATCACAAATCAAATCGCAGCCCAGTTTGAAATCCACATTGACAAAGCCTCTAAAGGTTCAATTTCCATATATCCAAAAGAAGAATCATCAAGGTTGTCAACAAGTTGTATCAACCTCAAAGCAGGCTCCACCCTCTCCTATTATCCACGGGACTACAAAGAACCAAAAGCCTCACAAGGCTTGCTTTAGATGTGGAAAGGAAGGTCATGTGCTAAAGAAGTGCCCTCAGGTTCAAAGGCAAGCTTCGGGAGGTAAAGATATCTTTGAATGGTTGGATGAAGAACAATCTATCCAAACCTTCTCATGTGAAGCCGGTTTCACATGATTCAAAGATAAAAAAGACCAATGTTTCAAAATTAAAATCTCTTCCTTCGGGTCTTAAACAGAAAATGATTTCCAAATTCAATTCTTTCAAATCAAAAGTAATTGAACAGAAACAAATTTGGAAAGTAAAACAAAAAGAAAAGGTTAAAGAAATAAATGATTTTTCAAAAGAGTGTGTGCTTAAACAGGTTACATACACTGATGAAAAAGGAACTCCCAGGACCACGATGGCCTGGGTCCCCCTCTCTAACTAATCTGTTTATGAGTGTATGAATAATTTAGGCGGCCTATTAGTAATCCAGTTTACTGACTGGGATTGTTCCTAATTCCAATTTGAGGTGGAACAACAGGTTATGGTATCTCATCCACATTTTGGATTCTTATCTACCATTCTCAATCACTGCATTTTTCTTGTTACTTCATTTCTCATGTTTTTACTAGTATAATTTAGAAGACTTTCTTTAGTAAAATTCTTTTTTCAATTCCATTTATTATATACTTAAAAAAATAAAAAAATAAAAAAAGGGGAAATTTCTTTTTTTTTTCTTTCATTTTTTTTTTCAACAACAATATTCTATATTAGGGTTTTGCAAAAGGTTACTTACAAAGATAGAAAAATTACAATATATAACAACTTTAGATTCGCTGTCAGTTTTGCTGACTAGCGAAACTGCCTGTCTTACTACTAGATTCACCCGGCAGGGAACTACAGATTCATCGGGTGATCAGAAGCAGCAGACTCCGGGCGAAACTATAGTTTTGCCATTAGTTTCGCTGAAATACAAAAATACATAAGAAATATAAATTACAAGATAAAACTAACATTTAGCCTATTACATAACAAAGTAAACCTATCAACTATAGTGAGTCCAACCTATGTAAGATTATCAATTCTCCCCCTAGGTTGGACCTCACTCTCGGTCTTCTGGCTCTTCTCTTGCTCCCTTTTTAGCTTTATTAGATGTTTCTTGTTCTGCTCTTCTGCACTCTCCTCTTTAGCCCTTGCACTTGCCCTTGCAATCTGTCATGTATGATCATGCATGTCCAACCTTAACTCGTCTGCCTTGGATACTTTCTCAGCTAGCTCCCTGACCTCTGCCCTTACTCCACGAGCTTTATTCACCACGTTCATAAACAAACTGGCTTCTTTCCTCGTTTCAGCTACAGCTCCCGCTTTGATGTGATTTTCACATAGAATCACTAAGTCTTCATCATAAAAAGAGAACACCTCCATTGGATCAAAAAGTTTAATCTCAGCTTCATCTTTCACTCTAATTACTGCTTCCCTAGTATTGTTGTGATAGAACCATTTCTCAAACTTTTGTAGTCTAGGGGGAAGTGGATTGGGCACTCTTGTCCTGTTCACAGTTTTAGCTGGCTTTTAGCTTTAAAACAATCTTTCCTTTGCTAGTAGCCCAATCCAAGTGTTTCTTCGCCCTTCTTCTTTCTATCCTCATAAACCCAAAAGTTTCAAAATTATCATTCATGCCTGCCTTGATTTCCTTCTCCAGCATCATGGCACGTTCACTCAAATGGGCATCCAATAGTGGAATTTCAGCTAATCTCCTCAAGTCCCACCTAGGCAAGGTCTTGAACGCCTTCCTTTTATGCATGTATGATATTTCCCCTCCCCTTCGTTTAATCATAAACATTTTCATTTCAAAATTATATTTCCAACTCATAATTTTCTTATCAGACTTCTTCTCTGATGTTTTAGAACAGTGGTGTTAACTGTTCTGGTTCTTTCTCTTTCACGAAGCAGTCTTCTTTGCTCAATTCAATTACATCTCGTTCTTCAGAGCCCCTTTGTGTCACATAAGTCATTGGACGCTCCTCCACTTCATAATATTCGGGTTCTGAGTCATAGTCAACCAGCTGTTCCTTGGATTCTTCCTCTTCATCAATAAGGCTCTTCCCTATATCCTTCTTGTTACCTTCAGTAGTTTCTTCTCTAAGCACCTCAGCCCCCGTCAAGTCTATTTCTATATCAAATCCTAGATCAACAAATTCAGCCTCAACAATCACAGGCTCCTCTCTCACATCACTTCGTTCATCAACTCTCTTCTCAGCTTCTGTCTGAACAACCTTTGGACCTCCATCACCACTGCCACTTGCACCACCTCCAGCTGTACTTGCTTCTCCCCCTATCCCAGATGACTTTCCTACTTTCAGGAATGAATACTTAGATGTGTCGGTCAGATCATCTAGCTCCTCTTGTGATAGCTGGTTTGGTAGACCAACTTTGCTCTTGAGCTCATTCACCTCCTTCAATAGTCTTTTGATTAATTCCTGCTGGTCAATCATCATTACTTTCATACTCTCTATTTGCTCATCTTTCTCCTTTTCTCTCAACTCTTGATTGACCAACTTAGTTTTTATCATGCTCAGTTCATTGGCCAATGAAGCATTCACATTTCTGATGACAACTTGGTCCAATTCAGATCGAGAATCCCTCCTTTCTTCGAACACTGGCTATTTATGCTTGGTTCTCCTTTCAGTTTCATGAGCCGGTTCCCCTTGATCAGACTTCCTTTTGGACCTTCTCTCTCTTTGAGCCCGTAGTTCCTCTTCAACCTCATCAATCTTAGCTTCTAAATCGTATTCCTTCTCCTTTGCATACCTCTTTCTCTTCTTTATTGCTTCAGCTTGTTTATCTTGATTTTCTTCAGCATTCTTATTTTCATTTTCAATCAGCCTTTTTATGTAGTTCCATCTTTCAGCTGGGTATATGTTTTCCAGTAAATAAGTTATTTTACCACTGAAGTCGTGTCTAACTGCTGAGCAATCTACAAATATTATTGTATTCATCTGTATCAGCCTCTTAACTTCCTCATGTCTTAGCAAATTGGGTTTCTCATTATTAATGATCATCTGGATAAAACTTGGATATAACAGCCATTTGTCCTTCTTTAGAGCCATAACATTCTCAGTCATACAGTCAAATATTAATCTAGCAATGTTGGCCTTTTTTCCTATACAAAATACAATCATGGCCTTAGTCCATTATGCATTTAACCCATCTGATCCTCCCTTTCGGTGATCCAAACACATAATAAACACTTGAGTAATGTATCTCCATTCCTTGGACAAAAATGACTTTTTGATTTCCTTCTTGGATCCAAAAGATGGTCCTTCATACCCAATGCTTCGATAAGCGTTAAGAACTTCAGCATCAGTCATAGCAACCTCATCTCCACAGTCTTTTTCTAACCTCAACACCCTCGCAACCGTCTCAGCACTAACAACTATATTCTCCCTAAGAACTCTGGAAGTAATTCCGTGTGGAGTAGATCCCAAATCACATTTTGCATTTACCCAGAAATCTCTTATGTGAATGTCATAGATCGTGGGTAAATGAGATATGGCATTGAGAATGGGAGACCGCTTCAGCCATCTAAGACAATCTTTGAATCCAACAGTCTTTGGATTACTGTCGTCTAATAATGCCACTAGATTTGTCTTCTCGTCGAACTTTAAGTTTGCCATGAACTGCAAAATATAGACATAGGTAAGTTAGATAACACATAAAGACAATTAAACAAAAAAAATAAAAACAAAAAAGTAGTTTCGCTGTCATGGCGAAACTGTAGTTTCGCTATCATGGCAAAACTGTAGTTTCGCCATGCACAGCAAGACAGCTTCGCTGTGGATTGAAATTAAGTTCAACAGTTTCGCTGACATGCGAAACTATAGTTTTGCCGACAGGCGAAACTTTAGTTTCGCCAGGCACAACTTAATAGATTCGCTGTTGATTGAACCTAAGTTTTGATCAATCAAAAGTGTACATTCGTTGTAACTCAGCCCTATACCATGAGTTTAAGCGATTCTACACTTTCGCTGAGGACAAACTTATGATTCATACTACTGCGAAGTTGTAAGTTCGCTAAGCCCAACAAGATAGAATAAGTGTTGAGCGAATGTATAGTTTCGCTGGAATTTCTCTAGTGAAACTGTCAAATATGCTTGGACAGCTAACAAGATAGATTCACCCGCAATTAGTGAACTTTCGTTCAGTTTCGCTGGTTAGTTTGGTAGATTCGCTAAACGAGTCAGGCGAACTTCCGAACCAACGAATCAATACAAAACCACAGAATAAGCATTAAAACTGTGATTGAACCAGAGAAGCAGGGTCGCAATGCCCACCAGATAGATCAGAATCGAAGAAACTTGACGGAAATCACACAAACGAGATCAAGTAGGTTCGGACACAGAGAAATTTCTTTTTTTGTTTCATGGCAGTTAAAAAGAAATTTCAGGGGAGAATAAAAAATTTCATAGGAACTAAGAACTTGATTTGGGATGACTAAGAAATGATATTATGTCTTCTTGGTATGCTTATTTGCATGACTTGTACTTTGTCAGAAATGATAGTAACTGATGTAGATATCTGTATCACTTAATATTCTAAAATCTGAAAAAAACAGTTTCATTATATGATATGCTTGGTAGGCTCAGCCTGAAAACAATGTAAACAGTGATTCTGTAGCCTAACTAAAGCTTTAGAACTCGATGATAAGGATTATTCTCCTGACATATCGGCCTGCACAAAGTTATAAGTCTCGTCAAAAATGGGTTGAGAGTATCTGACTTCTGCCTTGATTACTTCGATTCCCAAATTCCCTCACCCTTGCTTCTGAATTGATGCTTCTTATAAGCTCTTCAGAATCCTTTTCATGCTTATCTCCTCTGCTATATGGAAGCATTGACCTGGAGTGATGATCTTCTCTGTTATACGTGAGTATAGACCTGAAGCTCTCATCAGCACGCTCAGATGATAATCTCCTCTGTTATACGTAAGTATAGACCTGGAGCTCTCATCATTTGTTTCCCAAATAAAGGCACAGTGATTCTTAAATTAAGATCATTGTTGAAAACTTAAAAGAAAATCAAGCAGAGTTAATCATATTACTCAATAAGCCCTGATGATGGGATAAGTTCTTTGTCGGATGTCTATGGGAACCAAATCACCTGAGCTTCTCTAATTAAATCTAAAACATGATAAAATCAGTTGCAGATCACTTGCTGAAAAGGATAAGGCATGGGTTAAAATTGGACAAATATACCAACAATCATTTTTGAACTGTTTTGGCTTTCAAAAACTTAAAATTATGACCAGACTCTGTATCAGTGTGATCTCACTAACTTGTCGATGTTCAAATACATCTTTGTGCTTTCGTATATCTTAAGGATGTGATCTCATGATCAAATTAGTTCTTGGTGTAATATGATAAAACAAAATAAAATAAAATATTCATTTCAAATCATTTTACAAGTCTTCTATATTATGCTATTAAAATGTTATCATTTTCACATGCATTTCACGAGAAATTGCACATTCAGATAAACATGGGTTTATTTGTATTGTTGAAATGATCTAATGAGAATTGTGTAGAATGTGTTTGTAATTGTGTTACAGATTCTTGCTGCAATTGATGGCCGATCATCAACTGAGCAAAGTACCATACCAGAGAACATGTTCCTTAAGTTTGCAGAGGATACTGAGCTAGGATTCCTTCTCCTACATCTTCTGAAGCACTCAAGAATAAAGAGTTGGAGATGCTATTCCTGATCATTCTCATGATGCACACAAAAGGAGGGAGCACTCAAAAAGGGGGAGCCTATAAGATGAAAGATTGTCGGTACCAGATCATCAATCTAGGGGGAGATTGAAGATCATTATATAGTTGACTTATCGGTGCTGATCACGATGAAAGATGTCGATAATAATAGACTAAGGGGGAGTATTGTTGGGTCTGAAAAATAGTCTAATATTATCAACGCAGTCAAAGTCAACAAAAGTCAACATTAAAGTCAAAGTCAACGCAAAGTCAGGACGACACGTTCAGACTAAAGATTAATAGTGAGGCGTTGAAGATACAAAGAACACGAGTCTTAGAGTTAATATATATTTTGTTGTCAACAAAATATATATATTTAATCCTTATTTGTCTAGTTTGTGTTTTAATTGTAATTTCATAATTGTCATGTTTTAATCATAGTCTAGGGGGTAATAGTCATTAAGTCTAATTGTCATTAGACTATATATAGCTAGAGTCATTAGTGTGTTGTCAAGCTTGAATGAGCTAGATTTGAGGGTTTCCATGTAAACAATATCTTATGCAAAACAATATAGTTCAAACAAGGGTTTTATTGAATGTTCTTGAGGTGTTCATCTTGTTCATCCTTATTTTATAGTGTTTGATCCATTTTGTACACAAATATCATTGATATTTGTGTTATCAGTGGGATTTGTTTGTGTTTGTCAATCAAGTGCACTGTATCAACGATGAAGTGGACCAACAATATGGTATCAGAGCCATTGTGCTCTTGATTATTCAACTTTTGTTCAGTTTCTAGTTCAAGTTACTGTTCTATTCATTTTCGATTCAATGAGATTTGGATGAGTTTGAGCTGATTTTGTGCTGAAAAAGGATGTTCAACCTTGACCTCAGCTTCAGGTACAGCCTGACTTGGTGGAGAATGCAAGTCTACCAGCTCACCCTTCTTAATCTTCTGCTTGATCACTCTAATGTGCTCATCCATAATGGATAGAGATATTGGACCAAGTCTCCTTCCGAAGAACCCATACAACTTCAAGAAGCTCACCATCTTTAGTCTATGAGTAGACTTCTTCTGATTGGCTCGGATGGTGGTTCTTAACTTAGCAGCCTCTTCCGTCATCTTCCTTTTAGCAGCTTTCCTTTCTTTTAACACTTCTTGCTTAAACTGCTTGAGGTACTCAAATTCAATATACTCATATGATAAGGAAAGTAGGTTTGCTGCCTGATAGAGGCCTGTGGCACTCAGGTAGGTTATAATGTTTTGTCTGTCTTGTTCCCTACCTACTCGAGTTTCTTGTTTAGCTGCCATAGCCTTTACTTTAGGGATTTCTTGTATTGGAGAGAAGGTAGGAGCTTTATAAAGTCTTTTTCTTTTCCTTTCTTCCTTAATCTTGAGGAGCAACTCTACAGCCTCAGCCTCCTTCCTCTTTTTGACACTTTAGTGTCAGCCAGTTTATTTAACTGCTCTAAAGGAAGAGAGAGATTTCATAAATGTTGTAGTTTCTAAACCCTAAATAGTTCAATCTTGAGGACATCCCTGATTGCAGCCTAGCCTTCACTCATCTTCCTGAGTGTTTGGCCTAGGGACATCCCTGATTACAGCTTGCATAAAGCTTGGGGTCTCACTTGTTCTCTCTCCCCTTGTCTTCTTCTTCCTCTCCTTTTTCTCTTCTTCAATCTCCTTAGAGGTCATAATCCTCTTCCCTTTGTCAGTCACTGGCCTGTGTGACTTAGGGTGGAGAGAGCTTTGGTCTTTATTACTTGGTATAGCACTTGAGCTCTAGCTAGGGAGAGGCTATGAGACACCTTCACCAGCCAGTGCCTCAATGAGGGTACTAGGTGCTGAAGCAGTTATTGTGTCAAGGTTCACAAGTTTAACTACTGGGCCTTCAACTATGGTTTCCTCTTCGAAGCTAACCTTAGGGTCTGCCTCAATATCCAGTTGACCAACTGTTTTGCCTGCTAGCCTCTATCTAGGGTCTTCTTCTGAACTCTTCAAACACCCTTTTCTAGATCCTCTCAGCTAACCTTTCAGCTTGCCTGTTATTTCTTAGGTTAGCAAGCGGCAGGTCAACTAGAGGAAAACTCTTATAGTATCTCAGGGTTTGAAACTTGAAGACTTCTTGTTACCCTTAAGATCTAGAGAGTATCAGGGCTCTTCTATCAATATCATACCTCCATCCTACTATTTGGTTTTCAGCAGGGTAGGATGCGGTAGACAGTGCCGTTGGTATACCCTCCTCAAACAAACTTTGAATCAAGGCATCCATATCAATGTGGGCTTGAGGAGGTTGTTGAGTATGGACAACTGCAAGTGAGGATGGTAAGGCCTCTATGTCTATACTCAAGGCAAAACTCCTAGGTTCTGTGACTATAGGTAGGACTTTCTCACCCTTTTTGGTAGCATCACCCTCTTGCACAGGGGAGCTAAGGGTTAGGTCCACCACATTCATAGGTTCTTGTGGACCTGGTTGAGTTTGCCTGGTAGGTCTCTTAGCTAGCTTGCCCTTGAGATCGGTGTTCTCAAGTTGCTGATAAATGACCTGCCTTTGTAAGGTAGCCACCTGAGATTCTAGGTGACTTACCTTTGAAACTAAATAGGTGCATGTTTTGGACAGATTTTGCACCTTTAGTTGCAGAATCCCGTCATCTTCATCGGAAAAATCATAGGGGGATGAGAGGACATAACAAAAGTCATCTCCCTTATCACTAGCTTGCGGTTCTTGGCTGCTGGATTTCCCCTGCTCCATGACAGCTTCAAGAGAAGTGTCAAGGGGGTGGATTTCCATAGTTGAGGTTTTAATGATGTAATAAATTTCTAAAGTGAGAGAGCCTTTTCCATATGGACCTCCTAAACATGTTCAAGGAAGTCCACCTTAGTTAGGGGTTGTTGGGTTTGAAAAATAGTCTAATATTATCAACGCAGTCAAAGTCAACAAATGTCAACATTAAAGTCAAAGTCAATGCAAAAGTCAATATGACACGTTCGGAACGAAGATTAATAGTGAGGCGTTGAAGATACAAAGAACACGGGTCTTAGAGTTAATATATATTTTGTTGTCAACAAAATATATATATTTAATCCTTATTTGTCTAGTTTGTGTCTTAATTGTAAATTTATAATTGTCATGTTTTAATCATAGTCTAGGGGGCTAATAGTCATTAAGTCTAATTGTCATTAGACTATATATTGCTAGAGTCATTAGTGTGTTGTCAAGCTTGAATGAGCTAGATTTGAGGGTTTCCATGTAAACAATATCTTATGCAAATCAATATAGATCAAACAAGGGTTTTATTGAATGTTCTTGAGGTGTTCATCTTGTTCATCCTTATTTTATAGTGTTTGATCTATTTTGTACACAAATATCATTGATATTTGTGTTATCAGTGGGATTTGTTTATGTTTGTCAATCAAGTGCACTGTATCAACGATCAAGTGGACCAACATGGGTTGATATTGTGGGCTAGATATGGGGGTATTAGGAGCACTCATCTCTCCTTGAGCAGGGGAGGAGAAGAGAGACTTATGGTACTCACTGAATCCTATATCGTTATCATCCTTAAATTAGAGGTCAAGGATTGGTTGGTTTAAATCTAGAGGTAGGGGATGGTAACTGTCCCCTGAAGGTTGATCACCTGAGTTTTGAGCTTATCAGGCTGAGCATGAGGAACCTCAGCATTGATTAATGAAGTGATGGGAGTGGTTTGCTCCTCAGGGGAAGTGGGATTTCTTAGTTCCACTTCCTCCTGCATGGGTGAGTATATAGGGGCCTACTCAATCAGAATAGACTGAGTAGGGGTTTCGTTTGGATCTTTTAGGGAACATGTAGTACTCTAAGGAGTCCAAGTTGGCAAGCAAGTTTGTGTAAACAAACTAGGAGTACTTGAACTTGACCCCTTGAACTATTCCATGGACTATATAGGATAAGTCCTTAGGAATTTGGTCCTATCCTCCATGCTTGTTAGATAATGTGTGGATATTAACATGGAAGAGGTACTTCCACTGGAAAGAGACCTTACCCTTCTTGAAGGTTCTGACAGTGAAGTCTTCTTCATAGCCCATCTGCCTGAAAGATTCATTCACAACAAATTTAGGGAAGGACAACTAGCCTTCTTCATCATCCGGCCTTAGATGAGTGTTGATTGTGGCTGGGGTGATGAAAACTATCTTCTCCTGCACTGATGCAGGCAGTGCCTTCTCACCATCCAAGATTACCTCTTAGCAGGTCCTCTAGAAATATAGCTATTGTTCTTCATAAAATGGAGGCTCGATTGTAAGTGCAATGAGGTAGGATGATTGATCAAGAAAACGACAAACATCTGAGAAACCAAGATTTTTCTCAGATGTCAACAGAGCAACTTGGTTGTGTTGCCTGTGAAGGTGCATGAGAAATCTGGCTGGTTTCAAGGTTCAGGGTTGTCTATTTGAGAAAGCTTTGGGATGAAGAAAGCTAAGAACAAAGAGGGTTTGTGGGTGAATTTAGGGTTTGAAGTTTGTAGATGAAGGGGAAGAAGAAAGAGGGGGAACCATTGTAAGGATATTTATATGGTTGGATTTGAAACAAAGTTAATGTAAAAGGATAAGCTTTGAAATCTGAATGTCGGTCTCACCTCTGAAAAAGTGTCCAAAAAGGTAGTTATCTTGGAAGTAGAAAATCTTCGGAAGGTAATTTGTCTTAGGAAGTTTTAGGAAAAACTTTCGAAGCCAATTTGACTTCGGAAGATAATCCTTAGTTTTATAAGAATTGGTTCTGAAGAAAAATACTTAGAGTTATTTGCTTCCCGAGATATATTTGGTTTTGGAAAATATTAAACTTCAGAAGTTTTATTTAAAGGATAAATAAAGCTTCCGAGACTTAATTACTTTTGGAAGAAAATTGTCCTTCAAAACATATAAGTACTTATTCGAAGATATATCAAAATTTCTTTCGAAGGTAAATTTATTAGTAAGTAGTTATTAGTTTTGAAGACATAATTTTCTTCTAAAGTAAACTTAATGTCTTCCGAAAGAAAATATATCTTTAATTCTTAAAATTCTAAGGAACATCATTTAGAAAAATTTTCTTCCAAGGTAAACATGACTTATATAGGTGATGATATAGACAACTTAAGATACACATATTTAAAAATAATCTTGAAATTAATGTAAGAACATCTACAGAAAGTTAATCATCCAATTAGCTTATACAAGATACTTAAATCTCTGTTCATCCAAAGATTTTGTGAACAGGTCAGTATATTGTTCATTTGTGTTAACTTTGACCAGTTTTATCAATCTTTTTTCAAAATTATCTCTTATCAAATGATACTTGATGTTAATGTGCTTTGTCTTTGAGTGATGCACTGGATTCTTTGTAATAGAGATAGGACTATTATTGTCTATATGGATGAGAGTCTCTTTGAATTTGAATCCATAGTCTAGCATCTGATTCTGAATCCAAAGCCCTTGAGTACAACAGCATGCAGTAGCAATGTATTCAGCTTTAGCAGTTGATGAAGACATATTGGATTGTTTTTTGCATTGCCATGAGACTATCCTTCCACCAAGGAATTGACATCCCCCTAATGTAGACTTTGTAGTCATGTTACAGCCACCATAGTCACTATCTGTATAAGCATACAAATTGAAGTCAGAATTCTTTGGACACCAAAGGCCCAGTTTGGGAGAAACTTTAAGGTATCTAAGAATCCTCTTGATAGCAACCAAGTATGACATCTTGTGATTGGCTTGATATCTTGAACAAATGCATCTGGCAAACATGATATCAGGCCTGCTGGTTGTGAGGAACATAAGAGACACAGTCATAGCCCTATAGAGATGTTCATCAACACACTCCCCCTCAAGATCAAGTCATAGGGAGTGGTTTCTGGCTATGGGTGTCTTAGCAACCATGCACTCAGATGAAATCTGATTAGTATGTCTTGAACATACTTTAACTAGTTTATAAAGATGCCATTGTCAACCTACTTCACTTGAATTCCTAGAATGAAATTGATTTCCCCCATGGCACTCATTTCAAATCTATTTTTCATTAGCTTCTCAAAGTCTTTACAGAGCTTTGGATTAGTTGACCCAAAGATGATGTCATCTACATAAACTTGAACCATGCAGGACCGTTGAAGGGTGGTCAATGCAATAGTTTAACAAGGTGGAGAGATTTAGAACATTTAGCAGATCAAATAGGGAACTGGTTATTGATGAAACAATAAGCACAAGTAAAAGAACAATAACAAGAACACTCAAATATGGTTTTCAAGAATGATGTATATTGCTCTCAAGTTCTTACAAGTGTTACAAAACTTAATTTAAAGATACAAGTACTTAAGACACTTTATACTACATCCTACAGCCAGCCATACATTGAAGGCTAGCTGGAAACACTAATCTAGACAACAAGATCAATGTAGAGTCAAAAGGCAGATTGCCTTTTGACCAGTGACTATGAGATTCCATAGCTCACATCTTAATGTATTACAAAAATGATAAAAGTAAATAGTTGGAAAGTTACAGACAAAAGACCTTAATCTACAGTTGACAAAAGCATGGACTTTTCACCAACTCATATAAGTTAGTGAGTCTTTAGAAGTGGCAGCGGAATGTGGTTTGGATTTTATCAAAAGGTGATTCAGAGAAAGCATGTCTTCTCTGCCTTTGGAAGAAATTAGTCTTTGGCTTTGGAAGACTTTTTCCTTGAAGCTTTGGAAGACTTCATCTTTAGCTTCAGAAGATATGGTCTTTTGGCTTACGAAGATTTGATACTTAGCATAATTCACTGAGTTATATCAAATCTTCCAAAGTAACTTTCTTATACTTCGCATGTGCATACTGAAAGCTCTTTGGTTGTTCTTTGGTTGCATCAGCCTTTAAGTGTATTCCTTACAAACTCCCCCTAAGCTGATGCTACCAAAACTTAAGAGACCCTTAAGTCTTGATCTTCATCTGTTGACAGTCCTTATCAGAATCAAGACCATTCCGTTTATCATTAGTTGGTTAGGATTTCTTAGACTCTCAAAGTATCTCCTCATGTCATAGTGATCATGTAGAGGGAGGTCAAGTATGATTTGCCAGAAGTACATGTATTGACCTCCTTGATCTCTAGTGACATACCATCTGTCTGGATTGGTGGCAGACATCCAAGACATGATGGGTCTCTCAGTAATATGGGGCTCTACTTGAATAAGAGTTGGATGAGAAGCCTCTTCTTGATCACCCTCAGGATGTTCGACCCATCCTAAGGTGTAGAGGTTGATGTCTTGGACTTCTTCTTCTTCTTGTCCCTTCTTGTGGCCATCTTTTTCCTCTTTCTGTACTATTACTGAGGAGATTGGCCTGTAGTACCAGATTGTTCTTATTTGTCTTCCTCAGTTGGGTCCTTGTCCTTCACATGTTCAGAAGGAGAAGGATCAGCACCCTGCTGTAGATCAAAAGATGAAGCTGGCTATGCTGCACCACTAGGTCCAGGTTATGTTGTCTCTTGGGGTTCAACCCTTACCTCAGCTTTAGGTGTAGCCTGACTTGGTGGAGAATGCAAGTCAACCAGCGCACCCCTTTTGATCTTTTGCTTGATCAATCTAATGTGCTCATCTATGGTGGATAGAGACATTGGACCAAGTCTCCTTCTGGAGAATCCATACAGCTTCAAGAAGCTCACCATCTTCTGTCTATCAATAGATTTTTTCAAATTTGCTCTGATGTTGGCTCTTTACCTTGAAGCCTCTTCCCTCATCTTCTTCTTTGCATCCTTTTGATCTTTTTGCACTTGTTGCTAGAGTGTCTTAAGGTATTCAAATTCAATTTAGTCATGTGGTAAGGGAAGAAGGTCTGCTGCTTGATAGAGACCTGTGGCACTCAAGTAGGTGATCATGTTTTGCCTGTCTTGTTCCTTACCTACCTAAGTTTGTTGCTCAGCAGCCACAGCCTCTATCTATAGACTTTCCTGAACTGGGGAGAGGTTAGGAGCTTTGTAGAGTCTTTTTCTCTTTCTTTCTTCTCTGTTCTTGAGGAGCAATTCTACATCCTCAGCTTCCTTCCTCTCCTTTGACACTTCCATGCCAGCAAGTTCATTTAATTCCTCCAAGGGGAGAGAGATGAGTTCATCAATGTTGTAGTTCCTGGACCCCAAATAGTTTAATCTGGCTGCCCTTAACTCATCATCTTAAGTGCTTGCCCTGGGGGCAGCCCTGATTGCAGCTTCCATGAAGCTAGGGATCTCACTTGAACTCTCTCCCCTTGACTTTCTCTTCCTCTCCCTTCTCCTCCTTAATCTCCTCAGGGCTCATCTTCCTTTTCCCTTTGTCACTCACAGGCATGTGTGACTCAGGGGGAAGAGAGCTTTGGCCTTTATTGCTTGGTGCTGCACTTGAGCTCTGGCCAAAGAGAGGCTGTGAGACACCTTCACTAGTTGGTGCCTCACTGAGGGTAATGGATGCTGAAGCAGCTCTTGTCTCAAGGTACAAAGGCTCAACTGCTAGGCCTTCAGCTAAGGTTTCTCCTTCGAAGCTAATCTTAGGGTCCACCTTATCATCCAGTTGACTAATAGTCTTGCCTGCTAGCCTCTGTCTATATAATCTGGCTCTTAGCTTGAACTCTTTACCTTTGTTGAATCCTATAAGCTAACCTTGCAGCTTGCCTGTTTTAACTTGGGTTGGAAAGTAAGAGGTCAACTAGATAGGTGTCTCATAGTATCTCAGGTTGTAGAAGTTGAAGATCTCTTGTTGACCCTGAGACCTAAAGATTACCAGGGCTCTCCTTTCATCATCATACCTCCATCCCACTATTGGATTGTTAGCAGGGTGAGATGGAGTAGGCATTGCCCTTGGTATACCCTCCTCAAACAAGCTTTGAATGAGCGAGTCCATATCAATATGGACATGAGGAGGTTGTTGAGTATGGACAACTGCAAGTGAGGGTGGTGGGTCCTCCATGTCCATACTTTGAGAGGAACTTCTAGGTTTTGTAATTGTAAGTAAGACTTTCTTCCCCTTTTTGGTAGCATCACCCTCTTGCACAGGAGAGCTAGGAGTTAGGTCCACTATATCCATAGGTTCTTGTAGGCCTGGTTGAGTCCTTTGGATGGGTCTCTCAGCTAACTTGCCCTTGAGATCGGTGATTTCAAGTTGTTGGTCATTGACCCTTCTTTGTAAGGTAGTCACCTGAGATTCTAGGTGACTAACCTTTGAAACTAAATAGGTGCAAAGTTTGGATAGTTTGTGCACCTTTAGTTACAGACCCCCTCATCTTCATCAGAAGAATCATGGAGGGATGAAAGAATCAGACCAAGGTCTTCTTCCTCATCACCAACTTCTATTTCTTGGCTGTTGGATTTCCCATGCACACTGATAGCTTCAAAAGAAGTGTCAATGGGCTGGGTTGCCATGGTTGAGGTCTTAATAATATAATCACTTGCAAAAGTGAGAGCCTCTTCCATATGAGCCTCCTGAACAGGTTCAAGGAGGTCCACCTTAGTTGTGGGTGGATGATGTGGGCTAGATATAGGTGATTCAAGAGCACTCATCTCTCCTTGATAGGGGTGGAGAAGAGAGACTTATGGTACTCACTAAATCCTATATCTTCATCATCATAGAATTCAAGGTTGGGGATTGGTTGGTTGAGGTCAAGAGGCTGGGGATGGTAACTTTCCCCTGAAGGTTGATCACTAGAGTTTTGAGACTTTGAGTGAAGGCTTAAGCCTGGGGTTATGAGCTTATCAGGCTGAGTATGAGGAACCTCAGCACTGATCATAGAAATGATGGGAGTGGTCTGCTCCTTAGGAGAAGTAGGAGCTCCAGTGTCTACTTCTTCCTGCATGGTTGGCGATTTGGGGGCCTGCCCAACCTAAGTAGACTGAGTAGGGGTTTGTTTGGATTTTCTTTGGTAGATGATGGTGATTTATGGCTGTGTGGGGGTTGCAGATGTAGAAGGTGTGGGTTCAACATTAGCTGGTGCTGCCAAGTTGTCACCTTGAGCAATGAGCTCTAACATTTTTAGGACTAGTGTTGTTTCTATCTCTAAGAAGCCAACAGTTGGCTTTCTTATTGTCTTGAAGATGCAGGGCTACATCTGTCCCAGTTTAGGAATATTACATGTTCCCTTTAACTGTGAGCTCAGTTCACAGTTAAAAATGTATTGAACATATCTAGGGAACATATAATATTCTAAAGTGTCCATGTTTGCAAGTAAGTTTGTAACAAATTGAGAATACATGAACTTGACCCCTTGAACCATGGACTATGTAGGAAAGGTCTTAAGAAATTTGGTCCCAATCTCCATTTTTGTTTGATAGGGAATGGATGACCACATGGAGGAAGTACTTCCATTTGGATGAGACCTTACCCTTTTTGAAGGTTCTTACGGAGTTGTCCCCTTCATAGCCCATCTGCCAGAATGAGTTGTTCACAGTAGACTTCGGGAAGGACAAGTCACCTTCTTTATCATCCAGCCTTAGATGAGAGTTGATGGTGGCTACAGTGATGAATACTATCCTTCCCTGCACTGTGGCAGACAGTGCCTTCCCACCATCCAAGATGACCTCTTAGCAGGTCCTCAAAACTCCAAAAGTTGATCTTCATATAACGGAGGGTCTATTGTGAGGGTGATGAGGTAGTTAGTTAGAGACAAGAAGCAAAAAACATATGAGAAATCAGGATCTTTCTCAGATGATAACATAGCAACTTTATTGTGTTACCTGTATAACTACATGGAAAAATCTGGTTGGTTTCGGGGATCAAGGTTGGCAATTTTGAGTAGCTTTGAGGTGGAGAAAGGTAAGAACAAGGTCGGTTTGTGGGTGAATTTAGGATTTGAACTTTGAAGATGAAGGAGAAAGTGAAATAGGGGGAACCATTGTACGAATATATATATGATATGGATTTGAGACAAAGTTAATACAAACGGATAAACTTTGAAATCCGGATGTCGGTCCCACCTTTGAAAAAGTGCCCACAAAGGTAGTTTTCTTTGAAGTCGAAAATCTTCCGAAGGTAATTTGTCTTCGGAAGTTTTGAGAAAACTTCCGAAGCCAATTTGGCTTTGGAAGATATTCCTTAGCTTTTTAAGAATTTTGATTCGGAAGAAAAATACTTAGAGTATTTTCACTTCCTAGATAAATTTTGCTTTAGAAGATATCAAGTATCAGAAATTTTATTCAATGAGAGAATAAAGCTTCTGAGACTTAATTGCTTTTGAAAGAAAATAATCCTTCAATAGATATAAATACTTGGTGACAAATATAAGCTTCAAAAGATATATATCCAAATTTCTTCCAAAGGTTAATTTCTCAGAAGTAGTTATTTGTTTTAAAAACATAATTTTCTTCCAAAGACAACTTGATGTCTTTCGAAGGAAAACATATCTAAAATTCTCAAGATTCTAAGGGATATCATTTAAAATGTTTCTTTCAAAGTAGACTGGGCTTATATGGTGATGATATAGACAACTTAAGATGCACATATTATTAAAAATAATCTTGAGTTTAGTTTAAGAAAATCTATTCAAAGTTAATCATCCAAATAGCTGATACAAGATATTTAAATCTCTGCTCATCAAAAGCTTTTATAAACAGATCAGCATATTGTTTATTTGTGTTAACTTTGACTAGTTTTATCAATCCCTTTTCAAAATTATCTCTAATCAACTAATACCTGATGTTGATGTGCTTTGTCTTTGAGTGCTGCACGGGATTCTCTGTGATAGAGATAGCACTGTTGTTGTCTATGTGGATGGGAGTCTCCTTGAAGTTAAATCCATAGTCTAGCATCTGATTCTGAATCCAAAGCACTTGAGCAGAGCAGTAATGTATTCAGCTTCAGCAGTTGACGCAGACACACATGATTGTTTCTTGCATTGCCATAAGACTATCCTTCCACCAAGAAATTGACATCCCCTAGATGTGGACTTCGCAGTCATATTGCAGCCACCGTAGTCACTATCTGTGCAGGCATACAGATTGAAGTCTAAATTCTTTGGATACCAAAGGCCTAGTTTTGGAGCACCTTTGAGATATTTGAGAATTCTATTGACAGCAACCAGGTGTGACATTTTGAGGTTGGCTTGATATCTTGCACAAATACAAGTAGCAAACATGATATTAGGCCTGCTGGCTGTGAGGTACATAAGAGACCCAATGATATCCCTGTATAGATGTTCATCAACACACTTCCCCTCAAGATCTTGTCCTAGAGAGTGTTTTCTGGCTATGGGTGTCTTAGCAACCTTGCACTCGGTCATATGACATCAGGTAAGTATGTCTTGTACATACTTTGACTGGTTTATAAAGAGTCATTATCAACCTGCTTCACTTGAATTCCTAGAAAGAATTTGAGCCCCCCATGGCACTTATTACAAATCTATTCTTCATCAGCTTCTCAAAGTCTTTGTAAAGCTTTGGATTAGTTGGCCCAATGATAATGTCATCTTCATAAACTTGAATCAGCATCAAATCATTTCCTGTTTCTTTGTTGAAAAGTGTTCCATCAATAGTACCCCTCTTGTATTTGATGATCTACATAGGTTGGACTCACTATAGTTGATAGGTTTATTTTGATTACGTAATAGGTTAATTGTTAGTTTTATCTTGTATTTAGTATTTCTTTGTAATTTTGTATTCCAGCGAATCTACGGGCGAAACTATAGTTTCGCTTGGAGACAGCTGATTCAGTTCACCCGGCGAATCTATAGTTCGCTGCCGGGTGAAACTAATAGTTAGACAGGCAGTTTCGCTAGTCACCGAAACTGTCAGTGAAACTAGGTTTCTTATATATTGTTATCTTTCTATCTTGTAAGCAACTTTTGGCAAAACCCTAATACAGAATATTTGTGTTGCAATTGTGTGTGTGGCTGGAAGTTCATTATCTATATCATTGAGCATTTGTTATTGCAATTTATGGTTTATATTCATTGAATTTCATTATATTATTGTGTTTATAAGTGTTGATTCAATCTAAAATCATTGTCAAGCATCAAGTGCACTGTTGAATCGATCATTAGGACCAACAATTTGGTATTAGAGCCATTGTGCTCTTGATTATTTGAGTTTAGTTTGGTTTCCAAGTTCTAAGTCACTGTTCCATTCATTTTCGATCTGATCTGAGTGTTTTGGATATGGAAATTGATTAAGGATTGCTCGATTTTGGTGTGGGAAGCTATAGGAATCATCAGATCTCAAATCCATTGAGATTTGGATGAATTAGAGCTGATTTCGTGCTGAAAAAGGCTATCCAGATACGTCGGGTGAATTTACAGATCGTCCAGCGAAATTACAGAATCTTTCAGTGAAACTACACAGTTTCGCCAGGTGAAACTAGGGATCATTCAGCGAAATTACACAGTTCTTGGTTCTGGATCTGATTTCTTTGTCCTAGCGAATATACATGCGTTGAACGAAAGTTCATTGTGTTTGTGTGCCAAACCCAGCGAAATTGCTGCCAAATTGTTCTCTAAATGAAAGTTCAACTAGTTTCGGGCGAAACTATCTAGCGAAACTAGCATCTGTGTGCCATTGCTAGGCGAAACTGCTTCTGAAATTACCAGCGAAATTAGGAGAGAAATTACCAGCGAACTTGCCAGCGAAATTAGTGAAAATTCAGCGAATTTGTCAGCGGCAAAAATGTTGACATTAAAAGTATTTTCTTGGGGGGAGAATAGTTAGTTTTTGATTACGGCAAAAAAGATATCTGATTTTGTTGATCGATTTCTGATGGTGGCAAGCAACCTTAAGAAGTATGATGACCAACTGGGGAACCATGAACAAATCACAAAACTTCTGGACTCTCTTCCTCCACAGTGGAGTCCACAAGTTAGATTGTTAAAGCAAGAAAGGAATTTTGCTGACTATAAACTCATGGAAGTTATCAACAAGTTGAAGTCATTTGAATTGGATATGAAAAGAGGAGAGTATAATCAATGCATGTATGGAGGTGTATCTTTAAGTACTAAGATCAATATAGAGTCTGAAGAAGAAGTGAACCATGCATTGATGGCTGAGGTAATAAACAGTGATGAGGATTCTGTTGAAGATTTTGATCCTTTCAAAGAATTCAGCTGTGACACTCAGGGTGAGAGTGTTGGTGATGTTGGTGATTGTGCAAGTCGGTGTAAAGTTCAGGATGAAGGAAACCAAGAGGAAGTTGAAGCTGTAGAAGCTAAGAATAGAGCTTGCTGAAGAGGAAGAATACAAAAAGAACACTCCTGTCGGTCAATGTGAAAAAGCCCTAGCTGCTGAAAAGATAGTTATGGGGCTTCCTTTTGAGGTTGTTCAAGACATGTGTTCTCCTCCCTGCAAAATTCGTTTATTCAGGGTTTATAAAGCTAACAGATTATTGTTAGAAAATGAAAAAGAATTAAAACGAATAAACAAAGAACTTAAAATCAATGAGTCCAAATATTTCATTAAACTAACAGAAGCATTAAAAGAAAATGAGCATTTAAAAAGAAATCTTTTGGAAAGAAACATTGAAATAAATACTTTAACTGAACGTGTGGCACTTGCTGAATTTGAAACAAGTAAATTAAAAACCAAACTTGAAAATTGGACAATTCTGGGATGAAACTTGAGGAGCTTTGCAAGAATCAAAGGGGGGCTAGAATTAAGACTGGTTTGGGAAGCAAAGAAACCACTCATGTTTATCCTCCACCTAGCACTTATTGTTATTCTCCCATGCCTACATCTCATCCAACTAATGAATTAATTCAAAAAGATACTGACAGTTTGTATGCAGGTTTAGAAGGAGTAAATCATAAGGAGATTCGAGAGGAATATGATTATGGTGCAAGTAGTGGTCTGGGCAGCTCTAGTTTTAATGTTTTAGATTCTAAAAAGTTTTCTATAGATAGTAGCTTAAGTAGATTTGTGTCACAAACGTCTGTCACAAACAATAGTTCATGTAGCCCTTGTTCTAGTTCATCTTGTTTATCCTCTGATGTCGATGAATCTAATGATGATGTTTCAAATTCACTTGATTATAGTTATGATAATTGTTTAGCTAATGCTTTAAACAGACGTTCACACCCAAATTATTTTGAAAAGTTTCTTTCTTATCCTATCCCATCTTTCACACCTAGTCGGATTTTAAATCTTAAAGATATTGAGACAACTTCCTCAAATGTTAACAATATTAACGTAAATGAATCCGGATTTGCTAAAATGAAAGTTACAAAGGAAATATTAAAAGAATCACATGACTCAAGTAGCAATTCGAATTCTTACACATCTGAAGGTGAGGAAGAAATCTTAACTGATCAAGCATCTGTTTTAAGATGTAACAAGAAAAGATTGAAGTCCCGATGTTTTAGATGTGGAAAGGATGATCATGTTCTTAAAACTTGTCCTGCATTTGTTAATAGAAATATAAATCCTAGTTCCTTTGGAAGTAGATTAAATCATTTTGTAAATAATTTCTTTTGTAAAAAGTCTTTCGTTTCAACGCCTAAGTCAGTCAAGACTAGGGTCCCAATTTCCAAGTCTTAATAAATTTTGTTTATGCCAGGAACATTCCAGAAGAGCTATAAATAGTTTTTGGCATGTTGACAGTGGATGTTCAAGGCACATGACCGGGTTGAAAGACTTACTCACAAATTATCGAATAATTAATGGAGGATATGTCGCTTTTGCTGGAGATAAGAAGGGTGGAAAAATGATTGGTCAGGGAGAAGTCTCAAACGGTTCATTAACTCTGGAGAAAGTAAATTATGTTCCCGAATTAGCATTCAATCTGCTAAGCGTGTCATAAATTTGTGATAAATATATCCCAGTGCTGTTTATGTCAAATGAATGCTTGTTTCTTAAACCAGAGTTCATTATTTCAGAAGATTGCTCCAAGAAAGAATGATACCTATCTTCTTGATATGGGATCACAAGAGTCTACATCCACTGTGACATGTCTTCTGTCCAAAAGCCTCTTCTTCTGAATCCTTCTTGTGGCATCATCGATTAGGACATGTTAATTTTAAAAATATAAATAAATTAGTTAAGAACAATCTTGTCAGGGGACTACTACTTAAGATTTTTCAGTGGTAGAAAAATGCATGGCTTGTGCTCAAGGCAAACAGCACAAAAAGCCACACAAGCTTAAGCTTGAAAACACAATTTCAAAACCCCTCGAATTGTTACATACTGATTTATTTGGTCCTATCAGTGTTAAGTCGATTGCTAAGAAATCTTATTGTTTGGTTGTTATAGATGATTTTTCCAGATATTCATGGGTGAGATTTCTAGCAAGCAAGGGAGATACTGCCGAAGAGCTTCAAAAGTTGATCCTTACAATTGAGACTGTGAACAAGAGGAACGTTATAGCCATCCGAAGCGATAACGGTACTGAATTTAAAAATCATATCTTTGACTCATTCTGTGTAAGCAAGGGGATTCTCAGACAATTCAGTGCTGCTAGGACACCTCAGTAAAACGGTGTTGCTGAGCGAAAGAATAGGACGCTTATCGAAGCAGCTAGAACTATGCTGATTGATTCAAAGCTTCCAATAATTTTCTGGGCTGAAGCAGTCAACTATGCTTCTTATGTACTTAACAGGGTCCTTATTGTGAAAGACAAAATGAAGACTCCCTATGAGCTTCTACATAAACAAAAACCCTTGATTAACTTCTTTCGTCCATTTGGTTGCTCATGTACCTTGCTGAACACTCAAGCTCAGAAGTCAAAGTTCGTTGTAGTTTTTGATAAATGTTTCTTCGTTGGCTATTCCTCCTCACAAAAAACATATTGGGTTTACAACAAAAGAACAGGAATTATGCAGGAATCATTTTATGTTGATTGGCAAGAATCAAATTCTCCTAACATGGGATCCGATCCTGCATGGTTCTATGACACAAATACAGTCTTCAAATCTTTCAATCTAACAGTTTTTGATGATTATGTGGTTCCTCAAACCAATGTAGAAATCATACCTTCAACTGATCCTCTTCCACCTGTACCACAACCACCTGCACCCCATCCATAACCACCAATAGACCATCAACCTCAACCTCCATTTGATGTACCACCTACACCTCCACCACAATCATCTTCTCCAAACCAATCTCCCACTTCCCCATCACAGTCTTCACAACCATCACAAACCACCTCCTCATCTTCAACAAATCCAATAACCCTTAACACTAATTTTAAAACCTTAAAAACCACCCATAAGATTACATCATTGGTTCTATTACTGATGGAGTGAGGACACGGAGTCAATCTGGATTGATAAATGAATGCCTCTATGCTTGTTTCTTATCTCAAACAGTTCCTAAAAATGTCTCAGCAGCACTTCAAGACCCAAGTTGGGTTGAATCTATGCAAATGGAACTCCAACAGTTCAGGAAATTGAAGTTTGGCAATTAGTTGATCTTCCTCCAAACAAGTTTCCTATTGGTACTAAATAGGTATTCCGGAACAAACCAGATGATTGGGGAGTAATAGTTCGAAACAAATCCAGGTTGGTTGTTCAAGGTTTTGCTCAGGAGGAAGGAATTGACTATACTGAAGTATTTGCTCCAGTTGCTCGAATTGAAGCCATCCGAATCTTTCTTGCTCATACGGCTCACAAAAACTTTAAAGTGTTTCAGATGGACATGAAATGCGCATTTCTCTACGGGAATATTGATGAGGAGATTTATGTTTGTCAACCTCTAGGTTTCAAGGATCCAGATTTTCCAGACAAAGTGTATAAACTTGACAAATCCTTATATGGACTATATTAAGCCCCTCTGATCTGGTATAAAACTCTGACTCAGTATCTGTTGAGTAAAGGTTTCTCTTGTGGTTTTATAGACATGACTCTGTTCAAGAAAGAAGTTGATGGTGAAATGTTGATTGTTCAAGTATATGTTGATGACATCATTTTCGGGTTAACAAATGAGAAACTATGCAGAGAATTTGAAGAGGTCATGAAGGATCATTTCGAAATGAACATGATGGGGGAGTTATGCTTTTTCTTGGGATTACAAGTTGAACAAAAGCAATCTGGTATTTGATTCATCAAGAAAAGTATGTTCTAGAGATTCTCAAAAAGTTTAAAATGGATGATTCTTCTCCAGAACTTACTCCATTCACTGCTCAAACTTGCTTAACCCCAGATGATAATGGAAAATCTGTAGATGCTCATCGCTATCGTTCTATGATCGGATCCCTCATGTATCTTACAGCCAGTCATCCTGATATTACATTCGCTGTGTGCTATTGTGCTCGTTTTCAGGCCAACCCAAAAGAATCCCATGAATAGGCTGTTAAAAGAATTTTTTTGTTATTTAAAGGGTTCCTCTCGTTTGGGTCTTTGGTACCCAAAAGGAGGTAACTTTGACTTACATGCATATTCTCACAGTGATCATGGTGGTTGCAGAGTCTATCGGAAATCCGTCACTGGTGGATGTCAATATCTAGGAGATTGTCTCATTTCATGGCAGAGTAAGAAGAAAACTACAGTATCTCTGTCTACAGGAGAAGCTAAATATGTTGCTGCCTCCAGTTGCTGTTGCCAAGTGCTGTGGATACAACATCAAATGATGGATTACTGGATAAACTTTCTTCATACACCACTTTTCTGTGATAATGAAGCTGCTATTGGGATTGCCAAAAACCCAATTCATCATACTAGTACCAAGCATATTGAAACGAGAATTCATGCCATCCGGGACGCTCAGGAAAAGGGTTTTATAGATATCATTCCGATTGATACAAAAAACCAACGAGCGGATCTTTTCACAAAAACATTTGATAAACCATGTTTTTATGAATTGATTTCCATGTTGGGTCTAATATCTTTTTAAAACCTCTTTTCTTACCAAAATGTGAATCATTCTGTAAATAACTCTTTTTGTTTATAAACTTTTTTGATAAACTTCTGCGTCCTATATGTCTTCACATCTTTATTTTTGTTTGTTTCAGCTTATATTAAAATTTCTTTTTGTTTCGTGGTTGCTAAAAATAAATTTCGGGGGAGAATAAAAATATATTTTTTTCTTTTCAGGAACTTCATGTAAAAGAAGTTTGAAGGAGAATCAATAGAATTGTTTGGGATATGCATGGTAGGCTCAGCCTGATATCAAAGTAAACAGTGATCGTGTAGCCTAATTAAAGTTTAAAAACTCGATGACAAGGATTATCCTCATGATATTTCAGCCTGCACAAAGCTACAAGGCCTTATCTAATATGGGTTGAGAGTTTCATATCTTTGCCTTGATGCATAAATTTTAAATTGAATGGGTGACATATCTTGTGCTTATCTCCTCTGCTATGTGTGAACATTGACCTGGAGTGATGATCTCCTCTGTTATACGTGAGTATAGACCTGGAGCTTTCATCAGCACATTCTGATGATCTTCTCTATTATACGCAAGTATAGACCTGAAGCTCTCATCAGCGAGATAAAATGATTATCTCCTCTGTTATACGTAAGTATAGACCTGGAGCTCTTATCATCTGTTCCCATATTCAGAATCATCGTTGAAATATATAAGAATTCAAGCAAAGTGAATTATATTGCTCAATAAACCATGAAGAACAGGATTAGTACTTTGTTGAATATCTGTGGGATCCAAGTCATTTGAGTTTTTTAATGAATCCAAAACATGATAAAACAGCTGTAGATTACTTGTTGAAAAGAGGAAGGCATGAGTTTAAAAGGACAAACATATCAGCAATCCCGTAAATCTTTGACTCTCCGGATCAATTTCGTGAAAAAGAAGTCTCTATATCCTTTTATTTTTTCCTATTTTGTTTTAAATTCATTGTTATGTGCTGATGTTGTGGGACGAAGAATTTTTTTCATAAAAGCCATATAAATTTAATTTTTTTAAGTTTTTGGCTGCAGCGAAACTACAGTTTCGCTTGCAGGTTCGCCTAGCGAATCTATAGTTTCTCCCGGCACTATCGCTGTTCACCAAAAACTGATTTCTTTTGTGATGCCGAGCGAAACTACAGTTTCGCTGCCAGCGAAACGTCATATATATGGCATAGTGTGTTTATCATTTCACATTATGTCGTACGAATCTAACCCTAGTTTCTCTGTGGCCGAAACTAATTGATCCCATTTGCATCTTTTTCGTCGAGTTTGTTGGTTTCTAAGCAATCTGGTAGGCATTGCGACTTTATTTCTATGGTTTAATCGTGGTTTTATGGCTTAATCGATAGTTTTAGGGCGAAACTGAATGAAAGTTCCCTGTTGCGAGCGAATCTATCTGGTTATGCTGTCCAAGCATACCTGTCAGTTTCGCTCCTTTCCAGCAAAACTTTACTTTCGCCCCGCACATAATCTGTTCTGTTGGGGTCTGCGAACCTACAACTTCGCTGTTGTCTGATTCATAAGTTTGTCCTCAGCGAAAGTGTAGAATCGCTCAAACTCATGGTCTAGGGATGAGTTACAGCGAATGTACACTTTTGTTTGGTCAAAAATTATGTTCAATCAACAGCGAAACTAAGTTTTGTGCCTAGCGAAACTATAGCTTCGCCGTTCAGCGAAACTGTTGAACTTAGTTTCAAAAACTTCAGCGAAGCTGTCTTGCTTTGTCTGGCGAAACTACAGTTTCGCCATATCAGCGAAACTATTGTTGTTTTTAAATTTTTCTTATTGGTTAATTATCTTTATGTTACATCGTACTTACCTAAGTTTATATTTTGCAGTTCATGGCAAACTTAAAGTTCGATGATAGGACTAATATTATGGCACTACTAGACGACAGTAATCCAAAGACTGTTGGATTTAGAGATTGCATTAGATGGCTGAAACAGTCTTCCATTCACTATGCCATATCTCATTTACCCACGATCTACGACATTCACATTAGAGATTTTTGGGTTAATGCAGAATGTGACTTGGGATCTACTCCACACAGGATTACTTCAAGAGTTCTTGGGGAAGACATGGTTATTAGTGCTGAAATGGTTACGAGGGTATTAAGGTTGGAAGATGATCATAGAGATGAGGTTAGTATGTCTGATGCTGAAGTCCTTAATGCTTATCGAAGCATTGGGTATGAAGGACCATCTTTTGGATCAAAGAAGGAAATTAAGAAGTCGTTTTTGTCCAAGGAATGGAGATACATTGCCCACGTGTTCATTATGTGCTTGGATCATAGAAAGGGTGGATCAGATGGTTTAAATGCACTGTGGGCAAAGGCCATGATTGTATTCTGTAGAGGAAAAAAGGCCAATATTGCAAGACTAATATTTGACTGTATGACTGAAAATGTCATGGCCTTAAAGAAAGACAAATGGCTGTTATATCCAAGGTTTATCCAGATGATTATTAATGTTAAGAAGCCAAATTTGCCAAGACATGGGGAAGTTAAGAGGCTGATGCAAATGAATACAAAAATATTTGCAGACTGCTCAGCTATTAGACATGACTTTAGCGGTAAAATAACATATTCACTGGAAAACATGTATCCTGCCGAGAGATGGAACTACATAAGAAGGTTGATTGAAAATGAAAACAAAAATGCTAAAGAAAATCGGGATAAACAAGCTGAAGCCATAAAGAAAAGGAAGAGGTATGCAAAGGAGAAAGAATATGATCAAGATGCTGAGATTGATGAAGTTGAAGAGGAGCTGCGGACTCAAAGAGAGAGAAGGACCAAAAAGAAGGCTGATCAAGGGGAACCAGCTCACGAAACTAAAAGGAGATTTAAGCATAAGCAGCCGGTGTTCGAAGAAAGGAGGGATCCCCGATCTGAACTGGATCAAGATGTGATCAGAAATGTAAATACTTCATTGGCTAATGAACTGAGCATGATTAAAACTAAGTTGGTTAATCAGGAGTTGAGAGAGAAGGAGAAAGATGAGCAGATAGAAAGTATAAAGGTTATGATGATGGATCAGTAAGAACTTATGAAAAGGCTATTGAAGGAAGTGAATGAGCTCAAAGGTAAAGTTGTTGACACAAACCAACTATCACAAGAGGAGCGGGATGATCTTCTGACACATCAAAGTATTCGTTCCTGAAAGTAGGGAGGTCATCTGGTATGGGAGGAGAAGCAAGTATGGCTGGTGGTGGTGCAAGTGGAAGTGGTGTAGGAGGTGAAAAGGTTGTTGAGACAGAAGCAGAAAAGGGAGTAGATGAAGGAGGAGATGTGAGAGAGGAGCCTGTGATTGTTGAGGCTGAATTTGTTGATTTGGGATTGGACATAGACACAGACTTGACTGGAGCTGAGGTGTTTAGAGAAGAAACTAATGAAGGAAATAAAGAGGAACAGGGAAGAGACTAATTGATGAAGAGGAAGAATATGAGGAACAACTGATTGATTATGATTCAGAGCCTAAATTCTATGAAGTAGAGGAGCGCCCAATGACTTATGTGGCACAAAGGGGTTCAGAAGAAGGAGATGTGTTTGAGCTAAGCAAAGAAGACTGGTTTGTGAAAGAAAATGAACCAGAAGAGCTAACACCTCTATTTCAAAACATCACTGAACCAAGCAAGAAGAAAAGTGATAAGAAAATAATGAGCTAGAAATACAATTCTCAATTGAAAATGTTTATGATCAAAAGGAGGGGTGGTGAAATTTCATATATGCATAAAAGGAAGGCGTTCAAGACCTTGCCTAGATGGGATTTGAGGAGGTTAGCTGAAATTCCACTTTTGGATGCCCACCTGAGTGAACATGCTACGTTGTTGGAAAAGGAGATTAAGGCGGGAATGATTGACAATTTTGAAGCTTTTGGGTATATGAAGACAGAAAGAAGGAGATCGAAGAAAGACCTGGATTGGGCCACTGGAAAGGGAAAGATTGTGTTAAAGCTGAAGCCAACTAAAACTGTTAACAGAATAAGGGTGCCCAATCCACTTCCCCCTAGGGTACAAAATTTTGAAAAATGGTTTTATGATAACAATACTAGGGAAGCAGTCCTTAGGTTGAGTTCAAGCTGAGTTCAAGCTGTTTGACCCAATGGAAGTATTTTCCTTTTGTGGTGAAGATCTTGTGATTCTTTGTGAAAAACACATTAAGGCTGGAGCTGGAGCTGAAACGAGAAGAGAAGCTAGTTTGTTTATGAATGTAGCAAACAAAGCTCGAGGAGTAAGGGCAGAGGTCAGGGAACTTGCTGAGAAAGTATCCAAGGCTGACGAGTTAAGGATGGACATGCAGGATCTTACCAGACAATTTGCTAGAGCAAGTACAAGAGCTGAAGAGGAGAGTGTAGCAGGAGCAGAACCAGAAGCATCAGATAAAGCTGAATAAGGTGCAAGAGAAGAGCAAGAAGATTGAGAGAGAGGTCCAACCTAGGGTGAGAATTGATGATCTACATAGGTTGGACTGACTATAGTTGATAGGTTTATTTTGATTATATAATAGGTTAATTGTTAGTTTTATCTTGTATTTAGTATTTCTTTGTAATTTTGTATTCCAGCGAATCTACGAGCGAAACTATAGTTTCGCCCGGAGTCAACTGATTCAGTTAACCCGGTGAATCTATAGTTCACTGCCGGGTGAAACTAGTAGTTAGACAGGTAGTTTCGCTAGTCAGCGAAACTGCCAGCGAAACTAGGTTTCTTATATATTGTTATATTTCTATCTTGTAAGCAACTTTTGGCAAAACCCTAATACAGAATATTTGTGTTGCAATTGTGTGTGTGGCTGGAAGTTCATTATCTATATCATTAAGCCTTTGTTATTGTAATTTATGGTTTATATTCATTGAATTTCATTATGTTATTGTGTTTATAAGTGTTGATTCAATCTAAAATCATTGTCAAGCATCAAGTGCACTGTTGAATCGATCATTAGGACCAACAGTATCCATGTTGATAGAGATACTATGATAGTGTCTCATACCACTTTCTTGGAGCCTGATGTAGCCCATAAAGAGCTTTGTTAAGCTTGCAGACTGTTTGACATACACCTCCTCATCAATCACCCCATATAAGAAGGCACACTTGACATCAAGTTGGTAGACCTTGAAATCCTTGGATGCTGCAAAAGCCAGGAATATCCTAACAACTTCAAGTCTTGCTACAGGAGCAAAAACATCTGTATAGTCAATCCCTTCTTTTTGTGTGTACCTTTGAAGAACTAGTCTTGCCTTGTTCTTGATGACAAGTCCTTTATCATCCTTCTTGTTCCTAAATACCCACTTGGTACCTATAGTAGTCATCCCTTAAGGAAGATGACATAGATTCCAAACCTTCTATCTCTTGAATTGCGTTTCAATCCAACTTCCATCATTCAAAGCCTCATCAATCTTATTAGGCTCTATCTGGGACAGGAAACAAGAGTGAAGACAAACATTTTTGTCATGGGTTTGTCCTCTTGTTCTCACCTTAGTCTCAACATCTCCAATGATGTTTGTGGTGGGATGGGACTTATGTATTATCAATTGAGGAATCACAACAAGTTGTTTGGATAGATCTAAATTGGTGAAATTCAGATCTGGTGCTTGAGAGTCATCCATCACATCAACACACTTATCAAGTGAGACTTGATCTAATGAGTGTATTACGTCATTGATATTGTCTTCTATGGAGTGGTTATCAGCATCAAGAAATTCTTGATCACTATCACTACCTCCATCTCCTCCTACATTGAAAATTCCTTTTTTTGAATTCTATGCCTCTGTGTTGGAATTTATAAGCACCTCAGATGTATCAGCTGAAGAATTTGTCATGGTTGTGCTGATAGGATTTCTAAATGCAAGGCTAGTTACCACTGGAGCTGAAGTAGTTTGAAAACTTAGTCTTCTTAGCTGAAATCTTGGATCAGAATCTCCTATTGATACGGTACCTGTTTGTACCTAAATCATGATCAAACAGCCAACCAGGACCAGAACCTTTCACACTGGATGTGTGCTCATTGAAGGTCACATTGGCTGACTCCTTAACTACTCTGGTTCTTAGATTGTATACTCTATAAGCCTTAGCTTGGAAAGAGTATCCAATGAAATGTCCATCATCTGATTTCTCAGCAAATTTGGCTATTTGATACTTGGTATTTAAGATGGTGCAAGGACATCCAAATGATCTGAGGAAACAAATGAAAGGTCTCCTTTTATGCCACAGTTCATAAGCAATCTTACCATGAGTCTTGACTACTAAAACTCTGTTCTGGACATAGCAGACAATGTTGACTGCCTCTGTTCAAAAGATGATGGGTAGTTTAGAGTCAGATAACATGGTTTTTACAGCTTCAATAAGTGTCCTATTTCTCCTCTCAGAAACACCATTTTGCTAAGGAGTCCTGGGAGCACTATATTGTATTGTAATACCCTTTTCATCATAAAATGTATCAAAGATTTGGTTCTTGAACTCAGTTCCTTGATCACATCTTATGATCTTGACCTTGTGATCACAATGATTCTCAATTTTTAGAATGAAGCTTTTCAAGATCTCAGAAGTCTCATACTTAGTTCTAAGGAAGAAGACCCAGGTATATCTTGTGAAGTCATCTATGATCACCAAGCAATAAGAGGTCCTTCCTAAACTCATTACACTGGTGGGGCCAAAGAGATCCATATGTAATAAGTGTAGGGGAGTAGTGATGGAGTTCATTTCCTTTAGCTTATAAGACACCTTGTGTTGCTTCCCTTTCAGGCACATTCTTTTATGCCAAAGGAAAGACTCATCACTATTGGCTTTAGATAGAAAGCAAGAAACTTCTCCTAAAGGGGATATGTTCCCTTTCCTAGGGGCTTTAAGCAGGATATGCTCTTGATAAATGACCACCCCGGGCTTGAGAACAATGCACTCATTCTCAATAAAGAGCATGTTGTGTCTCTGATCATAAAATTGAGATACACTTAGAAGATTCTACCCAAGCTCCTTGACAAAGTTTACCTACTCAATGCTGAGCTTACCATTTATGACCCTACCCCTTCTAGTGATGTAACCACCTAATTCTCCTCCAAAAGCAATTGGCCCTCCATCAATTTTCTCAAAGTTTTGAAGCAAAGACCCATTGCCTGTCATGTGCCTAGAACAGCCACTGTCAATGATCCATACATTCCCTTTGATCTTTAGTTGTTCCTGCACATAAAGAGATGGTTAGTTATATTTGGAAACCCAAGCCTTATTGGTCTTGGGCTTGTCAAAATTAGTAGATGATAATGCAACAGTAATTGATCCTATATGCAAGTTTTAAGGATCAGTTGTTGTTGTTGATGATGAACTTTCAATCACATGGCCTTTCTTTATCTTCCACACCATCTTTGGAAGACTAGACTTGGCCTTTAATACTTTGGAAGTTTTGATGACTTTGGAAGATTTGGAGACTAGACCTTCAGAAGCTTTTACATCCACTACAGCAGACTTCAGTACTTTGGAAGCATTCCTTTCTTCCGAGACCAAATTTTCTTCCGAAGGTAAGTTTTCACTTATCTTCTTCTTCACTTTGGAGCTTCTGAAAGGAAGAGATTTTCCTTTCGAAGCTATCTTCTTCTTCTTATAAGAAGTTTTCTTCTGGGTCATGTGGATAGAACTCTTGGGATTGTAGATATAATTCTTGGCGAAGTAAGAAGTACTACCACACAAGATGTATTCAGTTGGCATGCTTCTGAGAGTCTTCTTTTGAGTGGGAGACTGAGCTTGATCACTTTCCACTTCCTTCTTCATCTTCTCAGATGACGCAACAGGCTTATTGGGATGAGGCCGGCTCTTGGAACTGGATGGTTATAGCTGTACATCAGTGGTGCACATTTTATCAGCCTTCTTCTCCTGACCAGGATGATTTGGACATGAACTGGGACTCCTGGTACTAGAGTCCATATTTGAGTCTTTAGTCTTTACTAATCAAATCCAGTAGAAATGAAAACCTGGTTTTGCTTGGAGTTAAAGGTGGCCTTGATCTCTTAGGCTTTCTTGGACTTTCTTTTGTCTGCCTTAATCAACTTCTTCCTTACAGACTGGGTCATACTTGGTTCTTTCTTCTCCAGGAGAATAGTGTCCCTTCTTAGGATAACCCTTATCACTCACCTCAGGTTCATCCTTCACTATCTCCTCTTCATCTTCATCCTCTTATTGAATGGGATCTATGGAGGACAGCTCATCTTGACAAGTTTCACACCTTGGAGGTCTTACAGATAACAATTTGTGTGGAGGTGCTATCTTACTTGAACCCAATCCTTTCCTATTCTGATAAAAAATCTTTGCATGCATGGATGAAGATATTATGTTCTTGAAGGTTTCCACTTCATGAACACATTTTTCTACCTTAGCTTTGCTGATCACAAGCTTAGCCTGGCATTCAGTAAACTCGGTAATGAGATCCTTTATTTGAGTCCTATAATTTGTATGCTCATGCTTAAGAGTTGAAATGATTTTCTTTAAATCTTCTATTTTAAGTTTATAATCATTTTCAGCTCTTTTAAAATTAGCTTTTAAAATGTTCAAGGACTCAAGGTCAGATCTCACTTCTAAGTTATAGGACCTGTACATGTTAACTTTAGCAATGCATTCGGGAGTAAAAAGATGTTCTAATACCTTGGCTTCTTCATGATCAGCCATTAGTGCTTTGTTTCAAGAAGCATCTTCTACCTGTAAGCTCCAGTTAAAACCTCCTTCTTTAATAGTAACATCAGCATGTTGTTTAGGTGGGCTTGGCTTCTCAGTTCTTGGAGCTGCATCAGTGTAGTTTGGTCTGGACTGTGCTTGGCTACCATTTGTCCTTGGTGCCTTGCAATCTCTAGCAAAGTTTCCCACTTAGTTATAGTTGTAACACTTCACCTTGTTTTTGTCCAGTCCAAACTTTCCACTAGCCACATTGCTGGGAAACTTTCTTCCTATCCTCTTATAGAACTTCTTAGCTCTATGAGTGAGAAGAGCCATCTATTGAACTATTTCCATGTACTCCAGATCATCTGGATGGATGCAGTCCAAGTCTTCAAGAGTGAAGAGAAAGTTGCCATAACTTTCATCAGTAGACACAAAGGCTTGTGCAGAGCTTGTCTCTTGATATGGACTTCCTTGAATGTAGCTCTCCCTTGGTGTCTCAAGGAAGGTGATGAAAGGAACCTTTTGTGAGTTTTCAGGGAAGCAAGTGAGATGATGTTATGGTTCTCTGTTGTCCCTTTTAACCACCTGAATGGCTGACCTTTGTTGATTGTTGGAAGAGCTGCTTGATGGATTTTGCAAGTTCATCTCCATCTGGTAACCACTAAGGATACCATACAGCTCTGTGAGAGTAAGAGTAGAGTGGCTCTCAGTTCTCTTAATGGGCACACAGTAGTGAGTCCATTTTCTAGGAAGATAGAACATGAACTTCCTCACTATGTCCCTATTCTCATGTTTTACTCCAACATCTATTAGAGTATCCACAATCTCAACATACCCGAAGTATTGTTGAGTCATGGTTTCACCTATCTTTTAGGTGAAGTTTTCAAACTGCTGTTTCATAATATCTTTCTTGTTCTCCTTGGCTTCCTCAGACCCCTCATACATGAGCTTCGGTACATCCCAGAACTGCTTAGCAGTCTTGCATTTCTTGAAGCCTCTGTAAATAGAGTTAGGAAGAGCAATTTGAAGAGCGGTCATGGCTTTCTGATCTACATATGTTTTCTTCCAGTCTTCTTCAGAGTAGTCAGCCATTTTCTTTGGTATCATCCCACCTCCAGCAGTGGCTGAAGAGGTGCTTAGGATGTGAGGTCCTTCAACAACAGATCTCCACTTACTGCTGTCTTAAGACTTGATGAACCCTTCCATACGTCGGCAACATGTATCAAAGTCATCAGAAGTGATAAGTGGAGACTTTGTCATAGTACCGGTTTCCATATCAGCCTTAGAAAAAGCTGCCATTTGAGTTGATAAGTGTTTTGTGAAACTTAAGTGATATAAGATGGTGAGATCTTACAATCAAGAGCCTTAAATGCTCTGATACCAATTGCAGGACCGTTGAAAGGTGGTCAATGCAACAGTTTCATAACACTTAGCGGATCAAATAGGGAACTGATTATTGATAAAACAATGAACACAAGTAAAAGAACAATAACAAGAACGCTCAAATATGGTTTTTAAGAATGATGTATATTTCTCTCAAGTTCTTACAAGTGTTACAAAGCTTAATTTAAAGATACAGGTACTTGAAACATTTTATACTACATCCTACAGCCAACCATACTTTAAAGGCTAGCTGGAAACAGTAATCTAAACAACAAGATCAATATAGAGTCAAAAGGCAGATTGCCTTTTGACTAGTGACTATGACATGCCATAGCTCACATCCTAATGTATTACAAAAAGGATAAAAGTACATAGTTAGAAAGTTACAGACAAAAGACCTTAATCTACAGTTGATAAAAGCATGGGCTTTTCACTAACTCATATAAGTTGGTGAGTCTTCAGAAGTGGCAGTGAAAAGTGGTTCAACTTTTGTCAAAAGGTGATTCAGAGAAAGCATGTCTTCTCTGGCTTCGGAAGAAATCAGTCTTTGGCTTTGGAAGACTTTGTCCTTGAAGCTTTAGAAGACTTCATCTTTGGCTTCAGAAGAAATGGTCTTTTGGTTTTGAAAGATTTAATACTTAATGAATGTCATTGAGTTGTATAAAATCTTCCAAAGTAACTTTCTTTGTACTTCAGTATGTAGATCTTTGGTTGTATCAGCCTCTAAGTTAACTCTTACACTACCAAAACTTGAGGATGACTTTGAGTCTTGATCTTCATTTGTTAACAGTCCTCATCAGAATCAGGACCGATCCCTTCTTCATCAGTTGGTCCGAATTCCTCAGACTCTCAAAGTACCTCCTCATGTTAAAGAGATCATGTAGAGGAAGGTCAAGCATATTTTTCCAGAAGTATATGTCTTGACCCCCTTGATCTCTTATAACATACCATTTATCTGGGTATGTAGAGAAAGCCTAGGAGGGGATGGGTCTCTTAGTAGCAAGAGGCTCAACTTGAAATAGAGTTGGTTGAGCAGCCTCTTCTTGTTCACCCTCAAGATGTTCTGACCCATCCTGAGGTGCTGAGGTGGATGCCTTGGACTTCTTCTTCTTCATGTCCCTTCTAATGTCCATCCTCTTCCTCTTTCTATATTTCAACTAAGAAGGTTGGTCTTAAGTACCAGATGTTTCTTCTTTATCCTTCTAAGTTGGGTCCTTTCTCTTCACAGATTCAAAAAGAGAAGGTTCAAGAAAATGAAAGTCCAGGTTGTGTTGTCTGTTGGGTTCAAAGTTGGGTCAAAAGATGAAGTTGGCTGTGATTCAGCACTAGGTCCAGGTTGTGTTGTCTGTTGGGTTCAACCTTGACCTAAGCTTCAGGTGCAGCCTGACTTGGTGGAAAATGCAAGTCTACCAGCTCACCCTTCTTAATCTTCTGTTTGATCATTCTAATGTGCTCATCCATTGTGGATAGAGACACTGGACCAAGTCTCCTTCTCTAGAACCCATACACCTTCAAGAAGCTCACCATTTTTATTCTGTCAGCAGACTACTTTTGATTGGCTCTGATGGTGGCTCTTGACTTAGAAACCTCTTCCTCATCTTCCCGTAAGAAGCTTTCTTTTCTTTTAGAACTTCTTGCTCTAGCTCCTTGAGGTACTCAAACTCAATATACTCATATGATAAGGGAAGTAGGCCTGCTACCTGATAGAGACCAGTGGCACTCAAGTAGGTTATCATCTTTTGTTAACCTGTTCCCTGCCTACCTTAGTTTCTTGTTCAACTGCCATAGTTTCTAGTTCAAGACTTTCTTGAACTGGAGAGAGGACAGTGACTTTATACAATCTTTTTCTCTTCCTTTCTTCTTTGATCTTGAGGAGCAATTCTGCAGCCTTAGCCTCCTTCCTCTCTTTTGATACTTCAGTATTAGCCAGTTCATTCAACTCATCCAAGGGAAAAGAGATTATTTCATTAATGTTATAGTTCCTAGAACCCAAATAATTCAATCTGGCTGACCTTACTCATCCTTCTGAGTATTTGGCCTAGGGGCAGCCCTGATTGCAGCTTGCATGAAGCTGGGGGTCTCTCTTCTTCTCTCTCCCCTTGCCTTCCTCTTCATCTCCTTCTTTTCTTCCTCAATCTCCTCAGAAGTGAGAATCTTCTTCTCTTTTTCAATCACTGGCCTATGTGACTCAAGGTGGACAACGCTTTTCTTCACTTGGTGCTGCACTTGAGCTCTAGCCAGGTAGAGGCTGTGAGACACTTTCACCAGCTGGTGTTTCACTAAGGGTACTGGGTACTAAAGTAGTTTTAGTCTCAAGGTTCACAGGTTCTACTGTTAGGCCTTCAATTCTGGTTTCTCCTTCAAAGCTAATCTTAGGGTCTGCCTCAATATCCAGTTGACCAATAGTTTTCCCTGCTAGCCTCTGTCTATATAAATAAGATCTTCTCTTGAACTCTTCAAGCACCCTCAGCTGTATCCTCTCAGCCAACCTATCAGCTTGCCTATTATGACTTAGGTTGGCCAGTGGCAGGTCAACCAGAGGAAAACTCTCATAGTATCTCAGGGTCTAAAATGTGAACACTTTTTGTTGACCTTGAGATCTTAAGAGTACCAGGGCTCTTGTATCATTGTCATACCTCCATCCTACTATTGGGTTATCAGTAGGACAGGATGGGGTAAACATAGCCCTTGGTATTCCCTCCTCAAATAACATTTGAATTAAGGCATCCACTTTGATGTGGGCCTGAAGAGGTTGTTAAGTGTGGATAATTGCAAGTGAGGATGGTAAGGCCTTAATGTCCTTGCTCTAGGTAGTGCTCTCAGGTTCTGTGATCGTAGTTAAGACTTTCTCCCCCTTTTTGGTAGCATCATCCACTTGCATAGGTGAGCTAGATGTTAGGTCCACTACATCCATAGTTTCTTGTTGAGCTGACTGAACACGCCTGGCTGGCCTATCAGTTAACTTGCCATTGAGTTAGGTGAACTCAAGTTGCTAATTAAGGGTCTGCCTTTGTAAGGTAGCCACCAGAGATTCCAGGTGACTTACTTTAGAAACCAAGTAGGTGCATGTTTTGAATAGTTTTTGCACCCTTAGTTGCAGACTCCCCTCATCTTCATCAAAAGACTCATGGGGGGATGAATGAACATAACCGAAGTCATCTCCCTCACCACCAGATATTGGTTTTTGGGCTCAGGATTTCCCCTGCTCCATGACAGCTTCATGAGAAGTGTCAAGGGGCTGGGTTACCATGGTTGAGGTCTTAATAATGTTATCACTTTTTAAAGTGAGAGCCTCTTCCATATGGACCTTCTGAACATGTTTAGAGAAGTCCAGCTCAGTTAGGGGTTGATGATATGGGCTATATATGGGGGTATCAGGAGCACTCATCTCTCCTTGAGTATGGGAGGAGAAGAGAGACTCATGGTACTCACTGAATACCATATCCTCATCATCATTGAATTAGAGGTCAGGGATTGGATGGTTTAAATCTAAAGGCTAGGGATGGTAACTGTCCCTTAAGTTTGATCACCTAAGTTTTAAGACTCAGAGTGAAGGCTTGCAGCTTGGGTAATGAGCTCATCAGGCGAGCATGAGGAACCTCGGCACTGATTAATGAAGTGATGGGAGTTGTTTGGTCCTCAGGGGAAGTGGGAGCTCTTAGTTCTATTTCTTCCTGCATAGGTGAGTATATTGGGGCCTGCTCAATCTGAATAGACTGAGCAGGGGTTTGCTTGGATATTTTGTTGTAGGTGATGATTATTTGTGGCTATGTGGGTGGTGAAGATGTAAAAGGTGTGGGTTCAACATTGACAGGTGCTGCCAAGTTGTCACCTTGAGTAAGGAGCTCTAACATTTTTGGGACCAGGGCTATTTATACCCCTGAGAAACCAACAGTGTTTTTTCTAGTGATTTTGAAGACGTCGGGCTTCATCTGTCCCAATTTAAGAGTAGTACCTATTCCCCTCAGTTGTGAGCCTAGTTCAAAGTTAAGAATATGCTAGACATATCTAGGGAACATATTATTAGAAGTGGAAGGCGTTATGGGATCCTCACAGACAAGTTTGATAAGGATCGAGTGACATTGCTTCTTCGACCCGAACCAAGGAATCCCTTAGATATGATGCAAAAAGGATCTTGTTCTATCCTTGATCAGAGATTTCTCTACAAAAAAGATTAATCAGAATTTGAAGAGGGGGAAGGAGAAGGAGTCCTCGACTGGCAACAGATAGAGGAGGACTTATTCACTCTAAGGAGTCTAAGTTAGCAAGCAAGTTTGTATAAACAAACTGAGAGTACTTGAACTTGACCCCTTGAACCATCCTATGGACTATATAAGATAGGTCCTTATGAATTTGATCCCATCCTCCATGTTTGTTTTATAAAGAGTGGATAATATCATGGAGGAGGTACTTTTATTTGTAAGAGACCTTACCCTTCTTGAAGATCCTTATAGTGAAGTCTCCTTCATAGACCATCTTCCTGAATAATTCATTGACAACTTCTTTGTGGAAGGAAAGCTCACCTTCTTCATCATCCAGCCTGAGATGAGTGTTGATGATGACTGTGGTGAGGAAAAGAATCTTCCCCTGCACTGATGCAGACAGTGCCTTCTCACCGTCCAAGATGACCTCTTGGCAGGTCCTTCAGAACTCCAGCAGTTGTTTTTCGTATAGTGGAGGGTCTATTGTGAGTGCGGTGTTGTAGGGTGATGGAGGTAGAAAGCGGCAAATGTCTGAGAAACCAAGATCTTTCTCAGAATACAACGGAGCAACCTGGTTGTGTTGCCTGTGTAACTGCATGGAGAAATCTGGTTGGTTTTGGGGTTCAGGGTTGGCTATTTGAGAAAGCTTTAGTAAGAAGAAAGCTAAGAACAATAATGGTTTGTGGGTGAATTTAGGGTTAGAAGTTTGTAGATGAAGAGAAAGAAGAGAGGGGGAACCGTTGTAAGGCTATTGATATGGTTGGATGTGAGACAAAGTTAATGCTAAAGGATAAACTTTGAAATCCGAATATCAGTCTCACCTTTGAAAAAGTGCCCAAAAAGGTAGTTATCTTGGAAGTTGTAAATCTTCCGAAGGTAGTCTTCAGAAGTTTATTTGTGAAAACTTTCGAAGCCAATTTGAATTCGGAAGATGTTCCTTAGTTTGAAAAGAATTCCTTCAAAACATATAAGTACTTAGAAGTATATTTAAGCTTCGAAAGATATATCAGAGTTTCTGTCGAAGTTAAATTCCTTAGTAAGTAGTTATTAGTTTGAACACATAAGTTTCTTCCAAAGTCAATTTAATGTCTTTCGAAAGAAAATATATCTTTAATTCTTAATACTCTAAGGAATATCATTTAGAAAAATTTTCTTCCAAGATAAACAGGGCATATATGAGTGATGATTTAGAATACTTTTAAAGACACGCATATTTGAAAAAAAATCTTGAAATTTATTTAAGAAAATCTACTCAAAGTTAATCATCCTAATAGCTGATACAAGATATTTAAATCTTTATTCATCAAAAGCTTTTGTGAACAAATCAGCATATTGTTTATTTGTGTTAACTTTGACCAGTTTTATCAATCATTTTTCAAAATTATCTCTTATCAAATGATACCTAATGTTGATGTGCTTTGTCTTTGAGTACTGCACATGATTCTCTGTGAATGAGATAGCACTGTTGTTGTCTATGTGGATAGGAGTCTCCTTGAGTTGAATCCATAGTCTAGCATCTAATTATGATCCAAAGCACTTGAGCACATCAGCTTATAGCAACAATGTATTCAGGTTCAGTAGTTGATGCAGACATATAAGATTGTTTCTTGCATTGCCATGAGACTATCCTTCCACCAAGGAATTGACATCCCCCTGATGTAGACTTTGTAGGCATGTTTCAGCCACCATAGTCACTATCTGTATATGCATACAGATTGAAGTCAGAATTCTTTTGATACCAAAGTCCCAGCTTGGAATCTCCTTTGAGGTTTCTAAGAATCCTCTTGACAGCAACAAGGTTTGACATCTTAGGGTTGGCTTGATATCTTGCACATATGCATGTGGCAAATATGATATCAGGCTTGCTGGCTGTGAGGTACATAAGAGACCCAATCATAGCCATGTAGAGATGTTTATTAACACACTCTCCCTCAAGATCAGGTCCTAGGGATTGGTTTCTGGCTATGGGAGTCTTAGCAACTTTTCACTCAGTCAGATGAAATCTGGTTAGTATGTCTTGTACATACTTTAACTAATTTATGAAGATGCCATTATCAACCTGCTTCATTTGAATTTCTAGACAAAAATTGAGTTCCCCATGGTAGTCATTTCAAATCTATTCTTCATCAGTTTTTCAAACTCTTTACAAATATTTTGATTAGTTGAGCCAAAAATGATGTCATCTACATAAACTTGAACTAGTATCAAGTAATTCCATGTTCCTTTGATGAAGAGTGTGCTGTCAGTAGTACCTCTCTCGTAACCTTGTTGAACTAGATACTGTGACAGTGTCTCATACCACTTTCTTGGAGCTTGATGCATCCAATAAAGATCTTTGTCACGCTTGCAGACATAATCAAGATGATCTAGGTCTGCAAAGCCAGGTGGTTGCTTGACATACACTTCCTCATCTATCACTCCATATAAAAAAGCACACTTGACATCAAGTTGATAAACCTTGAAATCCTTAGATGAAGCAAAAGCAAGAAATATCCTAATAGCTTCAAGTATTCCCACATGAGCAAAAACATCTTTGCAGTCAATCCCTTTTCTTGAGTTTACCCTTAAACAACTAGTCTTGCCTTGTTCTTGATGACAAGTCCTCTATCATCCTTCTTATTCCTAAAAACCCACTTGGTACCTATTGGCACTTTCCCATGAGAAAGGGGACATAGGTTCCAAACCTTTTGTCTTTTGAAGCAGCTCCTCCTGCATTGCTTCAACCCAACTTCCATCTTTCAAAACCTCATTAACTTTCTTTGGCTTAATCTAGGACAAGAAGCAAGAGTGCAGACAAACATTTTTATCATGGATTTGTCCTCTATTTCTCACCCCAGTCTTAATATCTCTAATGATGTTTATGATGGGGGTGGGACATAGGATTCTCAGTTGAGGAATCACAGAGAGTTGGTTTTACAGATCTAAATTACTGACATTTAGATCTGGTGATAGAGTATCACCCACCACATCAGCACACTTATCAAGTGTAACTTGATCCAATGAGTGTGAGATATCATTAATGTTGTTTTCACTAGAGTATTTGCCTGTATCATGAAATTCTTTATCACTTTCACCATCTCCATCTACTCCTACATTGGAAATCCCTTCATTTGAGTTTTATGCCTCATTGCTAGAATTGGTAGGCACCTCACATGTATCAGCTGTAGAGTTTGTCATGATTATGCTCCCAGGATTTCCACTTGAAGGGTTTGTTACCACTGGAGCTGAAATGATTCTATCATTTGGTCTTCTTAGCTCAAATCTTAAATCAGGACCTCCTGCTAATATGTTACCTGTAGATCCTGAAACATCTTCATAAGATTTTTTAATACAGCAGGTAACTAAATCAAGATCAAAAAGCCAATAAGGATAACAACCTTTTACACTAGGAGTGTGCTCATGAAAGGTCACATTGGCTGACTCCTCAACTACTCTAGTTCTAAGATTGTATACTCTATAAGCCTTAGCTTGGTAAGAATATCCAATGAAGTGTCCATCATCTAATTTCTTAGCAAATTTGGCTATATGATCTTTGGTATTCAAGATGGTGCATGGACATCCAAATGATCTAAGGAAACCAATGAAATGTCTCCTTTTATGACACAGTGTCTTACCATAAGTTTTGACTACTAAAACTCTATTCTGGACATAGCAGGAAGTGTTGACTACCTCTGCCTAGAAGGTGATAGGTAGTTTAGATTCAGAGAGCATGGTCCTTGCAGCCTCAATAAGTGTCCTATTTCCCCTTTCAGCACCACCATTCTATTGAGGATTTCTAGGAGCACTATATTGTCTTATGATACCCTTTTTATCACAAAATGTATCAAGGATTTGGTTCTTGAATTTAGTTCCTTGATCATATCTTATGATCTTGACCTTGTGATCATATTGATTCTCAATTTTTAAAATGAAGTTCTTCAAGATTTCAGGGGTCTCATTCTTACTTCTAAGAAAAAAGACCCAAGTATATCTTGTGAAGTCATCTATGATCACCAGGTAATATGAACTTCTTCCTAGACTCATTACACTGGTAGGGCCAAAGAGATCCATATGTAATAAGTGTATGGGTGTAGTTATGAAGTTCTTTTCCTTTGGCTTGTGAGACACTTTGTGTTGCTTTCCTTTCAGACATGCAACACAATTGTCATCACTTGTAAACTCTTTCTTTGGCATTCTAGCTACCGGATCATCTTTAATTAATTTATTCATATTCTTAAAGTTTACATGGCATATTCTTTTATGCCAAAGGAAAGACTCATCACTATTGGCTTTAGATAGAAAGCAAGAAACTTCTCCTAGTGGGGAGGCTTCCTACAAATTTGTCTTTTACATGTTCCCTTTCCTTGGGGGCTCTGAGCAAGATATGCTTTTGAGGAATGACCACCCCGGGCTTGAGAACAATGCACTCATGCTTAGTAAAGAGCATGTTATGTCTCTGGTCACAAAATTGAGATACACTCAAGAGATTGTATCCAAGCTATTTGACAACGTTTACTTCTCAATGTTAAGCTTACCATTTGTGACCCTACCTTTTCCTGTGATGTAACCACCTGATTTTCCTCAAAAAGCAACTGGCCCTCCATCAATTTTATCAAAGTTCTTAAGCAAAGAGCCATTGTCTGTCATGTGCATTGAACAGACACTATCAATGATCCATACATTTCTCTTGATCTTAAGTTGTTCCTACACATGAAAATGAAAGTATTAGTTACATTTAAAAACCCAAGTCTTGCTGGTCTTGGGCTCATCAAGATGAACTGAAGATAGTTCAACTGTTATTGATCCTATATGTAAGCTTTGAGGATCCTTGGTTGTTGATGATGAAGAAAATTTTGTAACATGGTCTTCCTTCATCTTCCACACCATCTTTGGAAGATTAGACCGGGCCTTCAAAACTTCAAAAGTTTTGATGACTTTGGAAGTTTTGGAGACTAAACATTCGAAAGCTTTTGCATCCACTCCAACATACTTCAGTACTTCAGAAGCATTCCTTTCTTCCGAGACCAAATTTTCTTTCTAAGAAAGTTTTCCACCTATCTTCTTCTTATTCACCTTGGAGCTTCCGAAGGAAAGTGATTTTCCTTCCGAAGTTGTTTTCTTCTTCCTCTATGAAGTCTTCTTCTTGTTTATGTGGATGGTACTCTTAGGATTGTAGATGCAATCCTTAGCAAAGTGAGTAGTATCACCATACCTAATGCATTCAGTAGTCATACTTTTGAGGGTCTTCTTCTAAGGAGAAGGTTGAGCTTGATCTCTATCCACTTCCTTCATCTTCATAGATGATGCAGCAGGCTTCGGAGGGTGAAGCTTGCTCTTGGAGCTGGATGGTTCAAGCTTGGCAGCAGTGGTGCACATTTGTTTAACCTTCTTCTCTTGACAAAGATGGTTTGAACTTGAACAAGGACTCCTGGTACTAGAGTCCATAGTTGAGTCTTTGGTCTTCACCATTTCAAACCTAGCAGAGATAAAGACTTATTTTTGCTTGGGATTGAAAGTGGCCTTGATCTCTTAGGCTTTCTTTGATTTGTTTTAGCAGCCCTGCTCAGATTCTTCCTAGCTGACTTGGACATCCTTGGTTCTTTCTTCTCTCAAGGAGTATAGTGACCCTTCTTAGGATAAACCTCCTCACTCACTTCTGGTTCATCCTTCACTATCTCCTCTTCATCTTCATCCTCTTCTTAGATAGGGTCAATAAGGGGCAACTCATCTTTACTAGTTCCACACCTTAAAGATCTTACAGATAATAATGTTTATGGAGGAGCTATCTCACTTGAACCCAGCCCCTGCCTGTTTTGATAATAAATCATTGCATGCAAGGATGTGGATATGATGTTCTTAAAGGTTTCCTTTTCAAGAACACACTTTTCTTCCCTAGCTTTGTTGATCACAAGCTCAGCCTGGCATTCAGTTAACTTGGTAATGAGATCTTTGATTTGAGTCCTGTAATTTATGTGCTCATGCTTAAGAGTTGAAATTATTTTCTCTAAATCTTCTATTATAAGTTTATATTCATTTTCAGCTCTTTTGAAATCAGCTTTTAAAATATTCAAAGACTCAAGGTCAGGTCTCACTTCCAAGTTATAGGACCTATACATGTTTATTTTAGCAATGCATTCAGGTGTATAGAGATGTTCTTATACCTTGGCTTCATCATGGTCAACTATCAGTGCTTGATTTGGGGAAACATCCTCTATCTTAAAGCTTCAGTCAAAGCCTCTTTCTTCAACAGCAACATCAGCTTGTTGTTTTGGTTGACTTGGCTTCTCAGATCTAGGAGCTGCATTAGTGTAGCTTAGTCTGGATTGTGATTGGCCACCATTTTTCCTTAGTGCCTTGGACTCCCTAGCAAAGTGTCCCATCTGGTTATAGTTGTAACATTTCACTTTGTTTTTATCTGGTGCAAACTTTCCACCAGTTACATTGCTGGGAAACTTTCTTCCGCTTCTCTTATAGAACCTCTTGGCTCTATGAGTGAGAAGAGCCAGTTGTTGGACTATCTCTATATACTCCAGGTCATCTGGATGGATACAATCCAAGTTTTCAAGAGTGAAGAGAAGTTCCCATAACTTTCATCAGAAGACACAAAGGCTTGAGATGAGCTTGTCTCTTGAAATGGGCTTTCTTGGATGTATCTCTCCCTTGGTGTCTTCGGGAAGGTGATGAAAGCGTCCTTTTATGAGTTGTCAGGGTAGCAGATAAGATGATGTTGTGGTTCTCTACTATCCCTTTCAACCACATGGAGGGTTGAACTCTGTTGATTGCTGTAAGAGCTGCTAGATAGATTTTGCATGTTCATCTCCATCTGGTAACCACTCAGGATACTATACAGCTCTGTGAGAGTAAGGGTGGAGAAGTTTTCAGTTCTCTTAATGGACACACAGTAATGAGTTTGTTTTCTGGGAAGAGAGAACATGAACTTCCTTATAATGTCCCTATTTTCAAGTTTAACTCCAACATCCATCAGAGTATCTATAATCTTAACATACCTAAAGTATCGTTGAGTCATAGTTTCACCTGATTTGAAGGTGAAATTCTCAAATTGCTGCTTGATGAGGTCCTTCTTGTTTTCTTTTGCTTCATCAGACCCCAGAGATGCTTTGCAGTTTTGAACTTCTTGAAGCCTCTATAGATTGAGTTGGGAAGAGCAGTTTCTATATCGATCATGGCCTTCTGATCTATATCAATCTTCTTCCAATCATCCTCAGAATAGTCAGCCACTTCCTTTGGAATCATCCCACCACCAGCAGTAGTTGTAGTGGTGCTTGGAATGTGAGGTCCTGAGATAACATATCTCCACATCCTGCTATCTTAAGACTTGATGAAGCTTTCCATTCATTGGCACTAAGTATTAAAGTCATCAGGAGTGATTAGTGAAGATTTTGTCATGGTATCGGTTTCCATGTCAGCTTAGTGAGAGCTGCCATTTGAGCTGGAAAGTGTTTTGTGAAATTGAAGAGATTTAAGATGGTAAGATCTTATAATCAAGAGCCTAAAATGCTCTCATACCAATTGCAGGACCGGTGAAGGGTGTAATGCAACCATTTCACAAGGTTGAAGAGAACACATAACACTTAACAGATCAAATAGGGAATCGGCAAATGAAACAAAGAACAAAGTTAAGAACACAAGTAATTGGTTTTCAAGAATGGTGTATATTGCTCTCAAGTGTTTTACAATTGTTACAAGGCTTAGTCCTAAGGACTGGTTACTTGAGATATTTTATACTACATCCTACAGCCGGCCATACTTTGAAAGCTAGCTGGAATACTAATCTAGACAACAAGATCAATATTAAGTCAAAAGGCAGATTGCCTTTTGACTAGTGACTATGACATGCCAAGCTCACATCCTTATCTATTACAAAAAGGATAATAGTACAAAGTAAAAAGTTACAGACTCTAACACCTTAATCTATAATTGACAAAAGTATGGAGACATCACCAACTTGTATAAGTTGGTGAGTCATCAAAGATGGTAGTGGAAATTGGTTTAGCTTTTGTCAAAAGCATGTTAGAGAAAGAATGTCTTCTCCGTCTTCAGAAGAAATCAGTCTCTTGGCTTCGGAAGACTTTGTCTTAAAGCTTTTAAAGACTTCATCTTTGGCTTTGGATGAAATGGTCTTTGGCTTTGGAAGCTTTGAGACTTAGAGAACTTCTTAGTGCAATTGTCAAACCTTCTGAACTAACTTCCTTTGTACTTCAGTATGCATGCTGAGAGAACATTGGTTTAAGCTTTGACTCTTGATTTGTTTGAAATCTTCTTTCAACAAATCACTTATTTTTTTTGTCAGTCTCTCAAACACTCAAACATTCTCTCAAAATGACCGTTGTTGCCACGTTAACCAAGCATGACTTGGAAAATGGTACTCAAACCAAACCTCCAATGTTCACCCCGAATGATTATGACACATGGAAGATTCGCATGGAAGATTTCTTGTGAAATCAGGATCAGAATCATTGGATGTTAATAGTAAATGACCATATGTTCCAATGGTTCAAGTTACTGGTAAAAGAGTTAGGATGATTCCAAAAGATCCCATTCAGTATTCTGATGAAGATTTGAAGAAGATGAATGTAGACTCTAAAGTTTTATGGCTTTCTAGATAACATCATTCATGGCTTCAAGAAGTTTATAACTACTCAGATACTATAGGAAGCTTTAAAAGCTAGATATGAAAGAACTGAAGACATGAAGAAAAACAAGAAAGATGTCTTGAAACAAAAGTTCATGAACTTTGGTTTCATTAGAGGAGAATCCATGGCGGCCACATAACTTAGATATGAGGAGGTTCTAGACTCTCTCAATGAAATAGTTTTAAAGATGGAAAACAGTTATATTCTCAGAAATGTCTTAAGGTCGCTCTCTAAATCATGGACAGTTTACATTATGACCATAAGAAGAACTAAGAACCTGAAGATAATTATTGTTGAGGAACTATATGGCATCTTGAGTGCCTATCTAATGGAAATAGATGCAAATGAAGAATTTCTCGGTAGATCACCCAACACTTCAAAGTCTTCAGCACTCATGTCCTCCATTCATAAATCCTACCAATCCCATCAAATAACTATGGTGATTCATCAAGTACCATTGATCACCTACCTTGAATCCCCAAACACTGAATCACCACCTTTCTTACTTTTTGGTAGATGGAATCAACATTTATCAGCCTCAACCTTCACTCCAAGCTTCTCAAACTCAACTTTTGTCTCTGAGGAAGCAAACTTTTTACAACTATCTAAAGAAAACTTAGAATGCATACATCCGGATGATCTTAAAGAACTTGATACCAACTACCGGATAGTCATTATCTTTTTCAAGGCTAAACAGTTTCAACATAGAACTGGAAGAAAGTTCTAAAAAACAAAGAAGATCTAAATTTGGAATAAACAAGAGTAAAGTCAAATGTTTCAACTACAATCAACTTAGCCACTTTTCCAAGGAATAGAAAGCTCTTACGTCTAATCTATCTTCATCAAGTACTTTAGGTATTAAGCAACAATCAAGCTTTTGAACTACTACCTCTTTAGCTACACAAAGACTAACTGCTACCTTAGCATCTGATGAAGATTCAAATGATTGGAGCTTTCAGGTAGAAGATCTCACACCCATCAACAATGCCTTAATGTCCTGCAGTTCAAACCCTTTATCATAGGTAATTTCTAAATCCCGTTGTGCACCTGAATGCATTATAAAGTTAAATATGTAAAAAAATCGCAATTTGGATCTCTTGAATGTTTATATATGGAATCAGTTAATATTCTTAAAAGTGATTTTAAGAAAACTGATCAAGCTCAAAAGAATAAGATAAAAAAGCTTGAGTAAATTTTTTTATCATTAAACCATAAACAAACCAACTTAAAGACCTCGATTGATGATCTCTTAACCAGATTGAAGTCTTCATAATATAATCTAGCAATAGCTAAAACATATGTAGACAAGTATAATATTCAATTTGAGCAATTTAAAAAATTACTAGTCTTCACTGAGAACTCCAGAAGCTATATTAAACCAAGACAGGTTGGGGTATAATGTTGTGGACCACCAATGGTATACACTCTAACATATACTCCAAATTGCAACCTGGAAGTGAAGGAGAAAGTTTTTGTTGATCCTATCTTCATCAAGTCAACTACTTATGAATCAAAAAAGAAGCAAGTGGAAGAAAAGGAGGTGGTTAGTCAGGAGGAAAAGGTACTTCCTGAACTAAAGAAAAGAGAAAATGGAAAGTGCTCAATCAAAGGCAAGAAAATTCAGCTGATGAGGTTTGTTAAAGAAACTAAACAAACAAAATCAAACTAATCATCATTCTCTGGAGAATACCACAACTGCTAATCTAGGCCAGTCTCATGAAGGAGATCAAAATATCAGTCAAAGAACCATTGCATTAAGAAGATGCATGATGAAAGCTACTATGCTAGCATCTTAAGAAACTCTCATGAAAGACCTAAACCTTACATTCCAAAATCAATTAATGAAGCTGTAAAGATTCATAACAAATAGCTTCCAAGAAAAAAGATTAATCTCACCTCACATGCCGATTACAAGCTTAGCAAAAGATGTTTAGGGAACGAGAAAAAAATAAGAATCAAGAAGATAAACATTAGCAGATGAAGTTTTAAAAAAGAAGGTGACTCTTGAGGATTTCATTTAAAGAAGCAAGAAAAAGCAGATGAAGAAAGAGCTAACGAATATTGAAAGAAAGATGTAATAGAAAAGAAGCAAGAAAGAAAAGATGAAGAAAGAGCTAACGGATCTTAAAAGAAAGATGAAATTAAAAAGAAGAAAAATATGCAACATCTTATTTGCTTTGTATGCGGTGTAGATGATCATACGGATAAGGATTGTTACTACGGTCCATTGTCAATCAAGAGTGACAACTCAATATGAAGCATCAAGGTTTTGGAACAACTACTCATCTACTGACAAATCCTAGAAGATGGAGTGGTACATCCAAAACTATTCGGGAGCAAGCAAAGTTGAATGTTGATAAAAAGAAAAAATCAGCATCAGAGAAGAATCTTCAAACCAATCTACATTGAACAAATAAATAGTCAATAGCTCATGTGACATCCGTCACTCTTAAATCCATCATTTAACATGAAACTCGTTATCTATCGAGTAGGCGTTTATTTTGTGTTCGTGTAATTAATACGTTTATGATTGTGTCTTTGACGTCGTTAGCTAGACACGTCCAACTCGAACCCATGAAATAATGAATTGGATTACTGTTATATATTATTATCGAAATTATTATTATTATTATTATTATTATTATTATTATTATTATTATTATTATTATTATTATTATTATTATTATTTTATTTTTATTATTAATGTCAACATTATAATTACTATTATTATAAATGTTATTATCATTATTATTATAAATATACATTATCATATGGAAATTTTTTTATCAAATCGGGCTTGTAAAGCCACGATCTTTGGACGCGTTAATATATATTTGTAACACGTCTTTGTTCATCTATCAAGTTTCATCAGCGGGCTTGTTGACATCTATGTTAAAAGTTTTTGAGTACAAAAAAAATAGGAATAACTAGTTCGAGGTTTAAAATAAATAATTTTCAAACTAAAATGAATTAATTCTTAATTAGTCCAGGGACTAAAGTGTAATTAACCAATATATATATATATATATATATATATATATATATATATATATATATATATATATATATATATATATATATATATAAGTCACGAACAACCCTAATCACTCAAGTCACCCCCCCCCCAACTTTGTCGTCGCGACCAAACTAGCCCCCCCTCGCGATCGTGTTGCTGCCGGACAACTGTAGTGAACCGCCGCGAAGTACTTTTGATCGTTGTCACTCTCCGTAATGTCTTCTCGCATGTAAGTCTTGTTTCGTTTCATTTTGTTTTGTTGTCGGTTGTGTTCGGGTTGTTGAAGCGGCCGTGTAGACACGGGGGAGGCTTAACCGTGGTGTGCGGTGGCTCTACAGTGGCATGCGGTGGTTCCGTGATGGGTGTGTGTGTGTATACATGGATGTCATGTGTCTATGTATCAACTGGTGTGTGTGTGAATGGATTTTGAGTGTGTGTGTGTGGGAGTATAATGTGTGTGTTTAGTTTATATATAGTGTGTGTGTGAGTTTAGTTTATATATATAAAGTGTGTGTGTTTGGATTATCTATATAGTGTGTGTTATGTGAGTTTTGGTTGTGTGTTCGTGTGTGTAGAGAGTGTGATGGGGTGTGGGTTGATGGCGTGAAAGGTGTATATTAGCGTGAGTTCTTGTATAGATTTTGTGTGTATCCGAGTGTATACATGTGCATGTGGATTCGATTGCAAGTATGTTGATTTTATATATATATATATATATATATATATATATATATATATATATATATATATATATATATATATATATATATATATATATATATGTTGTGTGCTAAAATTATATATAGGTAGGTATGTCATTTTTATATATATGTTTGTGTTAAAATAGATAATATGCATGCATGTTATATAAATGGTATTGTGTGTATTCAAACGGGTACATTTACACAAGGGTTGGGTTAAGCGTATTATCGCGTGGTTATGAAAAAAAAAAAATATGTTTATATATGAAATATATTTTTCTTGGGTGTTATAAACCAGTAATCAAAATATTATAAATTCATATATATAAACAAATATAAATAAATACCTATATTTTATGTGTGAGTCACGCGTCAAACTCGAACTGACCCGAGATATACCGATGGCATCATAAATGTTTTTTAGACATGTTTATAAGACAGATTATTTGTATTATAGGTGCTTGATTGTTGGTTCACGCGCGTTAGTCGAGGCCTATTACTTTCTTTTTTTTCTCGAATCATATCAAGGTGAGTTTTGTGGCCCCGTTTTCATTTAAAATTTTTATAAACCTAGGGGGAAAAGTATGCTCACTTTTTTTATGTTGTAAACTCATTTATATTTTGAGATGGTTATGTTTACTGTTTGTAAGTTAATATTTAGTATATGCATAAGTTTTATGTGTGGTTCTTTATTCATAACTATTTAACTTCGCTGTAAGAGCCGACAGACAGGTGGTGATAGTACTATTGGGCTGATGTAACATTTGCCCCATTTTGAAAATGAAAACCCAAACCTGTTGGGTCAATTTTATAAATCAAACATATTATTAAACTATTTTATTCATTTAGGTGATTCAAAAGCAATAAATATGTTATTTAATTATTTTTTTGTGAATTATATTATAGGATTTTTCATTTATTATATCATTTAATCAATTTATAATAATTTTATAATTTATAAAATAAAATTTTATAAAGTTATAAAGTTTTATATGTCATTCATGAGTTTTAACTATTAAATTTTAATAAATAATTTAATCATAAAGTTTTTATAAGATTTGTAAAAATTTATAAAGTTTTATAAATAATTTTATTTATTATATAAAATTATGATTTTAAACTTTAGGGTTTAATTTGTAAATCTTAAAACTTGAATTAAAAGAATTTTTACATAAAATAACAAAAACATAAAACACCAGGGACCAGAGTGTAATTTTTATAAAACCACCCAAACCCCCTCCCGTCGACCCCTGTTCTGGCCGCCAACTCCGGGCAGCTCCAGCAACATCGAATCAATCACACAAGTCGTTTTTAACTAAATTAAACTAGTTCTTGACCTTTTCCGATTCGATTCGAACCTGTAACCACCCCTGATTCGAAACATTCCAACTTTAATGTTGTTCAAACTCAAAACCGATTACACATTCAAAGCTTAGATTGTTTCAACTCGATTAGAGACTAAATAATCAAATCAGTTGTTTAGTAACGTAATGTTGGTCATTGCGAGTTCAAACGTATGTTTAATTGTAAGCAAAATAACAAATTAAACCTCAAATCAAACCCGAAACTCCTGAATCAAATCTCATAACTCGATGGATTCGAAACTGTGCAATTGGACCTATATAACAGGGGGAAAACACTCGAATCGATCCCTTTAAATTCTCAGAACCTCTAATGTCATTTATACAATACATCCTCATCCATTTCGATCCCCACTTTCTCTCGAACCTGCAACATTAGTCGTCATCCACTTTCTAGGAAGTTTAAGATAAAATTGATTGAGGTTATTGCAGGACCGGTAAGGGTACTTAAGTTTGAAATTAGCTTCACAAGAGGAGTGATCTTAGATCACTTAACCACTCAAATAGGGAACTGGTAATTTCACTGATGATACAAAGCAACAAAAGTAATATTAAAGAGACAGAACTATAAGAACAACAACAAAGTCACAAGAACACAAGATTAAGTTTTCAAGGAAGTTGTATATTGATTCTCTAGTTCTATTACAAGTGTTTGCAAGTATGTCTAATTACAAGAACCGGAGACTATTTATACTACAACCTAAAACCATCAATATACAAAAAGACAGTTGGAATTTTAACTAATCTAGACAACAAGATCAATCTACAGTCAAAAGGCAGATTGCCTTTTGACTAGTGACTATGACATGCCATAGCTCACTGACTTTATCTAATACAAACAAGTCTACAGGAACAAAAGTGGGAAGTTACAGTCAAAGACTATTTCTACTATTTGATAAAGTATGGAAGTTTCACCAACTAATGTTAGCAGGTGAGTCTTCAGAGCAGCAGCGGAAAGTACATCAGCTTTATCAAAAAGTAACTAGGAGAAAGCATCTTTTCTCTGTCTTCAGAAGAAATTTGTCTTCACAGCAAAGTGGCTTCGGAAGACTTTGTGTTTTGAAGCTTTGGAAGACTTCATCTTCGGCTTTGGAAAAAATGAGTCTTTGGCTTCGGAAGATTTCACAATTGTAATAATTTTCTGATAAGTGTCAAACTTCCGAAGTAACTTCTTCTGAACTGTTGGCTTCAGAAGATTTTACACTTAGACTTATTTATGTGTGTAAAACTTTCGAAGCTAGTTCATATTTGTTCCTTAGTGCATGCAGGAAGACTTGGTTGTTCTGGTATCCTTTGGTTGCATCAGCCTTTAATCTTCATATGTTCCTTACAAACTCCCCCTAGGCTGATGCTACCAAAACAGAGAAGTTCTTCAAATTTTGACAGTCCACATCAGGATCTTCAGCAGACCTTTCTTCATCATTAGATCTGGATCCTTCATGCTTACATAAAACCTTTTCATGTCATAGAGATCATGCAAAGGAAGTTCAAGCATGTCATTTGTGAAGTAGACATGCTGTTCTCCCTGATCTCTTATGACATACCATCTATCTAGATCTTCAGCATAAGTCCAGGATAGAATTTGTCTTCCAACAGCAAGAGGCTCTACTATGATTGGAGTTTGTTGAGAGACCTCTTCATGCACTTTCTCAGGATGCTCTGACTCATCCTGATGTTGGGAGGTGGATGCCTTTCTTCTCTTTTTCTTTGAAGTAGATCTTCTTCTAGCCATCCTTTTTCTCGTCCCTGATTTCTTCAACTGAGAGGACTGGTCTTGAGTACTAGTTGGTTATGTTATGTCTCTCTCAGCTGTGTTCTCCTCTCTTATAGATTCCTAAGGAGAGAGGATGACCCTGCTGTGGATCAGAAGATAAAGTTGGCTCAGATGCAGCTCTAGGTTCAGGTTGTGTTGTCTCAATAGGTTCAACCTTCACCTCAACTTCAGGTTGAGCTGGACTTGGTGGAGAATGCAAGTCCACCAGCTCTCCCTTTTTTATCTTCTGCTTGATCACCCTAATATGCTCATCCATTGTGGATAGAGACATAGGACCAAGCCTCCTTCCGGAGAACCCATACAGCTTCAATAAACTCATCATCCTTTGTCTGTCAACAGACTTCTTTTGGCTTTTGTGGATGATGGCTCTTGACTTTACAGCTTCTTCCTTTAATCTCTTCTTTGCAGCTTGCCTTTCTCTTTTGGCTTGTTCTTCCAGATGCTTGTTGTATTCAAACTTTATGTACTCATAAGATAAGGGAAGAAGTGCAGGTGCCTGATAGAGACCTATGGCACTCAGGTAGTTGATCATCTTTAGTCTTTCTTCTTTATTAACTACCTGAGGTTGTTCAGTGGACACAGTCTCTAGCTCAGGACTTTCTTGAACTAGGGAGAGGACAGGAGCATCTTTGTAGAGTCTTTTCAGCCTCTTTTGTTCTTTGACTTTGAGGAGCAGTTTGACATCCTCTGCCTTCCTCCTCTCTTTTGACACCTTAGTGTCAGCCAGTTCATTCAACTCCTCTAAGGGGAGAGAGATGAGTTCATCAACATTGTAGTTTCTGGTTCCCAGGTAATTTAACCTGGTTGCCCTCAACTCATCTTCTTGAGTGTTTGGTCTGGGGGCAGTCCGGATTGTAGCTTCCATGAACCCTGGGGAACCACTTGAACTCTCTCCTCTTAGCTTCCTCTTCCTCTCTCTCTTCTCCTCCTCCATCTCCTCAGGAGTTAACTTTCTTTTTCCTTTGTCAACTACAGGCCTTGGTGACTCAGGGAGGAGAGAGCTTTGGCCTTCATTGCTTGATTCAGCTGTCAAACTCTGGCCAGAGAGAGGTTGTGAAGCACCATCACCAGCTGGTGCCTCAATGAGGTTAAAGGGTACAGAAGGAGATCCTGTCTCAAGGTTCACAGACTCAACCTCTGGGCTTTCAGTCAAGGATTTCCCTTCGAAGTTAATCTTAAGGTCCACCTTAACTTCCAGTTGACCAAAGGCCTCACCTGCTAGCCTCTGTCTATGTAATCTTGATCTCCATTTGAATTCTTCTAGCACCCTGTCTTGTATCCGGTTAGCCAATCTGGTAGCTTGTCTGTTGTTGCTAGGGTTGAAAATTAGCAGATCCACCAGATTTAGACTCTTATAGAAACTCAGGTGTGAAATGTTGAAAATTTCTAGTTGCCCCTGAGCTCTAGAGATTACAAGAGCTCTCCTATTGCTGTCATACCCCTTACCCATGATTGGATTCTCAGAAGGGACAGACATTGCTCTTGGGATTCCCTCCTTAAATAGATGTTGAAAAAGCAAGTCTGGATCTCTGACTTGAGGAGGTTGCTGAGTATCGACAAATGCAAGAGAGGTTGGTGATTTCTCTATGTGCATACTCTGGGAAGAACTCCCAAGTTCTGTGACTGTTAGGATTTCCTCTCCCTTTTTGGTAGCATCACCCTCTTGCATAGGTGAGCTGGGAGATTGATCCATAACAATCACAGGTTCTTGTGGGCCCGGTTGAGTTGTCCTCATTGGTCTCTCAGCTAATGGCCCTTGAGATCGGTGATCTCAAGTTGCTGATCATTGACCCTTTTCAGCAAGAAAGTCACTTGAGATTCCAAGTGACTTATCTTTGAAACTATGTAAGTGCATGTATTTGTTAGTAGGTGCACTCTTTGTTTCAGACTCCCATCATCTTCAGATGAAGAATCATTGGGGGATGATAGAATTGGACCTAAGTCTTCTTTCTCACCACCAGCATGTGGTTCTTGGCTGCTGGATTTCCCTTGCCTCATGACAACTTCCAGAGAAGTGTCAATAGGCCGGGTTGCCATGGTTGAGGTCCTAGTTATGTAATCACTTGCAAAAGTGAGAGCCTCTTCCATATGGGCCTCCTGAACAAGTTCATGAAGATCCACCTCAGTAGGGGGTTGCTGATGTGGGCAAGAAGTAGGAGAAGCAGGATTACTCATCTCTCCTAGAGTGTAGGAAGAGAGGAGAGATTTATGGTGCTCACTGAACCCCAAATCTTCATCAGAGTAAAAGTCAAGGCTAGAGATAGGACGGTTAAGGTCTAGAGGTTGGGATGGTAGCTGTTCTCAGAAGGTTGATCACTTGAGTGTTGAGACTCAGAGTGATGGCTTAAGGCTGTTTGTAGGGTTGTGAGCTCATCATGCTGAGCATGAGAAACCTCAGCACTGATCATTTCAAGGATGGGAGTGGTTTGCTCCTCAGAGGAAGTGGGAGTTTGAGATTCCACTTCCTCCTATATGGGTTGTGATATATGTGCCTGCACGTGCTCAGTAGCAAGTGCAGGGGTTCGTTTACGCTTTCTAGTGTAGGTGATAGAGATGGTAGGCTATGTTTGAGGTGGTTGAGAGGTGGAGGGTGTAGGATCAACACAAGCTGGTGTTGCTAGGTTATCACCCTGAGCAATGAGCTTAAAAAATTGTGGGACAAGGGCTGTTTCTACCCTTGAGAAGCCAACAGTTGGCTTCTTCAAGAGTTTGAAAATGTCAGGCCTCATTTGTCCTAATTTAAGAATATTACCTGTCCCCCTCAACTGTGAGCCCAATTCATAGTTGAGAATGTGTTGAACATACCTGGGGAACATGTAATACTCTAAGGATTCCAAGTTAGCAAGCAAATTTGTGTAAACGAAGTGAGAGTACCTAAACTTGACTCACTGTACCATCCCATGGACTATGAAGGAGAGGTCTTCTGGAACTTGATCCCATCCTCCATGTTTGTTAGATAAACTATGTATGATGACATGGAGGAGGTATTTCTACTGGGATAAGACCTTTCCCTTCCTAAAGGTTTTGACTGAGAAGTCACCTTCATAGCCCATCTGCTGGAGGGAATGGTTGATAGCATCTTTTGGGAAAGACAGTTCACCTACTTCATCATCCAGATGCAAATAGGTGTTTATGATGGCCGAGTGATGAAAGTTGTCCTCCCCTGCACTATAGTAGATAGTACCTTCTCCCCATCCATGGTGACCTCTTGACAGGTCCTCCAAAATTCAAGCAACTGATCCTCATAGAGAGGAGAATCGATTGTAAGGGAGGTGAGGTAGTGAGACGAAGAAAGGTACCTACACACGTCAGAGAAACTTGGATCCTTCTCAGAGTGCAACAGGGCAACTTGATTTTGTTGCCTGTGTAGGTGCATGGAGAAGTTTGGGTCGTTTCTACGATCAATGTTGGCCATTTAGGTGAAGCTTATCAGTGAAGAAAGGAAGAAGAAGGTGAATTTTAGGAGAATTTAGGTCCTAGGGAGTGGTTTCTGGCTATGGGTGTCTTAGCAACCTTACATTCAGTCATGTTGAATCTTGTAAGTATGTCTTGCACATACTTTGACTGACTTATGAAGATGCCATTTTTAACTTGCTTCACTTGAATTCCCAGAAAGAAATTTAGTTCCCCCATGGCACTCATTTTAAATCTATTCTTTATCAGCCTCTCAAAGTCTTTACAGTGCTTTGGATTAGTTGACCCAAAGATTATGCCATCCACATATACTTGAACCAGCATTGAGTCATTCCCTTTCCCTTTGATGAAAAGAGTTCCATCTATAGTACCCCTCTTGTAACCATGTTGGCAGAGATACTGAGATAGTGTTTCATACCACTTCCTTGGAGCTTGGTGCAGCCCATAAAGAGCTTTATCAAGCTTGCAGACATAATCAAGATGATCTGGGTCTGCAAAGCCAGGTGGTTGTTTACCATACACCTCTTCATCAATCATCCCATACAGAAAAGCACACTTGACATCAAGTTGGTAGACCTTGAAGTTCTTGGATGCAGCAAAAGCCAGGAATATTCTTACAGCTTCAAGTCTTGCCACAGGAGCAAAAAAATCTGTGTAATCAATTCCTTCTTCTTGTGTGTAACCTTGAACAACTAGTCTTGCCTTGTTCTTGATGACAAGTCCTCTATCATCCTTCTTGTTCCTAAAAACCCATTTGGTTCCTATGACAGTCTTCCCTTGAGGAAGAGGACATAGGTTCCAAACCTTCTGTCTTCTGATTTGAAGTAGCTTTTCTTGCATAGCTTCAACCCAGCTTCCATCCTTCAGAGCCTCATCAACTTTCTTTGGCTCAATCTGTGACAAGAAACAAGAGTGCAAACAAACATTTTGATCATGGGTTTTTTCACCCTAGTCTCAACATTTCCAATGATGTTTGTGGTGGGATGTGACTTGTGGATCCTTAGTTGAGGGATCACAGCAAGTTGCTTAGACAGATCCAGATTGGATAAATTTAGATCTAGCAATGGAATGTCACCCACCACATCAGCACATTTATCAAGTGAGACTTGATCCAATGAATGTATGACATCATTTATGTTGTCCTCTATGGAGTGGTTATCAGCATCAAGAAATTCTTGATCACTATCACCACCTCTATTTCCTCTTGCATTTGAAGCTCTTTCTCCTAAGTTTTGAACCTCTAAGCTGGAATTTGAATGTACCTCAGATGTATCAGCTGAATTTGTCATGTTTGTGCTGATAGGATCTTCATTTGCAGGGTTAGTCACCAAAGGAGCTGAAGTCATAATCATGCTTGGTCTTCTCAGCTCGAATATCTCCTGTTGATATATTATTTGTAGATCCTGAAACATTCTCACAAGATTTGTTAAAACAGTTGGTAACTAAGTCAAATCAATTAGCCAATCCGGACCAGAACCTTTCACACTTGGAGTGTGCTCATTGAAGGTCAAATTGGCTGACTCCTCAACTATTCTAGTTCTGAGATTGTATACTCTATAAGCATTAGCTTAGGAATAGTATCCAATAAAGTGTCCATCATCTGACTTCTCATCAAATTTGGCTACTTGATCTTTGGTATTCAAGATGGTGCAAGGACATCCAAATGACCTGAGGAAACCAATAAATGGTCTCCTTTTGTGCCACAGCTCATAAGAAGTCCTACCATGAGTCTTAACCACTAAAACTCTATTCTGCACATAGCACGCTATGTTAACTGCCTCTGCCCAGAAGCTGATGGGTAGTTTAGAGTCAGACAGTATGGTTCTTGCAGCTTCAATAAGTGTCTTGTTTCTCCTCTCAGCAACACCATTTTGCCGAAGAGTCCTGGGAGCATTATATTGTCTTGTAATACCCTTTTCATCACAAAATGTATCAAGGATTTGGTTCTTAAATTCAGTTCCTTGATCACATCTTATGGTTTTGACCTTGTGATCAGATTGATTCTTAATTTTCAGAATGAAATTCTTCAAGGTCTCAGGGGTCTCATCCTTAGTTCTAAGGAAAAAGACCCAAGTGAATCTTTTGAAATCATCTGTGATCACTGAGCAGTAAGAGGTCCTTCCTAAACTCATTACACTAGTGGGGCCAAACAAATCCATATGTAATAGGTGTAGGGGAGTAATGATGGAGTTAATTTCCTTTGGTTTATGAGACACTTTGTGTTGCTTCCCGCAACACAGTGGTCATCACTTGTAAACTCTTTCTTTGGCATTCCAGTTATTAAATCATTCTTAATCAATTTATTCATGTTCTTAAAGTTTACATGACACATTCTTTTATGCCAAAGGAATGACTCATCACTATTTGCTTTAGACAAAAAGCAAGAAACTTCTCCTGAGGGAGATGTTTCATGTAAAGCCATCTTGTACATGTTTCCTCTCCTGGGGGCTCTGAGCAGGATATGCTCTTGAGGAATGGCCACTTCGGGCTTGAGAACAATGCACTCATGCTCAGTGAAGAGCATATGGTGTTTTTTATCACAAAATTAGGATACACTCAGAAGATTGTATCCAAGCTCTTTGACAAAGTTTACCTTTTCAATGATGAGCTTACCATTTGTGACTCTACCCCTTCCAGAAATGTAACCACTAGAATCCCTCCAAAAGCAATTGGTCCTCTATCAACTTTCTTAAAAATTTGAAGCAGAAAACCATTGCCAGTCATGTGCCTGGAACAGCCACTATCAATAATCCAAATGTTCTTCTTGGTCTTTAGTTGTTCCTGCACAAAAAAAGGTGTTTAGTTACACTTAGAAACCCAATCCTCATTGGTCTTGGGCTTATTAAAATGAGTTAAAGACAATGTAACAGTAAGTGATCCTATATTCAAGCTTTAAGGATCATTTACTATTGTTGATGAAGAACTTTTAGTCGTATGGTCTTCCTTCATCTTCCACACAACCTTTGGAAGATTTGTTCTGACCTTTAAAGCTTCAGAAGTTTTGACAACTTCAGAAGTCTTGGAGACTAGACCTTCGGAAGATCTTGCTTTCACTGCTGCAAGCTTCAGTACTTCGGAAGCATTCCTTTCTTCCGAGACCAACTTTTCTTCCGAAGACAATTTTTCACTTGTCTTCTTCTTCATTTTGGAGCTTCTAAGAAAATAGATTTTCCTTCCAAAGATGTTTGTTCCTTTTTCTTCTCAGAAATGTTTTTCTTGGTCATGTGGATGGTACTTTTGGGATTGTACTTGCAATCCTTAGCTAGATGAGAAGTAATACCACACATGACACAGTTGAGTTCCTTCCTTTTGAGAGTCTTTTTTTGAGAGCAAGACTGAGTTTTATCACTTTCCTTCACCACCTTTATCTTTGTAGATGATGCAACAAGCTTCTTAGGGAGAGACTTGCTCTTGGAGCTAGATGGCTCAGGCTGTGTAGTAGTGGTACACAGTTGGTTAGTCTTCTTCTTCTTGCTGGAATGATTTGGATCTAAACTAGAACTCCTGGTACTAGAGTTCATAGTTGAGTCTTCAGTCTTTACCACTTCAAAACCTACAGAAATAAACACTTGTTTCTAGTTTGAGTCAAATGTGGCCTTGATTTCTTGAGCCTTCTTTGATCTTCTCTTAGCTCTTCTAATCAAGTTCTTTTTCTTTGACTTGGTCATTCCAGACTCTTTCCTCTCCTCAGGAGAATAGTGACCATTCTTAGGATGACCTTCTTCACTCTTCTCTGAGTCCTCCTTCACTATCTCCTATTCATCCTCTTCAACAATAGGGTCTATGAGGGGAAGCTCATCTTTACAAGTTCCACACCTTGGAGATCTTACAAACAATAGAGTGTGTGGAGGAGCTATCTCAGTAGATCCTAGTCCCTACTTATTCTGATAACAAACTTTTGCATGTAGGGATGAGGATATTATGTTCTTGAAGGTCTCTTCTTCAAGAACACAATTTTCTGCCCTGGCTTTGCTGATCACAAGCTCAGCCTGGCATTCAGTTAACTTTGAGATGAGATCTTTGATTTGAGTCTTGTAGTTTGTATGCTCATGCTTAAGAGTTGAAATGGTTTTCTCTAGATCTTCTATCTTAAGTTTATAATCATTTTCAGCTCTTTTAAAGTCAGCTTTTAAGATATTTAAGGACTCAAGATCAGATCTCATCTCTAAGTTATAGGACCTGTATCTATTAACTTTAGCAATGCATTCAAGAGTACAAAGATGTTCCAATACCTTGGCTTCATCATGATCTACCATTAGTGCTTGGTTTGGAGAAGCATCCTCAACCTGAAAGCTCCAGTCAAATCCTCCTTCTTTAACAGCAACTGCAGCTTGCTGTCTTGGCTTCTCATTCTGGTGAGCTCCTTTAGTGTAGTTTGGCCTGGATTGTGCTTGGCCACCATTTGACTTTGGTGTCATGCATTCCCTAGCAAAGTGTCCCATTTGGTTACAGTTGTAACACTTTACCTTGCTTTTGTCCAGCCCAAACTTTCCACTGGCTACATTGCTAGGAAACCTTCTCCCAGTCCTTTTATAGAACTTATGGGCTCTATGAGTGAGTAGAACCATCTGCTGGACTATTTCCATATATTCTAGATCATCTGGATGGATACAGTCCAGGTCTTCAAAGGTGAAGAGAAAGTTGCCTGAACTTTCATCAGAAGACACAAAAGCTTGTGAAGAACTTGTCTCCTGGAATGGGCTTCCAGGGATGTAGCCTTCCCTTGGTGTCTCCAGAAAGGTGATGAAAGGACCCTTTTATGATTTGTCCGGGTAGCAGATGAGATGGTGCTGTGGTTCTCTGCAATCCCTTTCAACCACATAGAGGGCTGAACTCTGATGAGTGTTGGAGTTACCAGATGAGTTTTGCATGTTCATCTCCATCTGGGATCCATTGAGTACTCCATATAACTCAGTGAGAGTAAGAGTCTTGAGGTTTTCAGTCCTCTTAATGACCACACAGTAGTGTGTCCATTGTCTGGGAAGAGAGGACATGAACTTCCTAACAATATCTCTATTCTCAATGGTTACTCCAACATTAGCTAGAGTATCCATAATCTCAACGTACCTGAAGTATTATTGAGTCATGGTTTCACCTGTCTTGAAGGTGAAATTTTCAAACTGCTACTTCAAGAGGTCCTTCTTGTTTTCTTTGGCTTCATTGGACCCCTCATACATCAGCTTCAGTGCATCCCATAGCTGTTTGGCGGTCTTGCACTTCTTGAAACCTCTGTACATGGAATTAGGAAGAGCATATTGAAGGGTTGTCATAGCTTTCTGATCAATATCAATTTTCTTCCAATCTGTATCAGAAAAATCATCCCTTTCCTTTGGTATCCTACCACCACTAGCAGCTGAAGTGGTGCATGGTTCTTAAGGTCCATTGATAATAGACTACCACATCCTGGAATATTGAGACTTGATAAAGCCTTCCATTCTTTGGCACCAAGTATCAAAATCCTCAGGAGTGATTAGTGGGGACTTTGTCATAGTTCCAGTTTCCATATCAGCCTTTGAGATAGCTACCATTTGAAAAGTTAAGTGAAGTGTGAAACTAAGAGGATTTAAGATGGTGAGATCTTACAATCAAGAGCTTGGAAAGCTCTGATACCAATTGCAGGACCGGTAATGGTACTTAAGTTTGCAATTAGCTTCATAAGAGGAGTGATCTTAGATCACTTAACCACTCAAATAGGAAACTGGTAACTTCACTGATGATACAAAGCAACACAAGTAATATTAAAGAGACAAAACTATAAGAACAACAACAAAGTCACAAGAACACAGGATTAAGTTTTCAAGGAAGTTGTATATTGATTCTCTAGTTCTATTACAAGTGTTTGCAAGTATGACTAATTACAATAACTGGAGACTATTTATACTACAACCTACAACTGTCAATATACAAAAAGATAGTTGGAATTTTGACTAATCTAGACAACAAGATCAATCTACAGTCAAAAGGCAGATTGTCTTTTGACTAGTGACTATGACATGCCATAGCTCACTGACTTTATCTAATACAGATAAGTCTACAGGAACAAAAGTGGGAAGTTACAGTCAAAGACTTTTTCTACTGTTTGATAAAGTATGGAAGTTTCACCAACTAATGTTAGCAGGTGAGTCTTCAGAGCAGCAGCGGAAAGTACATCAGCTTTATCAAAAAGTAACTCAGAGAAAGCATCTTTTCTCTGTCTTTGGAAGAAATCTGTCTTCACAGCAAAGTGGCTTCAAAAGACTTTGTCTTTTGAAGCTTCGGAAGACTTCATCTTTGGCTTCGGAAGAAATGAGTCTTTGGCTTCGGAAGATGTCACACTTGTAATAATTTTCTGATAAGTGTCAAACTTCCGAAGTAACTTCTTCTAAACTGTTGGCTTCGGAAGATTATACACTTAGACTTATTTGTGAGTGTAAAACTTCCGAAGCTAGTTCATCTTTGTTCCTTAATGCATGCAGGAAGACTTGGTTGTTCTGTTATCCTTTGGTTGCATCATCCTTTAATCTTCAGATGTTCCTTACAGTTATTCAATCTATAACTCCCTGAGAAACTTCAAATACCATTAATTTGGGTATTATCATCTTCGTCATCTCAAATCACTCTCAACATAGTCGCGGTTGTTCTTCACCTTGTTTCTTTCCAAATCATAACCATTCAGATAATTGGTTACACTTTCATACATGTCTATAATTGGGGAATCAAAGCCCCATGATCTATTTCATTAACAACATCAAATCGATGTTCAATTTTGTTCGAATCAAATTAGGGTGCATATGAATTTGGGGGAATTAAGCAATGAATATTTTGATTATTTCAAATAGACATTTAATCAGATCTAGGCTTTAGCCCAACCTGTTAACACCATGTACATACAAAAAAGAGGTCCCGGGTTCGACCCCGGGCACCTTCAAACTGTTTTTTTTTTCAATTTTTTAATTGAACTATATTCCATAAAATAACTAAAATATTATTAAATTGATATAAAAATCATTTTATTAATTAATACTAATTCAAAGTCTATTTATTAATTTCTGAAATGTTCTAGAAATTATAATTTGATATTTCTTTATTTTCAAAGGTTTTAATGTTATAAAACTATTATAAAAATTATTTAAAATTTATAAGTTAAATCTAAACCAAAAATTAATTTAAAGTATTTTGTAAAACATTTAATGATTAATTATCATATTAATTGAATTTGACTAAGAGTTTAAATAATTAATTATTAAATTAATTATTTTATTTCTACACTTTAATATTCATTCAAATGCTTTATACTGAATGTTTTAAGTATATTCAACTACTTTATTTCAGTTATTATCAATCAATATTTTTTAATTTAAATTCACTTATTCTATTTTATCTAATCAAGGTAAATCAAATATATTATTTTAAATCATTTGTAAACCCTATATCCCAAATTAAAACCTTAGTTTTCCAAATCAATCTAGTATTAACTTATTGTTTTTAATCTATGACACTGTTCCTTAGGTTGACCGTGAGGATTTTGATGTCTATTCTAGCAACTCACTATCACAATTTCATTTATCTATCAAAGTGAGTATTCCTAGCCCTTTTTATATATTTTTTATTTTGGGGAAATCATATGATTCAATATTCAATCAATTGTTATTCATTGTTATTCTATTTCATTCTAAATTCAATCCAAGACATGATATGTTATTACTTGCAATTATGTGTTCATAGTTAGAGAAACTTGACAATAACATAATCATTAATTCATGCAATAACGGTAACAATGATAAATCTATTAGTTTGAAAAACTCACCCCATTTGTTTAGTCGTGTGGTGATTGGAACCGGAATCATTCATTCTATAAGGCTTCGTCTGTGGACCGAGTTAATTCAATCATTAGGTTTGATTATGTTGGTTTGTCTTTTATGTTACACGATTGCATTATAAGTCTTGATATTGCCATGTAAATTGTATTGTTTTCAATCTATTTAATCAATCTATATATGTATTCAAACCTGTGTTTACGCACCGGCTAATTCGTTAGCTGGCTTATTAGTTTTTCACATGATTTCAGGAATGCTGATTAGTGGATTTCGTCATGCTCATTTAGGACTTGGACCTAGTTAATAAAGGGCTTTTGTTATATTTATTGGATTATTGATTGATTGTAATGTATGATTCGAATAGTATTATTCAATGAAAATGGTATTTAATATTTTTTGAACGCAATTACTACCATGTGCTATGAGCAATCGATTCATATTCGTCCGCCACGATGATTCCGCCGTCTGTCGGGGTGTGACAACTTGGTATCAGAGCCCTGGTTATAGGGAATTAGGTTATTAGAAATTGAATGACCTAGACTATAACTAAGTACCCTTACACATGAGTTCTCTCATGTATTTATTATGCTTAGATAAGATTTTATGTGCCTTGTATGCTTAAACATGATTATGTGATTATATGTCTTAAATGATATTTCCTTATACCTTGATTCTTATCAATGCGCGCACGATTCTCAAATTATATTCTAAGGAATTGTGTGCCTAAATCAAATGGTTTAAAATTTTGAGTTTTGAATTGTTATTCAAGGTTTTCAAATCCCGTCAAAGTTTGTGTGATATGACTGAAAACATGCAATTCTGGAAGAGTTGGATACGTGTATCTCGAGGTGTTCTGTCTAGAAAAGGTATTCATATAAATCCAAATCAACTGATGGATCCGTTTACCTTACCTGGAAACCCTTAGGTTGAGTGTCCACTTATAGGTACGCATGTCTTCGTTAAGGTTGTGGTTGACCTAATACTTTGATAAGTCAACGTATCCGCTTTGGTTTGCGAACCGAACGTTTACACTTAGAACATCTCGTTGTTATATTGAAATCATCATATCTTTAATTTTTGTTTTTTGAAATTTTAAAACTCATTATCCGATTCTAACCAAGCCTCTTATTAATCATTCTAAATGTCTTCCCATCAAAATCCTTCACATTCTAGAAAACCCATTACAATTAATTCTATTATTTCAAATTGTATCCTTAATCTTAACGAGCACGGTTTTCCTATCGACGTTACACTGATGCAGCTTGGCAAATCTCGATATCATAGTAAGCAGGAATTGGTTATCTAAGAATCATGCCGAAGTTGCCTGCATTGAGAAGCTCATCTGGATTCCTCTTTCATCTAAAAGTGTCTTAAACATCTTTCTTATGTTCGTTAAGTTGAGTCTCGTATTGATCTTGTGCTTGGTGCTTCACTCGTGACAAAACCTTTCTAATCGTCTTGCACCATCTGTAATGCAAAAGCTTGACAGCCAAAAGTTCAATCAAATTGATTATTCTATCCACTTTGTCAAAAAACCCGTGAAATCATGAATTATAAAATCAAACAAACTCAAACGTAGCCATATCCACATGATAAAAAATTAAAAAAATAAAAAAATAAAAACTCATTGAGTTTAAACGTGAATAAAATTCACATTGAAATGTAAAGACCAATGATATCCAAATATCCTCACCTTTTTACATGAGCCTCCTTGTGATTAAATTTTGGAATAAATTTCCTAAAGTATGGGAGACTGTAATATTTGCCCTATTTTTAAAATAAAAACCCAAACCTGTTGGGTCAATTTTGTAAATCAAACACCTTATTAAACTATTTATTCATTTTGGTGATTCAAAAGCAATAAATATGTTATTTAATTATTTTTTTATGAATTATATTATTCGATTTTTCATTTATTATATCATTTAATCAATTTATAATAATTTTATAATTTATAAAATAAAATTTTATAAAGTTATAAAGTTTTATATGTCATTCATGAGTTTTAACTACTAAATTTAAATAAATAATTAAATCATAAAGTTTTTATAAGATTTGTAAAAATTTATAAAGTTTTATAAATAATTTGATTTATTAAATAAATTTATGATTTTAAAGTTTAGGGTTTAATTTGTAAATCTTAAAACTTGAATTAAAAGACTTTTTACATAAAATAACAAAAAACATAAAACACCAGGGACTAGAGTGTAATTTTTATAAAACCACCCAAACCCCCTCCCGTCAACCCCTGTTCCTGCCGCCAACTCCGGCCAGCTCCGACAACATCGAATCAGTCACACAAGTCGATTTTAACTAAAATTAAACCGGTCCTTCACTTTTTCCGATTCGATTCGAACTTGTAACCACCCCTGATTCGAAAGATTCCAACTTTAACCTTGTTCAAACTCAAAACCGATTACACATTCAAAGCTTAGATTATTTCAACTCGATTAACTACTAAATAATCAAATCAGTTGTTTAGTAACGTAACGTTTGTCATTGCGAGTTTAAACGTATGTTTAAGAAAAGCAACAAATTAAACCTCAAATCAAACCCGAAACCCCTGAATCAAATCTCATAACTCGATGGATTCGAAACTGTGCAATTGGACCTATATAACAGGGGGGAAATACTCGAATCAATCCCTTTAAACTCTCAGAACCTCTAATTTCATTATACAACACACCCTCATCCATTTCGATCCCCATTTTCTCTCAAACCTGGAACATTAGTCGACATCCACTTTCTAGGAAGTTTAAGATGAAATTGATTGAGGTTATTCGATCTATAACTCCCTGGGAAACTTCAAATACCATTGATTTGGGTATCATCATCGTCATTATCTCAAATCACTCTAAACATAGTTGCGGTTGTTCTTAACGTTGTTTCTGTCCAAATCATAACCATTCAGATAATTGGTTACACATTCATACAAGTCTATAAAAGGGGAATCAAAGCCCCATGATCTATTTCATTAACAACATCAAATCGATGTTCAATTTTATTCGAATTAATTAGGGTTCATATGGATTTGGGGGAATTAAGCAATTAATATTTTTATTATTTCAAATAGACTTTTAATCAGATCTGGGCTTTAACCCAACCTGTTAACACCATGTTCATACAAAAAAGAGGTCCCGGGTTCGACCCCGGGCACCCTCAAACTGTTTTTATCAATTTTTTTAATAGAACTATATTCTAGAAAATAACTAAAATGTTATTAAATTGATATTAATATCATTTTATTAATTAATACTAATTAAAAGTTTATTTATTAATTTCTAAAATATTCAAGAAATTACAATTTGATATTTCTTTATTTTCAAAGGTTTTACTGTTATAAAACTATTATAAAAATTATTTAAAATTTATAAGTTAAACCTAAACCAAAAATTAATTTAAAGTATTTTGTAAAACATTTAATGATTAATTAACATATTAATTGAATTTGACCAAGAGTTTAAATAATTAATTATTAAATTAATTATTTTATTTCTACACTTTAATATTCATTCAAATGCGAATGTTTTAAGTATATTCAATTACTTTATTTCAGTTATTATCAATCAATATTTTTTAATTTAAATTCACTTATTCTATTTTATCTAATCAAGGGAAATCAAATACATTATTTTAAATCATTTGTAAACCCTATATCCCAAATTAAAACCCTAGTTTTCCAAATCAATCTAGTGTTAAATTATTGTTTTTAATCTATGACACCGTTCCTTAGGTTGACCGTGAGAATTTTGGTGTCTATTCTAGCAATTCACTATCACAATTTCATTTATCTATCAAAGTGAGTATTCATAGCCCTTTTATATATTTTATATTTTGAGAAAATCATGTGATTCAATATTCAATCAACTGTTATTCATTGTTATTCTATTTCATTCTAAATTCAATTCATGACATGCTATGTTATTACTTGTAATTATGTGTTCATAGTTTGATAAACTTGATAATAACACAATCATTAATTCATGCAACCACGATAATAATGATAGAACTATTGGCTTGACAAACCCACCCCATTTATTTAGTCGCGTGGTGATTGGAACCGGAATCATTCATTCTATAAGGCTTCGTCTGTGGACTGAGTCAATTCAGTCATTAGGTTTGATTGTGTTGTTTTGTCTTTTATGTTATACTATTGCATTATAAGTCTTGACATTGACATGTGAATTGAATTGTTTTCAATCTATTATATCAATCTATATATGTATTCAACTTGTCTTTACTCATCGGTTAATTCGTTAGCTGACTTGTTACTTTTTCATATGATTTTAGGAATGCTGATTAGTGGATTTCTTCAAGCTCATTTAGGACTTGGATCTAGTTAATAAAGGGCTTTTGTTATATTTGTTGGATTATTGATTGATTGTAATGTATGATTCGAATAGTATTATTCAATGAAAATGACATTTAACATTATTTGAACGCAATTACTACCATGTGCTATCAGCAATCGATTCACATTCGTCCGCTCGGATGATTCCGCCGTCGGTCGGGTTGTGACAGCTGACACCCTCGCCCTTGTTTGTTGGTATACTAGTTGGGACTTTTAGTGGCCACGAACAGGCCCTAAGTTGAATATGTTCTGACAGATCTGTGTGTACGTCATAGGTTTAGTTATGAGGCTCATGTTTACATATGATATTGCTTGCTTATAGCTGTATACACTTATGTCCTACAAAATATTACACAGCATCAAATTTTTTTTATTATTTAAACCTGCGAACTCACCAACCATGTGTTGACCTTTTGAGCATATCTTTTATGGTAACAACAATCATTGTGGATAGCTAGAGTTGATGCCTTATAGATGACCCTATGGATTTCATAATAGACTTGTTCTTGCATTTTGAACATTGGTGTTTTATTTTATGTTATCAATTGAGGGCATGTTTGCCTTTACTTGTTCCCGGATTGTGGGATTCGCTTTGGATATCTTTTTGACTATGTTTGTCGTGGATTTGACTAACTTGACATTAGTCTCCATTTGTATCAAGTGACGTCATGACACGTTGGTTTTCATTATTTAATGCATCTCTATTAACTATCAATGTGTTATGACGATCTCATCCATTACATTCTTGTGCTTCCGCTATAAGCGGGGGTGTGACAATTCATCAGTAAGAATCTCAAAATCCAGTAGATCATCTAGTCTACCAGCCTCATCAAAGAAATCAACGACTTAAAAAAGGTCCAGCAGAAGTCATCTTTTAAGGAATCAAAAGAGAAGGGATATCTACTGAAAGGAAGTCGATGAAACCTTTAGCTGATAAGAAGAGGAATGATGTCAAAGCATCAGGCACTTCTAAGACTCCAAAAGCAAAAAAAAATATGGAGACCAAAGATATCTGTCGACATGCTAACATGCAAATAAACTCAACTGATCCAAAAACCCAAACCAAACATTCAAAATATCACTTAAATAAGTTTGATAAAATGTTGCAATCTGAAAGGCCTAAGAGTAAATAGGCTTTGGTCCCCATTCATCCCTAATTCATTTATTAATGTGTAGGAACATCCACAAACCAAAGAAAAATTATGGATTATGGATAGAGGATGCTCTCGGCACATGAAAGGTGACAGATCATGTCTACTAAATTTAGAACCATATAATGGCGGATCTGCTGCTTTTGGAAGTGATATTGGGGGCAGATACATTACTGGAAGAGGCACCATCAGTAATGGTAAAGTAAGCTTTAATAAGGTGAACTATATGAAAGAGTTGAACTATAATTTGTTGACTGTATCTCATATGTGGGATAAACACAACACTTTTTTCACAAAGCATGAATGTATTGTTCTCTCACATGGGTTGCTCATTCCAAATGATAAATTCCTCTTAAGAGCTCATAGAATAAACAATATGTACACGCTAAACATGTAAAATGTAACACCTTCTGGAAATGCTTCTTGCTTTATTTCTATGGCTTATTTGAATGAATAATCTCTATAGCATAATAGACTAGCACATGTAAACCTTAAAAACATGAACAATTGGTTAAACATGGTTTAGTCAATGCACTATCGAACAAAGAGTTTACATGTATTGATCATTGTGTTGCTTGCCTAAAAGGAAAGCAACATAGGACTTCTCATAAGTCCAAAGAAATGAACTCAGTCACAACTCCTTTGCACTTGTTACATATGGATTTGTTTAGTCCAACAAGTGTAAAAAGTTTGGGAATAAAATCTTATTGCTTAGATGACTTTACTAGATTCACTTGGGTTTTTTTAGAAACAAAAGATGAAACTTCTGAAATGATAAAATCATTTGTTGTTAAATTGAGAACAAAATTGACCAAAAGGTTAAAATCATTAAATGTGATCAGGGGACTGAATTCAAAAACCACACCATTGATTCCTTTTGTGATTCCAAGGGTATTGTAAGACAATACAATGCTTCTAGAACTGCTCAGTAAAACAAATTTGCTAAACGAAGAAATAAGACACTTATGAGGCTACAAGTACCATGTTATATGACTCTAACCTTTCAATAACATTCTAGGCTGAAGCACTCGGCACTGCGTGCTATGTTTAGAACATAGTTTGATAGTTAAAACTCATGAGAAAATCTCTTATGAACTATGGCATAAGAAAAGACCATTCGTTGTGTTTCTAAGATCATTTGGATCTCCTTGCATTCTCCTAAATACCAAAGATCATTGATCCAAATTTGTTAAGAAATTAATAGATGGGTACTTTGTTAGATACTCCTCACATGCTAAAGCTTATAGAGTATACAATAGAGTAGACCATATTATTAAGGAATCTGAAAAAATATTTTTAATGAAATTTCTCAAATAGCGGTTTTTGTACTTCTAGTTAGATGTTTGATCTAAATGGATTCACAAATTCTTTTAATCACGTACTTGAGAATGTTTCAAGAAATTTAGCAGATGCTCAAGCTAGAAGTACCGAAGATTACAAAGTTGATCTTTCTTTGATATCTACTCTACGTACAATAGATTTCAACACAATTATAGTCCGGAGATATCCATACTAGCACCACAAATGTGATTAATCAGCCCTCAAATATTCATGATGACTCATCAGAGGAAGAGTCACATGTAGATGAACACATAGGTGTTAGGAAACCTGTTGAACAAGAGACAAACACTACATCTACTGAATAAAGTGGTAGTTCAGCAATTGTGCCATCTGCCAAACGTCTTGAAACAAATTTCAGTTTTAGATCTATCTCAACAACTCCAATTAATTCCAAGGCTAAGAAATTCATAAAGAACATCTAGTTGAAAACGTCATTGGTGATGTTGATATTGGTGTTAGGTTAAGAAGCAAGATACACGAAGCAAATATTTGCCTATTCTCATGCTTCTTATCTTAATTGGAACCAAAGAAAGTTGATGAAACCTTAAGAGAGAACAATTGGGTTGAAGCTATGCAAGAAGTGCTTCTCGAGTTTGAAAGGCAGAAGGTTTGGAAACTATGTGAAATTCTACAAGGGAAGACTGTAATAGGAACTAAATGGGTAACATATGAGTTCTTACATGACTTATTCTATAAAATGTTACTTAATGCTCCATGTTATGTAATGGTATTAAAGAAAACCTATAAAGTATTACTTATAGCAAAATGGAATAGTAAATAATGAAAAAAATGATAGTGAAACTTAATGAATGTTACTCAAGCCGAGGGATGAATGAAGAGACTTGCAAGCACAAATGGACTTCACTTATGTGAGTCAAAGGAAAGGATAAGGATCCACTGTTTGTGGTTAGCTATCATGATAAATGTTTACTGACAGGGGTTTTTGGCACTGTTGCCAACCATATGTTTGGGCTCTTGCTTTTTGCAGACCCACTTTATGAAAGAGGGAAGATAATAAAAAAAGAAAGATAATGAACATGATAAAGGATGCTATGAAAGTTAATTTGATTGTTATGAATTATAATTATGTGTTCATTAAAGGAATTTAGAAGTATATTTTCTATATTATTATAAAACTAGAACTCACTCAGCAACGCTGGCTTTGTATGCATATTAGTGGCAGGAAATGACAACTGTTGAAGATGGCATGGAGGCGAAGCTACTTGGCAATTAAAGACTGACATTGTTAGGGAAAAAGCTCTTGTATAGGTTTAGATGATAGAACATTCTTGTAATCATTCTTGTAATTACAATTTTGATAATATAGTATGAATGATTTTGATAATATGTGTTCATGAAGTAAATAATATTACATCTCATTATATATGTTATAAATATATGATATAATGTATTTCATAATGTATGTGTGAAATGTGCAGTAAACATCAGACTGTGTCAAATTGAGAAATTGACATAAGTATTGGAACAACTGCGGATGAACAAATTACTCTTCCGTAGATGTTCTCAGGAAGTATACATCCGTAGATCCTCTGCGGAAGAACAACTTTAGCTGAACAAGTGAACAAAGTGAAGCTACTAGAGGACTTGCCACTAAAGAACAATTCCAAGAACTCCTGCGGAAGCACAATCAAAGAAGACCATGCAATGAAGATCAAGTGTTGCTGCGGAAGACTAAGTTCCTGCGGAAGAAGAAATTTCTACGAAAGACTGTTTAATACTTGTATGATTTCAGATCATCAAGCAGTCAACATAAAGTCAACAAGTCAACGTGGTAGAACAACATCATTAATGACGACCGAAGACATTTAATTCAAGCAAATATTCCACGTCACATCAACAACATTATCTGTATTTATTTCATTATAAATCTCGAACTCATATGCCGATAAATGTGGCGAGGAGTCGGATAACTATAGTTAGCTTAAGTATAGCAACAAAATAGCAATAAGATTAGCAATGAATTAGGAACAGAATAGGATCTCTATATTACGAGATCAAGAACATATGAAAACAATGAATTAAGAGATAATCAGTATAATCAGTAAAGGAGAATCAGCAACAATTTCATCAATATAGCAATAGCAACAGAAAGCATTACGATCAACATTCTTGAGCAATCGTGGTTTGATTATTCATATTATTTAATTGCTCTTTATACTGTTTTATTGATTTGTAGATAGATAATTGATTAAACAACAAGTGTTGATAATTCCGAGATCAATACTTGTTAAAATCAAATCTGATAATTCCTGAACTATCCTAGGATTCACAGATGGTATTAGAGCATGGTGCTCATTGATCCAGATCAATTGATCTATCAGCTTTGATTGGTTTAATCGATTTCTGTTCAAAACAAAATTGTTGCGTTTTAAAAATTAATTAACATGAGTAATTCCGTTGTTGATGCTTATCAACCTCCTAAACTGGAAAACAAATCTGATTTTAAAACTTGGAAAATCAGATTCAAGAATCATGTTAATTATACAGATTCTGATCTATGGGCTTCGATTATCGAAGGACCTTATATTCCACCTACCTTAGGTGCGGTTTATAAGGATAATAATCAACCCATAAGTCTAAAGAATCTATCACCTGATGATGCTAAGAAAGTCAAGATTGATATCAAAGCCTATAGTATGATTACTATGGCTTTCCCTGAAGAACTCTTGATCAGGTGTGACTCATATAAAACAGCTAACTCGTTATGGAAAATCCTGCACACTTTGTGTGAAGGAAGTGACGAGATTAGAAGCATCAAAAAGGATACTCTCCGTGCACAATATTAAACATTCCATCATATTCTAGGTGAGTCAGTTCCTCAACAATTGCATAGATTCATGCAACTTGTTACAGAGATGAACACCATTGAGCTTGAGTACAGCAATGAAGAGCTGAACAAAAAAATGCTTCATTTATTGCCTGAAAACTGGACACAGACTGTGTCTATGTTCAAAAATACTATTGACTTAAAAGCAATAGGATTAGACACTCTAGTGGCAAAGGTAAAAGCTTTGGAGCTTGATGAAAAGACAAGAAACAAGAGTGTGAAAGCACCTATAGCACCTTATTAATTCAATGAATTGAAAAGTGCTGGAAGTGCATTAATCTCTAATGAAGCTGAAGACCACTCCTGTGATGAGAGTGAACATGAAGAGGAGACAAGTTTTTATGCTGCAAAGTCTTCAAATCCAAGTACTCAAAGCAATCAGCACAGAAAGATCAAAGTAAAATCTGATGAATCCAAAACCAAAAAGAATAACAAACAAACAGAACCAATTACTGTGGTTCTGGAGTCTGAAGAACAGAAAGCTACCTTTGCAGCCTTCAGTTCAAGCTTTCAGACTTATCTAGGAAGTTCTTTGACTCCTGCTCACTTTTGTCAATAAGATCTAGAAGAACTTCATCCTGATGAGGTAGAAGAGATGGATCTACAATCGCAAATAGAAATGATAGCCCACAGAGCCAAGATGTACATGAAAAGGAACAAAGGACTGTCCGTGGGAGGAAGATCAATAAAAATTGGTGTAGACAAGTCCAAAGTAAGATGCTTTTAATGCAACTTATATGGACACTTTTCGAGGGAGTGCAACAGCAATCAACAGCAGTCAACTGACTCAAGACAACCTAGTCAAAGGAACTTTACACAACCTCAATTAGCCAATATATCCCCACCAACAACAAACAACACAACAGGTATCACTAATGCTAAAGAAACTAGTCTAATTATTTTGCAGGATGGTACTTGTGACTGGAGCATGTTTGAGAAGGAAGTACTTGCCAAGAATCAAGCTTTAATGGCCAACATGGAAAACAAAGTTCCTCCAATGGTCGTTGACGTAAAAGAAAGGTTGTGTTCTCCCACTTGCATAGATGAAGTAGAAAGATATGGAACACATGCTCAACAATTGGCTGATAAAGTAAAAGAAACTCTGCTTATAAATGAATCTCATGTTAGGGAACACAAACTTTATCAAGTCAAAATTAATTCTTTACAAAAAGATTTAGATAAAATTGTATCTGAAAACTACAATCTAAAAGCACAAGTTGAGCATCTTACTACATCTTTAACAAAGTCTATGTCAGATCATGCATCTACTGAGGTGAAATTGCAGAAACTCCAACTGTCATCACAACAGTATGAGAAATTATTAAACTCTCATATTGAGTCCAAAAACAAATCAGGGTTGGGATTTCATACAGTCCCACCACCAGTAAATGATAACTATACTTCTTTGCCCGAGTCCATGACCAACGGTTTATCTAATCACTTTTTGTCTAGTAACATGTGTGAGTTAATAGATAAAAATAATAATAATGTAACTAATGACACTGAATTATATGAATTTGATTCATCAAAATCAGAATACACAACAAAGTAAATCAGAATTTGATTATGATAACTGTGATGACTTGGATGATGATGAAAACTCTGATGATGCTGATTTGGGTAAGGGTAAAACTATTTTAATTGAATACTCAATCCCAAAGGTACTGAATGAACTTAAACTACCCTATCCACCAAAACAAAGAAACCTGCTGAAGACAATCCACACAAGGATTGAGCAACTAAATGAAGGCATACATGCACTCAATAAACAAAACAAGGAAAAGCCAGCAAATAGAGCCTCAGAAGATAAGTCCGTCACTTCAGCGGATCATCTACGGAAGAAGTCTGTGAGATCCACAGAAGTCATACGGAATAAGCAAGAAACTGCTCAATCATCATCAAGCAAAGAAAAATTTCAGAAGAATTACTTGTAGGCTAAACAAGAACCCTTTGACATCATGTCAAGTAGAGGTAAGAAATCATCAGCAGCAAAGTTGGACAAAGAGCTGAAGAACCATAAGGTTTCAACTAAGAAAAAGTCTAAGGCTGCATCAGACAGTGATGCTGAAGAAAAGTACTGTAAATGGGATGACATGCACAATCACAGTACAAAAGAGTGCTTCTTCAGCAGCTATTGCTCAATATGTAATATGAACAATCACATGACTTCAGATTGTTACGTTAACAAATATTGTGCAATATGCAACATAACAATCACTCCACTCAAGAATGCTTCTTCAACAAAAAGAACAAAACAAAGATCCTCAAGAAGAAGTATGCACAGTCCAATGAGTCAGAGTCAAAATCTTCTGAGGATGATAATCCTAGAGGTGCAAAACAAATGAAACAGCAACAAAAACAGAAAATTACTAAGACAAAGAAAACAGTTACTGAGGTGCAATTAAAAATTAAGAAGGTAAAACAACAAGTGCAAAAGAATGCACCACACAAAAAGGTAGCTCTTGAAGAAGATGATGACTTCTTTGATGATTTTGACAAAGGCAATAATGTGCCTCAGTCCAAATCAAAGGATGCAAAAACATTTTCTAGCCAATTCTCAGGATCAAAGAAGAAGTCTCAAACAAAAGGAATGACAGACCAAGTCAATATGAATCAAGATGTAAACGCCTCAAAAATATCATCAAACACATCGTCACCCATAACAAAACATAATGAACTAAATGACATCAAAACTAATTTAGAAACTTCAAGGCTCATCCATGAGAAAGTTACTATATTAGATAACATTGGCAAGCCCGAGACCATCAAGGCTTGGGCTCCTAAGCCTAATTAAGTTTCTTATGTTTTGCAGGAACATCCAAGGAGGGCTGACAATATGTGGTATGTTGACAGTGGCTGTTCCAGACACATGACAGGAAACTGTACCCTCCTACAAGACTTCAAACATAAAAATGCTTCATATGTAGCATTTGGTGGGGATAAGAAGGGAGGTAAAATCACTGGTGAAGGAATGGTAACAAATGGAGTTTTAAATTTTGAGAAAGTTAATTTTTGTGAAAACTTACAGTTTAATCTACTAAGTGTATCTTAAATCTGTGACCAACACTATACTGCTTTCTTTGATAACTCTGATTGCTACATTCTTAAGCCAGGTTTCAAAATCCCAGAAGAATGGATCCTTCTTAAAGCACCAAGAAAAGGTAACACCTATGTGTTGGACATGAACAACACAGCACTAACAAGCAAAAAAACATGTCTGATTTCTAAATCATCAAAAGATGAAGCACAACTATGGCATAGAAGGATGGCTCATTCCAACATGAAGAACATGAATAAATTGGTGAAAAATGACTTCGTCATTAGTGTTCCAAAGAAAGAATTTTACTGTACTAATCACTGTTTATCATGCTATAAAGGAAAACAACATAAAGTCTCACATAAGTTAAAAACAATTAACACAAACACAACACCACTCAAGTTACTACACATGGACCTTTTTGGTCTAACCAATGTGTTAAGCATTGGCAAAAGGCAATACTGTTTGGTGATTGTTGATGATTTCACTAGATTTACTTGGGTATTTTTCTTAAAGCATAAAAATGAAACATCAGAAATTTTAATAGAGTTCATCACTAAGATAGAAAATCAACTTGATCTAAGAATCAAGATACTGAGAAGTGATAATGGAACTGAATTTGTTAACTATGTTTTAGATACTTTTTGTAGAGACAAAGGCATAGCCAGACAATTCAGTGCACCAAGAACTCCACAACAGAATGGAGTTGCTGAGAAGAGAAACAGAACTCTAATTGAAGCAGCAAGAACAATGCTAGCTGACTCATAGTTGCCAATAACATTTTGGGCAGAAGCTGTGAACACAGCCTGCACTGTTCAAAACAGAACTTTGATTGTCAAAGAACATAATAAAACACCCTATGAACTTCTGTTTAAAAGAAAACCTTTTATAGGGTATCTTAAAGCATTTGGGTGTCATGTATCTGTATTAAACACAAAAGAACAGTTAGGAAAATTTGCTAAAAAAGCATATGCTGGTTTCTTTGTTGGTTATTCATCAACTTTTAAATCATATAGAGTATACATTCCACATGATAACATAGTGGAAGAAACTCCTAATGTATCCTTTGATGAATCCTTATTTCCATAGTTTGTGAAAGGATCATCTTGGTTGTTTGATATAGATGCATTAACTAACTCATTTAACTCTGGTTATCTTAATATGACAGGTGCTACGGATACATGTTACCCCTATGTTCCTCCAAATATGGGTGTACCATTGACGGCAGATCCACCCAGAGTCATTCCTCCAGAGAACCAAAGTGACAATGATCCTGGTACATCAGCTTAAACAAGTAAAGATGGTTCTGATGACCTTAGACCATGCACATCAGCAGAAGTACCATCTACTTCCGTAGATGTCTCTACTTCCGCAGATGATGGACTGAAATCCCCCAAGGACCAAATCACATCAGAAAACCACCTCACACCATTGCCACATACAGACATATCTTCTACAGAGAATACAACTGATCATTTCTTTGCTACGGAAGGCATATCCACAAACCCAGAAGGCATACCTATTCCTGCGGAAACTCATTCAGCTGCACCAGAAAATGAGATGGACTATTTTGTTGACTCTCCATCACCACTGACCCCATCACCAATAAACAACATCACAAACCTGGATTCATTCATCCAAGTTCATGATGTACCAATAGTTAGAACACATAAGTATCACCCAATTGATAACATGATAGGTGACCTCAACAGGAGAACTACAAGAAAATAAGGGGGAGCAGCAACATCTGTTTGTTCTCCTGCTTTTTTTCATAAGTAGTTCCACCCAATATAACAGAAGCCCTAAAAGATAACAGCTGGATTGAAGCAATGCAAGAAGAACTTCAGCAATTCAGAAAACAGAAAGTGTGGAATCTAGTTGATCTCCCCGAAGGCCAATATCCAATTGGCACTAGATGGCTATTCAAAAATAAACTAGATGGCTATTCAAAAATAAACTAGATGACAGAGGAATAATAGTTAGAAACAAAGCAAGGCTAATTGCAGAAGGATACACTCAAGAAGAAGGTATAGACTATGATAAAGTCTTTACACCAGTTGCAAGGATTGAGGCAATCAGAGTGTTTTTAGCCTATGCATCCTATAAGAAGTTCATAGTTTATCAAATGGATGTAAAGTGTGCCTTCTTATATGGTAAGATTGATGAAAAGGTCTATGTTTCTCAACCACCAGGCTTTGAAGACCCTTATTATCCTCATAGGGTGTACAAGCTTGACAAAGCTTTGTATGGGATTCATCAAGCTCCAAGGAAATGGTATGAAACATTGTCAAAATTCCTACTGAAACATGGATACAAGAGAGGTACAATTGACCAGACACTCTTCCTCAAACATGAACATCAAGATCTGTTAGTTGTTCAAATATATGTTGATGACATCATATTTGGATCAACAAACAAGAGACTATGTGAAGAGTTTGAAGCCTTAATGCAATCTGAGTTTCAGATGAGTTCAATGGGAGAATTAACATTCTTTCTAGGATTACAAGTTCATCAAAAAACAGATGGCATATTCATCAATCAAGAAAAGTATGTCCTTCAAACACTGAAGAAATACAACCTTGCAGACTCTTCCTCTTGCAAAACACCAGCATCTACTATAGACAAAATTGTACCAGATTCAACAGGGAAGTCTATTGATCAAAGATTATATAGATCTATGATAGGATCATTAATGTACTTAACTTCTAGTAGACCTGACATAATGTTTGTTGTGTGTGTGCTAGGTATCAAGCAGATCCAAAGGAGTCTCACTTGAATGCAGTAAAGAGAATCTTCAGATACCTCAAAAGGAAGCCAGCACTTAGACTCTGGTATCCCAAAGAAGGAGATTTCAAACTTTACTCATATTTAGACAGTGACTACAGAGGATGCAACAACAACAGGAAATCAACAACTGGAGGATGTCAATTCATAGGACCAAGACTTGTGTCTTGGCAGTGCAAAAAGCAAACAAATGTTTTAGTATCCACAGCTGAGGCTGAGTACATAGCTATTTCAGCTGGTTGCTCTCAGGTTCTATGATTACAAAACCAACTACTTGATTATGGTTACAATTTTCTTCAAACTCCAATATATATAGATAACTCGGCTGCTATGTTCATAACTGCTAATCCAGTACAACATAGTAAAACTAAAAAAATTGAAATCAGATACCATTTTCTGAGAGACTGTTCAGAAAAGGGTCTAATCAAGTTGATCAAAGTGGACATAACAAATCAACTTGCTGATTTGTTCATTAAAGCCTTTGACTCAGTTAGATTTAATTTCTTAATTGAGTCTTTAGGCATGCTCAACTTAGATTAGATTACAACAACAACAGAGTTATTTGTCAAGTACTTGTAATCATATGAGAAAGGTATGCATTTTTCTTAAATAACTACATAAGGCAGTTGATATTCTAAGGATATGATAGTACACTATAACTTGACATTTACTCCTGATCTTCAATTACCAACTACCTACTGATTAGATGTGTTTGATGTGTGAATAGGTTCAGCTTGAGTGGAAACTAAACAAAGTCATGCACAACATAAAGTCAAGGTGACTAAGAGTGGACAACTCATTATGAGGAGTATTCAAGTAAGTCTAATCCGAATGTCATTAGGTTAACACCCATGCATACTTACTATGTTGTAACACACTATAACCTCTATCTTTGGGCATCATGACCCTCTGTTTTGCGTAAGCAAAGACCTGGGTCAACGGGCACCTCTGTTTTACGTGAGTAAAGACCTGGTGACCGGATGCTAATCATCAAATGTTCCAAAACGGAACTGCTCTAAAAGAATCCAATGTGCTTAATTTTCAAAGAGCATACAAATCAACTCAGCATTAATAAGATTTCAAAGAAATCTTAAGATAGAGCTTATAATCTATGGAACATAGTTTAAGTGTGATAAAGTGTTAACTTGACTAACATCTGGAGGACTAACTTACATGCCACTTCAATGACGAGTTCACCTTTTCTATCTTTAACTCTTACCAAAACATGATAATCAGCATGATAAAGTAAAATACACTCTAGACTGAATTCATGTGGATCCACATATTTTCAATCAGCACTAGATCAAGTATTCGATTATATCACACATAATATTCAAGAAAATGTCTAGATTATAGTATGATCCCTAGTATATCCTATGTCTGTCTGAAACAAGTTATAAACAACTTTTATTTTCTCTATGATTATTAGTTAGACAAATTAATTTCTGTTCATACTATTCTCATAAATTTTTGATAAATACATAAGTCTATGATTAATCACAAATTTAAGGGGAGTAGTCAACACATGAAACAGAGTTTGAAACTGAGTTTAACTAATTTCAACACAATGATATGAAGAAAATTGGAACTTGAGCACACTAACTTGGCTACAGAATATCTGAAGTGTTTACCTACTTCTGCATAATTGCCATGAAGCAAAGTCATAAGGTCCAACAGCAAACAACAAATGGACTAACTATGTGTTAGTTCATACAGTTAAATTGAACTTTTCCTTCGGAAGATATGAAAATTAAAATTTTCCTTCGGAAGACATGAAACTGAAGTTTTCCTTTGGAAGATTAGTTAAATCAATTTTCTTCCTGAAGAAAATTACCTTCGGAAGAGTTTTTATTAAATTAACTTCGGAAGAAAGTTTTCAGCAAAATCAAGAAATTTAACTTCGGAAGAAAACGTTTAACAAAACCATCTTCAGAAGAAAAGTTTTAACATTTAACATCACTTTTGAAAGATGTTTTCAAACAACATTTAAGGATAAATTAGGATATCTGTCCTTCGTAGATGTTCTGCGGAAGACAGAATGAAACAGAGGAACATTGACTTCCGTAGATATTCTACGGAAGAAATAAAATGTCTAACTTGTGTAAATTTTAATTGTAGACATTGATTAGTCTGATAACCTCGGAGGGGTAAAAAGGGTAGATGGGTCCCACATCATTAAGATAAGGTTAGACAGTCTGGAAAAGTATAAAAAGGGCTCCGTGACCGTTGGCCTTTCTATTCACTTTCAAAACACCTTTCGACCTAGAAATCCTTTGAGCCAAAAACCCCCTTTTCATCTTCATTGACATCGATCGTTCCACTCAATCCATACTCACGACATTCAAACCTTACTGCCACCATGGCAAATAGATTTGTGAAGGACCATAACGCGTGTGCGTTCTTAAATCCGGACGTGGAAGACGAGTGTAAAGTCATCATTCGCTACCTAAGGAGAACACGACTCTTCTATGCACTAACTACTGACCCACTGATCTATCTATCACATATTATAGATTTATGGAACACTACTGCAGTAGGAGAGGATGGCGAGCGAGCTGTAATCACTGCGACCGTAAGGAATCGTCCCTTGTGGATAGATGAAGAAATCATTCGAAGTGCACTAGAGCTCGAGGAAGAAGAAGATGGCCACCCGGATGTATTCGACCATGGATACATTCAGAGGGTATTCGGGCTAATGGGATATGATGGTGATTATCAAAACAGAGAGATTAAAAAGGGAAGGTTGTGCAAGCCTTACCGCTTCCTGTGCCACACATATCTCAAGTGCATATCCAACCGAATGTCTGGGTTGGATAGATTCTCAAGACACATATCCTCTGGCATTATAGGAATCTTTGAAGGAAGAAAATATAACTATGCCAAGTATATACTGAACTGCCTCTGCGACCACGTGCGAGTGCAGAAACAGGACAAAATGTTTATGTTTCCAAGGTTCTTACAACTGATGATTAATCAACAATTGCCCGAGATAGAGAGAAAAGGAGATGTGCTAAGAGAAGCAAAACAAGTGGATGCTGAGCACAAAAGAAGAAGTCAAAGAAGGTCACATACCAGTTCTCACCTTGTGGATGCTGAATTTAAACAAAGAACTGGATATGTTGACTTGGCCAATGCACCACTCAAGATCATCAAAGGAAATCAGTATACATGCCCTATCACTGAATGGTGTTATGTTGAAAAAACCAAGGAGTTGGCGCTACAAAGAAATGATCCGCAGAAGAAGGCTCAAGTATCAGATTATTTGCTCCTGTGGAAATCAAACTTTTGCACCCAAGCTACACCTCATACTTGCATGACAAATATTTTCTAAGGTTGCATGACCAAACTGCTCAAAATGACTTGTGCTTATATGTACACATTATTCAAGTCATTGACAAGCTGCATGCCAAGGCACATATGAGGAGAAAATTTGAGGCTGGCCAATTAATAGGATCAGAAATAAAGCCTATCACTGATCTGAGAATTTCAGAACAGGATGAATTGAAAGTGGTATCTAATAATAGTGTTGTTGCAACACTTACCACTGAAGAGGATATCATGGGCCTGAAATATAAAACATTAAAGAAGATGAGCAGAAGGCAGATCAAATACAAGTATGAAGATCAGAAGACTGCTGTAGAATACTTTAACAAAAGGATTTTGGCTAGAGTTCAAGAGCTAAAAGAATTAAACCAATGATTACTAGAGTCTAAACTTAAGGGGTAGTATTGTTAGGGATAGAACTCTTGTATAGGTTAGATGATAGAACATTCTTGTAATCATTCTTGTAATTATGATTTTGATAATATAATATGAATGATTTTGATAATATGTGTTCATGAAGTAAATAATATTACATCTCATTATATATATTATAAATATATGATATAATGTATTTCATAATGTATGTGTGAGATGTGCAGTAAACATTAGACTGTGTCAAATTGAGAAATTGACATAAGTATTGGAACAACTGTGGATGAACAAATTACTCTTCCATAGATGTTCTCAGGAAGTATACATCCGTAGATCCTCTGCGGAAGAACAACTTCAGCTGAACAAGTGAACAAAGTGAAGCTACTGGAGGACTTGCCACTAAAGAACAAATCCAAGAACTCCTGCGGAAGCACAATCAAAGAAGAACAAGCAATGAAGATCAAGTGTTGCTGCGGAAGACTAAGTTCCTGCGGAAGAAGAAATTTCTACGAAAGACTGTTTAATACTTGTATGATTTCAAATCATCAAGCAGTCAACATAAAGTCAACAAGTCAACGTGGTAGAACAACATCATTAATAACGACCGAAGATATTTAATTCAAGCAAATATTCCACGTCACATCAACAACATTATCTGTATTTATTTCATTGAAATCTCGAACTCCTATGCCGATAAATGTGGTGAGGATTCTGATAACTATAGTTAGCTTAATTATAGCAACAATATAGCAATAAGATTAGAAATGAATTAGGAACAGAATAGGATCTCTATATATTACGAGATCAAGAACATATGAAAACAACAAATTAAGAGATAATCAGTATAATCAGTAAAGGAGAATCAGCAACAATTACATCAATATAGCAATAGCAACAGAAAGCATTACGATCAATGTTCTTGAGCAATCATGGTTTGATTATTCATATTATTTAATTGCTCTTTATACTGTTTGATTGATTTGTAGATAGATAATTGATTAAACAGCAAGTGTTGATAATTCCACGATCAATACTTGTTAAAATCAAATCTGATAATTCCTGAACGATCCTAGGATTCACAGACATCCATGTTTATGAATTGATGTTTTAGATTGAGACGAACAATCTAATTTTTTTTGGTTAAAGAACATATGTTTATTATGCTTGTAAGACACATCTTCATTTTGGGCAAACTATGTTATGAGGTGAACTTTTTAAATTTTTCCGCTGCAATGGTTTATATGGAATGTTTTATTTTATGATTGACCAACTGTGAGGCTTTCTGGGAATGGGGTCTTACATCAAACGCAATAACATCACGAAAGTGTTTATAACCGATATTTGAAACATCATCTGCTTTGAAAATCGCCTTCAACTCACCACCATCTTGAAGGAATCATAAGAGAAATAGGGAAGGTTGGCAGCGATCTTCTAAGTAATTTACAACCATTTGAATCTTGCTCACCAATGAAAATATGAATGTAACGAGTAACATTCTTAAAAGCGTCCTTGTTCCACGCATGTTATGATGACCTCCTCTCAAAGCAGTTTGTAAACGGTGAGTCAGTGTAGGTTCGACTCTATGTAAACTCATCATATGAATAAACTAGATATCATCAAAATTCAGGTGCTTTCCTTTACGATTAAGATCCATATTATTAGATGAAATAAGAGAATAGGTATGGTTTTCAGAAAACTCACAAAGGATAAAATTAGTAGAGCCTTTTATGGCTTTAAAACGAATAAAAGCCTTGCACCCTGTTACTTTGAAGGAACTACAACGAGTATGACCCAGTGAGCTAGAGCTTAGATCCAAGGAATCCAACTTTTCCATCTTAGTTTTACCGGATATGTTACATACCAAGACTTGGTGGGTCATATGACCTTTCCATTTCTTGTAACCATTAACCTGAATTCCAAAACAAGACATGTGCCCATACGTTTTGTACATCTTATAAACTTCATCCCAAGAACCATATATATTTCTAATAACCATTTATGTTTTGCATTTACATCGGAACACCAATACTTAGTATCATTCGATGTTTGAAAAAGAGAACATGAATGTTTACCTACATGAATTCAAACAAATTAAGTTCCATTAATAGACATTTTAGTAAATTATATTAGTAGCCTTTATACTATGCAACTGAAATTATGTAATTTATATAAATGGTCCTTTAAGTGCGAAATGACAAAAATACAACTAGACTTAACAAGATAATCTTACTTATGTATTAAAAGAATACTTTTAGAAGGAAAGTGTTAAAATATGCAAACCACTCATTAATGTATTACATCTAGTAAAGGTATGATTCCGTTTTGGTTTCATAGTTTAGACTTTGGTAATTGACTTAAAATAAGAAGAGTTAATTATGCAAATGGTCCCTGTGGTTTATTGAAAATAACAGGTTTTTTGTAACGGGTTGGGGTATTGTGTTTTTAATTTTGTAACGAGAATGGGTATTAACACTAACAGATGTTAATTTTTCTGTTAAGTACAAGGGCATTTTAGTCTTTTTACATCTAAGGGACAAATTATGTAACATTTATATTTGATGGGCTAATTGTGTAATTAACTGTAATTAATATACAAAATATCTATAAAAAAGAATTTCTCCACAACAACCTCATCATCATCACCATCGGTGCATCAACACTATTGAAGCATCAACTTCGATACTCTTACACCACCGCCATCCATCTCCACCGCTCATATATGTTACACCTACCACCGGCCGCCGTCGCCACCACCATCATCACCATGGTCACATCATCTCCCCTTCCCTCTTCCCTATTAACCCTAATCTCCTCGACCATCGATCACCAGCCCCCACCATAACCGCCGACCATTGAACCATCTCCACTGTCTTTCTTGTATAAAACCCAAATCAATTGCATCATCATCATCCGCAATCATCATTAGCAACGTCACATTATCTCATCAGATCAAAATGAGGAACTAGAGAAGGTGGGGAACTAACGGTGGGAAATTGGAGGTGGGGTACTGCTAACCCTAATCTCCAACCTACGATTCTTGCATACGACTATTCTGATTTGTTTGGAATTGGGTTTGCATCGGTTGAATATAGTTTTGAGTTTTGAAGCAAATATGATTTGAATTTTGTTGGAACTTGTAAGAAAAAGCATAAAAAAGCTTGTCTTTTGAAGCATTTATCATGGCGGTGGCGGCGGTGGTGGTGTAGACGACGGTGGGGTGGTGATGACGGAGCAGGAAATGGGGTGGGGGAAAGAAGGGTTTAGGTTTCTAAAAGTTATTTTTTATGTAATTTACAAAATAATCCAATGAGTAGATTTAATTACATATTGGTCCCCATGGTAAGTTACTCAAAAGGGTATTTTGGTCATTTCAATTCAACTTAACAGAAAAATTAACGGAAGTTAGTATTAAACCCCAAACTCCATACAAAATTGAAACTCAATACTCAAACATGTTACTTTTTTTGCTTAGTATCCAAACTTGTTATTTTGCCTAAACCACATGGACTATCTATGTAATTAACTCAAATAAGAACTACTTATCAAAATAAAGCTTTAATTGCTCCTCATCTAAGTATCTAGCTATACCTCTGATGATATGCCATAATATTAATGGTTTTGTATGCATGTACGTATATTTGTGGGCATGTTTGTGTGTCTATGTATGATTACAAACCAAAAACAAAAGAGGGCCCCCTTACATTTAATCAATAACACAACATAAGCGGATATTAATTATTGTCTCTTTACATTTGTATCTAGGATGATAGACGAAAAAGAACACTACAAAAGATTGTTTCAACAAGGCTAATAAGCAAGGCCTAAATGCCTATACATGTACAGCGTACATCTAAACTAAAATCCGAGATGACAAAACCTTACGAAGCTTAAAATTCAACGGTCAGGTCCAAATATGTACGAGTCATTTAAGTCTTGCTGTTCTTTATCATAATTTTTTTGTTGATATTTCTCAAAAACAAGTGACCAAATGCCTAAATATGTACAAGTAATTGAAGTCTTACTGTTTCTAATCATAATTCTTTTGTTGATAATTCTAAGAAACAAGTGACCATTCGAGTTGCCCCCTTAATTTGACACCTCTAGAAACTAACTCTACAAGGATGTCCAAATAACATGTACCGTAATTAACTTTATCAAAATTACAAGAGACCAGTATAAACCAGCTGACCAAACCACCGAGTTGCAACCACTTAGCTCATCGGTCATAAAAAGTCTATACCTGAGTCTCAGGCTGGACTGGGCCTGGGTTCAGGCTTGGAGTCCTTAGAAGATAGAAAACAGAACACAAAAACAAGCGTGACAGCCAAAAAAAAGTATGATAAAAATGATGAGCCATCTTTATAGTGACCTTAACGCCAAGTCTCGTACACAATGACCTTTCCCCCATATTGTACTTAATATTCAAAGTACAAAAAGACACAAAGCTGACATTCACCATACACAAGTCACATCCCCCAGAATTTAAACTTGTACCAAACGGTAAATGAAAAACCACATTTTCAATAAAGAGAAAACTGGTAATTATTAATAATCACCCACATACGGAGAATACTCGACCAATCATCCCTTGGGTCCAAGTGGCTGTCTCCTTGAGTTGTTCGTCTTCAGATTGAAGGCATTCCCCCAAAAACTCACTACAAAATGCCAGATCTTTAAATAGCATCTTCACATTTGAACCAAGTGCATCTGCAAGATCTCCCAGCACTGCTACTGCTGCTCGTACCACGCTCTCGTCCCTATATTTACCCCCAATCCAAATATTAGAATATTATAGCAATAATTTTCCATAAGCATATTTTAACCTAATTTATTTAGAAAAAAAAAAGACTATATGGACAAAAAAAATTTCAAATGCGTATTTAAATTTATAACACAAATTTCTTGAAAAAAACTGTTACCACATACCGTTGGGCATCCTTAACAACGACTTCAATGAACTTCAGAAGATGTGGAGCATGAGGCATCATGATTTCAGCCTTAGAATTTTTAAACCCTTGTAAAATACCGGAATATGCCTCTAAGATGCTTCGCTTCAACTGATTTCCATACTCCATCATTTCCTCATCATTAATATCAATCTGTGCACATACTTCAGCAGCTCCTTGCATCATTGGCATTGCGTAAGGAACATATTTTTCAAAATGTTCTCCGATTGAGAGTGCCATGTCACCAAAACATGAAAAAATTGGAGGCTTAACAGACCGATGTAGGTCCCCACTAGAAAGATCCTTAAGGAGCAGTGTCATGATGTTATCACAATAAGGTAACATCTTATCATCCAAAGCCCGACAAATATCACCAACCACTCCAACAGAAATGGAGCAAACCTGGTATTCCTCAAAATTCTGAAGACCCATTTCCAAGTATTTATAAAATTCTGGCATATATTTTCCAAATTCTGGTCCCGTGGCAAAAGCAAAAGCACCAATAGCAAGCATTGCTTCTTCATGAACTGTTGAGCTTCTGCAAGCAAACACTTTCAGAAACAGCAACATAATCTGGTCTGCAGCTTGAAAGATGACACACTTACTTTCATCGGTACTGCTAAGTTTCTGAATAATTACTTGCATGACACCACAAAGCAAAGCTTGCAAATCTCCTTGTTTTTCTCTGTCATCTGATGAAAGAATCTTAAGCTCAATTGTTTGTCCCAGTTTATTCATGATAACAGGGAGAAGTTGTGTTATTATTTGAGATGATTCAACAAGATTAGAAGACCTAACAACCTCATTCAATGTTTCATAAACAGCAGACCTTAATTTTGTATCATTTGCATCTGTTCTTTCAGCAGTTGCAATAAGGGAAGTTATGATATCCGGAAGATAAGGTGTAAGAACAGATGGGCTAGCTTCAAGTCCCTCATACCCTTGAGCAAGATAATAAATAGCCCCACAGACCTTCTCTGCAACATGCGGAGAATCTTTGATACTTTCTAGAAGGACCGCCATGATTTTTTGAAGGTTAGCAGGTGAAATTACAGAAAATCCAGCGGCTGGACTGTGTAACAACTCAAAAATACGACTCAGGGTCCATGCAGTAGTGTCTTTCACATGGCTGTTTTGATCCCTCATAGCATTAAGCAGAAAATCCAGTGCAGAAATAACCATTGGGGATAGCTTTTCGATACTTGGGCCTTCAAGAATTGACCCAAATGCGTATGTGGCTGCCTCACGAGATCGCCAATCAGGCTTGGATATATTTTCCTGCACAAAAGGCATGACTAAAGGCACAATAGCATCACCTACAGTTCTAGCAACAAGACCTAAACATGTTCCCCCAGCCATTGCAAGATTCCAAATGTCGTCTTCTTGATCTTGATCTTCATCTTGCTTCAATAAGGTTTCAAGCAACATAGGAACCAACAAAGGTAAAGCCTTTTCAATGAAACGTGAGTGAGAATATGAATCACCACTTTCAAAATCTTGAAGTTCAATCTCTTCATCACAAATTGAACTCCAGAATTCAATTGCTTGAAGAGCAACACCTTCCTCATCTCCTTTGACAGCATTTGCAGTTAGTTCAAATAGAGTCTGCATGTATGGCTCTAAGACATCATAGTAAGTTGATGCGATTGAAACCAGACATTCAAAAGCAGCTTGTCTGATGTCTGCTTCTTTAGCCATGGCTGTTTCAAAAACTACTTTCATAATGTAGTTCCTCTCATGCTCATTTTCAAAATTGGTTTGTGCAAAATCAAGAGCATTGTATAATGCTGTAGTTGCTGCAAGACAAACAGAACTCTGTTCCATAACATTCATACCTTGAACTACAGCAGTGAGAACAGAATTAACCTCATCTTGAACAAGATCATTGTGGGATATTTCCTCACAAACATACCCAAGTGCTTCTAAAGTTGCTTGTTTTAATGATGCTGGCTTATCTTGTTGGGTCATATTTCCAAGCAAAGAAGCAATAAGTTCAGGCCATTCTTTTCTTGGGATTTCAATGGAAGCAATTTTGGCAATGACTTGTGCAGCCGTGTGCCCTGCCTCAGAGACAGATGAACCAAGAGTGTTTAACAGAAACTCTTTGATTTGGGATCTTAACGACACATCATTTGACACCCATCTATGCAATAAATGTTCTTTAGTAGTAGCATCTTTGGCATCCAAAGAGTTCTTAAGCACAATACCAGCCAATCTACGAGACTCCAAAGGTTTACCATCATTGGAGAGCTCAAGTGATAAAGACAGAAGAAATCCAGGAAGATTTTGCTCTTGAAACTGCCTAAGCTTGCCCTCTGCTTCAGTTCTGACCTTTACATCTGCTGATTGAGCAGATAGCAAGAATTCTGTAATCTCCACAGCCATTTTATTTTCTCCTATTTATAAAAACAAGAATTAAAAGCAATTAATTTCATAATTGGCAAATATAAAATATATATCTACTAATCTACCAGACAACAAACAAAATTTTAAAATGGAACTCGGAACAAAAATTAACTTAGGGCATAAAAGATTCAAAAAAAACCAAGGCACAGTCATATAGCTTACATTTAGACTTTGAATACAAACACCACCATTATAAATATCACATCATAACATGAACATCATGTAATACAACAGTTAATTTCACTGGTACTACAGTTTACAAGCTTGTATCACAGTTTTTCATCCCTCTTTTCCCATTATCCTGGACCAAAATTTTCAGGACAATAGGACATTAAACTATAATCATACTTATTTAAAATAATCATATATTTTGTCCATATTTTAATCCTTCTATTGAAGTTGGAGGTATACAAGCATCATAGTTATTATATTCACAATAACAACCAAAATCTCCCATACACATGTTCTCATAAGATTAAAAATTAATTATACGTTTTGTTTCATATATGCTTGAGTAAAGCCTCCTAATTCTTGGATGTTATACTTGAAGCATAAACTAAGGTAAAAATGCCTAGTCTCAGTAACTCCAGAGAGATATTCCACATGTTTGAATACTAACGACTAGTGTAAAAAAGACGTCTTCCACTCAAATTTCTCAACATGTGGCGTATGTACAAAAAATTAAGCATCTCAGTAGTAGAAAGCTACAGTTTTACTCCGAACTGCACGGCACACCACACCAACTCTGTTATCAAATACTGAATCGAAAAACTCAGTAAACCTAGAAGTCATAGCACCGATCAAAGAGTAAAGCATAAACATTAAGCAAACAACAAGCACGGCATACAAATAAACCCTACACGATGTCAAATCCAATCGATAAAGGTATGATTTGAAGAAAGAAACAGAATCCTTTCTGCTGCCATGGGGAAACATAAAGTAAACTTAGATCTGCAGTTCAAAATGGAGCATCGGAAAACCCTAAACTGAAATGAGAAGATAATCAACAAATGATACCTTATTGGAGGAAAAATCTGATGAGCGCAGATGCAATTTCAACTGGTGCGAAGGGCGAAACAAACTGTGGATTAGAGAGAGGGAGAAATGTGCGCGTAATGGGAGAGTATCCGGGGGGGCTTATATATTTCGAATGAATGACAGGAAGCGGGAGGGATGAAGCTGAGGAGGAGAAAGAAAATTTGCAAAAACGGGCAGGTGACCGCGCTGCCCGAGGTCGCCGCCTCTCTTCTAAAACCCTAGCACTCTTTTTTGTCATCGGTTGGTCAGATGGTTAAATTTGAAATATCGCATGTGCGAGGGGCGTGCTCAAAGTCGATTGCCAAACTTCCTAATTTTTTTCAGTGTAAAATAAAAACTAATTTCCCGATTATTTATTTGTATTAATAAAGCAAAAGCAACCGTAGATCAGCGGTTGTTTCGCGGATTTTATGATTTTGTCAGATTAATTTTTGGGGTTTGCACATTATGTGAATCCAAGGATCGCAATCATGAATTATCAGTGTTAGATTGGTTTTGAATTAATGATCGCGGAATTACCATTAATCGTTGTTTAATTGATTAACAAATAAATATCGATGCCAGAGAAAAATAAACAATAAATGATCAAACGATATCAACAATATGTAAAGAATAGTGATTTGAATCAAACGTAATTTATTAAAACCGATTAATGATCACAAAGAATCAAATAATAATTGCTAACAAGATTCTATGCTATGATTGTGTTTATAATTTTGGTGTGTTGATGTTACGGCTGTTAGGGTTTATGTTGATCGTGCGAAACGATGTGATGGTATTTTTGTCGCCGTCTCTCTCTCTCTCCTTGATGTGAAACCTAGGACTCATATTTATAGACACACGTGTTTCTGTTAAGGAAACAGCGAATCTCTTGGAGTCTGTGATTGACTTGTTGACTAGAAACACTTGTATGATTTACGTGTCTGGTTCTTCCGTAGTTACTTTGTTCTTCCGCATCTACTTGATCTTCCGCAGTTACTTTGTTCTTCCGCAGCTACTTGATCTTCCGCAGTTACTTTGTTCATGTGTTCATCAGTGAATACCCATATTCATCCGTAGAAGATCTTCTGATGAATGTCTTGTAAAAAAGATATTTACGGAAGAACAAAAATGTTCATCCGTAGATGTTTCTTACACTTGGTCAATTTCAGAAATTGACTAAGTATAATGTTTGTACCTGTAATCATACACATAAATCAACGCATATATGGGTTAACATATATATACATAATGAATTACAAATATTCATTACATGTATTGATTAAAGTTCTGAGCCTATACAAAATGATCTAGACCTATTATTCCTAGATCTAACAATACTCCCCCTTAGGCTTAGAAACTTGTAATCAGTTCTTCAAAGCTGAAAGCACTTTCACTCTTGCTATAATTTTGTTATAGAAATATGAGACAGCAGTCTTCTGATCATCATACTTGTAGTTGATCTTCATTTTGCTAATCTTTTGTAATGTTTCAAAACTGAGACCCAGAACATCTTCTTCAGTTGTAAGAGTTTCCAAAACATTATTGTTGTGGACTATCTCTAACTCATCTTGCTCTGAGATCCTCAGTTCACTCACTTCCTTGATGTTTGATCCTCTCAAAATCCCTACCTCATATCTTCTTCTCTTGTAAGCCTTGGCATGCAGTTTATCAATCACTTGAATCATATGAACATGTAGGCATAGATCATTCTGAGCTCTTTCATCAGTCAGCTTTGGGAAGAATTTGTCATGTAAGTATGAAGTGTAGCTGGGATGGAGTAGCTTGATTTCTACTGGATCAAAGATCCTGATTCGATCAGCTCTTTTGTTCTCTGCATTCCTCAGCAGCACCAACTCTTTTGTTTTCTCAACATATCCCCATTCAGTTATGGGTAATGTATATTGATTACCATCAAAGCTTTTAGTAGTTGTTTCCTTCTTGTTTTGGTATCCAACCCTCTTTAGAAACTCATCATCTACCAATGTAGAGGAGTTGGATTTTGATCTTTTCATTCTCTCTATTCTTCTTTTGTGCTCATCATCCTCTCTCCTAGCTTCTTTTAGCACATCATCTCTGAATTTTGTCTTTAACTTACCCATAAATACAAAGAAGTCTCTTCCTCTTGGGTGAATTAGGTAGTTAGTCATGATTAGGCTTTGTAGATCTCTGATGCACATTCAGGCATGCACAGGACTTGTTCTAAATCATGAAAGTACTGCACCCTTCCAGATGATCTCTTTATGACTGCACAATCCCACTCTTGATCATATTTCCAGGCCATAATCCTGTTGTTTTCCACAGAGTTGGGAGTTGTGAGGTGAACAACTCTATCAAGGTAGACTTCTATTCAGTTATTTCTCTGACTGTTGTTCCAAGTGGCCATACTTTTCTAGGTATCACTTCTCTTGGTTCTCTAATTAGTTTATCTTTCCCTTTATGCTGGTCTTTACTTTCAACAGTGACAGGCTCAGCAAGGACTTTGTTGTGATGCTCAGTAGCTGGATTTGGAGCTTCAGTCCGGAATTTCACACCAGTTTCAAGCTCAACTTTCATTACATGCTCCATCATCCTTCTAAGCTCTCCCACTAATCTTCCTTTCAGCTCATGTATCTTGTAGTTATGACTTTGTAACCAACAAGTCCTATTGTATTTGTTCAGCTTTGCTGTATCACAATGGCCTAGTTCTTTCTTTATTCTCTGAATTGATTGGAAGGTTGTGAATGCTTCATAATCGCAATCTGGAATCATGAAGCTTGCTAGTTCAAATTCCTTCAGTGCTTCCTTCATTTTTTTCATGTTCATTCTCTCAACCATGTCATACGAAAACCCATGATTGATTAGGGTCATAAACATAGTTGATTCAGGCCTTTCTTCCAATATGTCTTTGATGGACAGTAGGTCATCAGCCTTTGATTCTTTTTGTTCTTTGGGTGACTCATCTTTAGTAAGCTCATGCCATTCAGCATCACTCTCAGTTTCAGCATGAGACTTAGGCTTTAAATTGGAAACATCCACTGAAGAAGTGTGCTCTGGAGATGTAGGCCTTGATCTTTTTGGTGAATCTTCAACATTAATCACCTCTTTCTCTACATACCCTAAATACTTCCTCTTTCTTGAGTATTGAATGATTTTCTTTGAAGCTTCAGTAGATTCTTTTATTTTTGTTGATGGAGCAACATTCGATTCAAGTGCACAAATTTTCATCTTGAGTTCATCAATTTGTTCATCTTTCCTTTTCAACAAAATAAACTGAGTAGTGAGAGAGTTGTTTGCTTGTTCAACTTCCAATATGAGCTTCTCTTTTTCAGTCTTCTCATGCTTCACAGAGTCTTTAAGTTCTTCAACCAGCTCATGCAATGCATTAATTACTTCATTGTTGGTTTGAGCATCTTCTCTTAATCTGATCAGCCTGGATTCTTGTTTGTTCATCAGCTCCTCTTTTTCTTTTAACATTCCTTTCAGCTCTCTAATTCTTTCCAACCTCTTATTTGATTTGATGATAAGTTTGTTATACTCAGCAACCAGATAACTTTTGCTCATATCTATATCATCATCTTCCAAGTCATCTTCATGATAGGCTATAACATCAACATAGTTAGCTTCTTCTTCACCTTCTTGATGTTGACCAGCAATCTCAACCTCATTACCTACAGCAGGAGCTATACTTGCTGAGCTTGAAATACACTCAACTGCTTGATTTGTTTTCTCTTGATCAGGTTGTTGTTGTTGTTGTTGAGGATCAATGATTGGAGATATTGGTTCAGTTTGGTTAGACATGACAGGGGTTTGTGTGCTGGTGATTGTGAGTGGAATGGTACTTGCTTGAGATACTAACTCAGTCTCACCAGTGTGTACTGAGTTTTGAGATTGAGTAAGGATGGTTTCTGTATGAGTACTCTCAGGAGATAGATTTTGTGGAGTTAGAGGCTGTTGATGAATGGGCGATTGAGGGTGAATTGGAGAGATTGGTTGGGTTTTTTGACTGGCTGGTGATTGGATTTGTGGAGATTGATGATGATGGTGTATAGGAGATTGAGGAGTGGAATGTTGAGGTAAGTCTTGCTCAGCATCAGCAGATTGACTATCTTGCTGATCTTCCCACACCAGTTCTGATGGAATGTTGGCATTAGCATCCACCACATGTGCAAACATTGGCATATCTTCCCCTTCATACTTTCCACTTATCTTATTCAGTACAGATCTCCCCAGATGTGCTTGAACAAACACATCACCTTCTCTTGCTATCCCAGGTAATTCACCATTGATGATCAGTTGCCTAAACCTTGGAAACATGAACATCTTCTCAGGTTTTTGAACTCTAACATGGTCACACAAACATCCCAATATGTACTTTGAGTAATTGTAAGTTCTCCCTTCAAAGATACCAATGATTTCGGATGAGATGTGTCTTGAAAATCTGTCTAATCCTGATTTCCTGTTAGAGATGCACTTGAGGTAAGTGTGACATAGGAATCTGTAAGGCTTACACAATCTCCCTTTCTTAATTTCACCTTTATCAAAATCACCATCATACCCCATCAGGTAGAAGATCTTTTCTATGTACTCATTCTCAAATACATCCGGATGACCTATCTCTATATCTCCCAAGTTGAGATTTCTCCTAATGCTCTATTCATCAATTCTTAAGTGTTCATTCCCAATATCTGCATGTATCACCTGATCTTCTCCTTCTTTTTCTATTCTTACCGAGTTCCAGAAATCAACAATGTGTGATTGATGAATCACAGGTTCCGCTGATAGGGCATAAAACAGCCTAGATCTTCTTAAATAACGGATGATTTCTTGACATCCTGCTGATACAGGGTCATCGGAATTGAGAAAGGCACACACATTATGCTCTCTAGCAAACCGATTAGCCATCTGTTCATAAGAGTTAAGAAGATTAGGTTAGAATCAATATTATAGATATGAGAATATGAATAGTTTTAATGGTGACAATGAATCAAACAGTTCATATAGATGATTGTGACATGTTTTACCTTCAAATCAAGAATCTGAAATCAAGTTTATGAGTTTGTTTGATGTTTTGATGTGGTAATTTGAATGTTTGAACAAAGGATGGAGAGATTTTAACGAACGTTATTCTTTTAGGTCAAAGTTCTCTAAAAAAAATTGAATAATGAACATTAAGGTCAAAAACATCATTTATACTCCCTCAGATATATTAATTTCATTTATTAAACGAGGTGGGACCCCCTATCCTTATTACCAATTTTATGTTTCCGTAGATCATCTACGAGTGACTTAGAATTCTAAACAGATTTTTTATGAGAATAATTTGAATTTCCATAGATTACCAGTCTATGGAACTATTATACTTTTAAATACTACCGCATCCATAGGTTACCAATCTACGGATGGTTATATTCCTTTTTCGCACTGTAGCATCTACTGAACAGGAAAATGTACTGTAGCTCCTGCTGATGCTGAAGATGCAAGGTTGAAACTTCTTTGATTGTATGGTCCTAATCAACTGATAAAACCATTTATTGCTATTGGACCTTGTTGACTTTGTTTGCATGACAATTTGTGCACAAGAATTAATTTGAAAAACTTCATGTATCCTTCAGCCAAGTTAGTGCTCAAGTTCCAATTCCTTCATTTGAATTTTGATCATTGAAATCAGCTTTTATGTTTCATGTATTTCATGTATTAACTACTCCCCCTAAATTTGTTATTAATGATAAAGTGTTCCATTCATCATAAATTTATGAAGAAAATAGCATGAAAGACACATGACTATCCAAAGATTACACACAATAAATAAGAAAAAAGTAACAAAATTGAATTAAATATATGTACATGCATATAAACACATATAATAAGATCATACTATGACACTAAACTTCTTCCTGATTGAGATGATTGTTGAAATGTGACCTGATTCTAGTCCTGATTGCAAGTATGTTTGTCTACTTAAATCCAAACAAGAGTATGGAAACAACTAGACATGCTGTTTATCATGTTTTCATGTTTATTAGTGATAAACTGCTATGGGCTCCACATTCAATTCACATTAGAGTTTGTCCTCCGTTTGTGAGTCAATTCATCACTTTTTCACACTTAGAAACTATGTACTTTAAGTTATAAATTCTATCTTGAGACATATGAGTTGTCTCATAAATGCTTTGCTACAAAAGCTCTTATGAAAATTTACAGTTGATCACTATGGATTCTTTTGAGAGCTTAAATATGATTATCAACAGGTCACCAGGTCTTTACGTACGTAAAACAGAGGTGCCTTTAACCCAGGTCTTTGTTTACACAAAACAGAGGGATGATGAGGATCATGATCTTTTCACCAGCTGAATACATATGTATCTCATGGTGTTCATAAACCCAGGTCTTTGTTCACACAAAACAGAGGGAATATGATTTGCAGAGATAGAAGTTGTAAGGTATTTTACATAGTGTGCTTAGGTGAATGAATTGATCACATCAGGATAAGACTTACTTGCTTGATCCTCAAAGTGAAGCTTCTCACAAACAGTCACCTTTTTATTATGTTAAGCATGCTCTTAGTATAATCTTCACTCAAGTTGAATCTACTTACATATCAAAGAACTTTTGATCAGTTTTTAAAGAAATTTAAGAACTCAGGAAGCAAGCAAAGACACAGTGTACTATCATTTCCCAAACATATGTCAAGCAGAAATAGAAGACACAATAAATAAAGACAATAATTGTTTTTTATTTTTTTATTTTTATTTTTTATTATTATTATTATAAGGACAGACACATGCTTTTCTTGGTTAATGATGATTAATCTAAGTTAATCATACCCAAAGACTCAATTAGAAAATTAAATCTAACTGAATCAAAGGCCTTAGTGAATAGATCAGCAAGTTGATTTGTTGTATTCACTTTGACTAACTTGATTAAACCTTTTTCTGAGCAATCTCTCAGAAAATGATATATGATTTCAATATGCTTTGTTTTACTATGTTGAACTAGATTAGCAGTGATAAACATAGCAGCTGAATTGTCAATATAAATTGGAGTGTGAAGGAAATTGTAACCATAATCAAGTAATTGGTTTTGCAACCAAAGGACTTGAGAGCAACCAGCTGAAGCAGCTATGAACTCAGCCTCAGCTGTGGATACAGATACATTTGTTTGCTTTTTGCACTGCATGAAACAAGTCTTGGTCCTATAAATTGACATCCACCAGTTGTGGACTTTCTATTGTTGTTGCATCCTCCATAGTCACTGTCTGAATAAGAGTAGAGAGAGAAGTCACCATATTTTGGACACCATAGACCAAGGGCTGGTTTCCCTTTGAGATATCTGAAAATCCTTTTCATAGCATTCAGATGGGACTCTTTTGGATCTGATTGGTACCTAGCACAAACACATACAACAAACATTATGTCAGGTCTGCTGGCAGTTAAATACATAAGAGATCCTATCATTGATCTATATAATCTTTGATCAATAGATTTTCTTGCAGGATCAGGTACAATTTTGACAATTGTTGAAGCAGGTGTTTTGCATGAAGATGTATTAGCAAGATTGTACTTCTTCAATATTTGATGAATATACTTTTCTTGATAGATGAATATGCCATCTGTTTTCTGATGAACTTGTAGTCCAAGAAAGAAAGTTAATTCTCCCATTGAGCTCATTTGAAACTGAGATTTCATCAACTCTTCAAAGCTTTCATACAGTCTCTTGTTTATTGATCTAAATATAATGTCATCTACATATACTTGAACAACTAAGAGGTCTTGATGTTCATGTTTGAGAAAGAGAGTCTGATCAATAGTTCCCCTTTTGTATCCATGCTTGAACAAGAAAGATGATAATGTTTCATACCACTTTCTTGGTGCCTGATGAAGACCATACAAAGCTTTGTCAAGCTTGTATACTCTATGTGGGTAATCAGGATCTTCAAAACCTGGAGGTTGAGCTACATAGACTTCTTCATCAATTTTCCCATATAAAAAGGCACACTTCACATCCATTTGATAAACAGTGAACTTCTTATATGATGCATAGGCTAGGAATACTCTAATGGCTTTAATTCTTGTAACTGGTGCAAAAACTTTATCATAGCCTATCCCTCCTTCTTGAGTATATCCTTAAGCAATCCGCCTAGCTTTGTTTCTCATAATGATACCTCTGTCATCTAGTTTATTTTTGAATAACCACCTTGTGCCAATTGGATGTTGGCCTTCAGGAAGATCAACTAGATTCCAGACCTTTTTCTTTCTGAATTGTTGAAATTCTTCTTGCATGGCTTCAATCCAGCTATTATCTTTTAGTGCAGCTGTAATTTTTGGAGGAACCACTTGTGAAAGAAAACAAGTGAAAAGACAAATGTTTGCAGCTCCCCCTTGGCTTCTGGTGGTTCTTTCATTGAGATTTCCAATGATGTTGTTTATTGGATGAGTCTTACGAATTTTTGTTATTGGAATGGACTCAACTGGAATAGATGATTCCAAGTTAGTCATATGCATTGATGCAGATATATCCAGCTGGGATGATGAATTTATGAAGTAATCAAATTGATCATCATTGGAAGCTGAATGATTTTTGTTTTGTACATCAGCTGCATTATGAGTGCCATCTACAGGAGTTACAGGAACATCTACGAATGTATTTTGTGCTTCCGCAGGAGTTACAGTAACATCTACGGATGTAATTTGTTAACTTGCTGACAATGACTCTTTGGAATGCAATGGACCATCTCTAATATGTGGAATATCTACTGATGTGAATGGAACATCAGCTGATCCAATAATCACATCTCCGGATGTAGGACACTCATCTGTGGATGCAGAGTCAGCAGCTGTTGATGAAGTGTTTGCATATGAGGATGTAGATCCATTTGCTTGGTCTTGTGCTGCATTATTGACATTATTTGGTGTTCCTTGATCCATGATACTTGAAGTTTGTATTCCTGGAGGATCAGCAGATAATGACACTTCATTCATGTTTGGAGGAACAAAGGGATAGCATGTATCCTCACCTACAGCATTCAAATAACCAGAGTTAAATGAGTTTGTGAGTGCATCTATATCAAACAACCATGATGATCCTTTTACAGATTTAGGAAATAAGGATTCATCAAAAGACACATTAGGAGTTTCTTCCATAATGTTTTGTTGTGGAATGTAGATCCTATATGATTTAGATGTTAAAGAATATCCAACGAAGAAACCATCATAGGCTTTCTCTGAAAATTTTCCCAATTGTTCTTTTGTGTTTAAAACAGATACATGACACCCAAAAGCTCTAAGATATCCTATGTAAGGTTTTCTTTTAAATAAAAGCTCATAAGGTGTTTTATTGTGTTCTTTGACAATTAATGTCCTGTTTTGAACATTGCATGCTGTGTTCACTGCTTCAGCCCAAAAGGTGATTGGCAATTGTGAATCAGCTAGCATAGTTCTTGCTGCTTCAATGAGAGTTCTGTTTCTTCTTTCAATAACTCCATTTTGTTATGGAGTTCTTGGTGCACTGAATTGCCTTGCTATGCCTTTATTCCTGCAAAATGAATCTAAAACAGTATTAACAAATTCAGTCCCATTGTTACTCCTAAAAATTTTAACTTTTAAATCAAGTTGATTCTCAATCTTAGTGATAAACTCCATTAATGTTTCTGATGTTTCACTCTTTAGTTTTAAGAAAAAGACCCATGTGAATCTAGTGAAGTCATCCACAACCACTAAACAATATTGCCTTTTTCCAATGCTCATCACATTAGTTGGACCAAAAAGATCCATGTGAAGCAATTTGAGTGGTGTTGTGTTTGTGTTCATTATTTTGGATTTATGTGACACTCTATATTGTTTTCCTTTATAAAATGAGGAACAATGGTTTTAACAAGAAAATTCTTTCTTTGGCAATCCAATGACTAAGTCATTTTTCACCAATTTATTCATGTTCTTCAAGTTGGAATGAACAAGCCTTCTATACCACAACTGAGATTCATCTTCTGATGACTTAGATAGCAGGCATGTTTCATTGTTTGTGAGTGCTGTATTATTCATATCCAAAACATATGTGTTTCCTTTTCTTGATGCTTTAAGAAGGATCCAATCTTCTAGAACTGCAAAATTTGGCTTAAGAATGTAACAATTAGTGTTATCAAATAATGTGGTATAATTTTGATCGCAAATTTGAGACACACTCAATAAATTATATTGCAAATTTTCACAATAATTTACCTTCTCAAATTTGAGCACACCATTAGTTACCATTCCTTCACCAACTATTTTACCTCCCTTCTTATCCCCACCAAATGCCATATAAGAAGCATTTTTATATTTGAAGCCATGAAGAAGAGAACAGTTTCCTGTCATATGTTTGGAACAACCACTGTCAACATACCACTTGTTGTCAGCTCTCCAAGATTGTTCCTGCATAATTAAGGAAATCAATTAGATTTGGAAACCCAAGTCTTAATGATCTTGGGTGATCTTGTGGAGTCTAAAATTTGAACTTCCTTATGAATGAGTCTTGAAGATTCAGTATTAATTTTAGATTCAGTATTAATTTTAGTTATTTGTGGTGAGGATGATTCTGTTGATGATGAACTTGTGGAATTTTGTTCTGATTGTTCAAACTCTTCCTCAAGTATCTTCTCTTTCTTTGTTTGCTTTTTTGACTTTGATGACGATCCTTGATTGTTGAAAGTTTCATCATCCTTTGATTTTGAATGTGAAACATGAGTTCTTTTCTCAAAATTATCAAAGAAAGTATCTTTAGAATTTGACTTCTTATTGTTCAAATCCAACTTTTTGTGAGGTGTCTTTGACTGTTGAGGAGTCTTTGATTTCTGTTCAGGTTGTCTTCTCTTCAAAGGTTCACTATCAACTGATGATTTCTCTTGTGGTTTTGACATCTTTTGTTTTTGTTTTTGTTGTTTCTTTAATCTTGAATCTTTTTGATCTTCATTTGATTGAGATTCTGATTCATCCTTCTCAGGTTGTTTCTTCTTTGTGCTCTTTGTCTTGTTCTTATTGTTAAAATAACATTCCTGAGTGGAATGGTTATTTTTGTTACAAATAGCACAATGTTTGTTGAAGTAACAGTCTGAAGTCATGTGATTGTTCATATTGCAGATGGAGCAATATCTGCTGAAGTAACAGTCTTTAGTGTTGTGATTTTTCATATCACACCATTTGCAATACTTTTCTTCTGACTCGTTATCAGACTCAAATAATTTCTTCTTCTTTTGCTGTTTTTGAGTCTTCAACTCCTTTTGAAACTTTACTGAAGCTGACTCCTTTCCTTTTCCTGACATGATGTCAAAAGGTTCTTGTTTATCAGCTGAAGTTTGTTGCTTTAAGCTCACACCTTTTTGAGTTTTCTTTTTGGTCGTTTCTTTTGCCTTTCGCAGATCATCTACTGATTCAATAGATTTGTTTTTCCGTAGATCTGCCACTGAAGAATGTTTCTTCTTCTGGAGAAGTTCTGCTCATACTCACTTCTTTTCATTTTCTAAGGAAGATTTGTGAATAGTAGATGTATACTTATCAATCACTTCAGTTGAAGGTTTTTGTTGCTGATGAAGTACTTGAAGACCTTCATTTAGCTGAGCTATTCTCTTTCAAATAGTCTTCAACATGTTTCTTTGCTTAGGACAATATGGCAACTTTGTTTGCTCAAGTACTTTGGGAATGATTGTTTCAACTGAAACATTCTTACCAATGTTCAGTTGATCCGCACAGATATCATCATGTTAATCAGAATCATCCAAGTCATCACATCCATCAAAGTCAAATTCTGATTCATTTTGTTTGATTTTATCTGATTCAGAAGACTCAGTTTCACTCACCTCAGAGTCATTGTTATTAACTTGTTCAGTACAATTTGTTTCAAACTTGGTGCATGGCACAAAATGATTTGACAAGCTATTTGTCATTGATTCAGGCAAAGGTGTATAGTTGTCATTCAAAGGAGGTGCAATAACATTATATCCCAACCCAAACCTGTTCTTTGATTCAATATGAGAATTCAATAATTTCTCATATTGCTGAGATGAAGGTTGAAATTTCTGAAGTTTCACTTCAGTTGATGCATGATCAGCCATGGATTTAGTTAAGGAAGTGGTCAGATGCTCAACTTGGGCTTTTAAGCTGTAATTTTCTGAAACAAATTTATCTAAATCTTTTTGTATGACCTTTTGACTTTACATTGATCTTGTTTTCTAGATTAGTGTTTCCAGCTGGCCTTCAAAGTATGGTCGGCTGTAGGATATAGTATAAAGTATCTCAAGTACTTGTCATTAGATTTAAGCTTTGTAACACTTTGTAAAAAGAACTTGAGAGCAACATACAACATTCTTAAAAACCATCTTATTGTGTTCTTGTTCTTTTACTTGTGTTCTTTATTTCACATTTAACCCGGTTCCCTATTTGACCTGCTAAGTGTTCTAAGTCTCTCCATACATTATGAAACTATTGCATTGACCCCCTTCACTGGTCCTGCAATTGGTATCGGAGCATTTTAGGCTCTTGATTATAAGATCTCACCATCTTCAAATCCCTTTAGTTTCATAATACACATACCAGCTCAAATGGCAGCTCGTTTAAAGGCTGATATGGAAATCAGTACCATGACAAAATCTTTACTGATCACTCCTAATGACTTTGATACTTGGTGCCAAAGAATGGAAGGCTTTATCAAGTCTCAAGACAGCAGGATGTGGAGATCTATTGTCATAGGACCTCACATCCCAAGCACCACTTTAGCTACCATTGGTGGTGGGATTATTCTAAAGAAGATTGGAAGAAGATAGTCATAGATCAGAAGGACATGAACACTCTTCAAACTGCTCTTCCCAACTCTATATACAGAGGCTTCAAGAAGTGCAAATCTGCTAAGTAGCCCTAGGATGCACTGAAGCTCATGTATGAGGGGTCTGTTGAGGCTAAAGAAAACAAGGACCTCATGAAGCAGCAGTTTGAGAACTTCACCTACAGGACAGGTGAGAGTATGACTCAACAATACTTCAGGTATGTTGAGATTGTAGATAAGGACATTGTGAGAAAGTTCATGTTCTCTCTTCCTATACAATGGACTCACTACTGTGTGTCCATTAAAAGAACTAAGAACCTCTCCACCCTTACTCACAGATCTTTATGGTATTCTCAGTGGCTACCAGATGGAGATGAACATGCAGAATCCATTAAGCAGCTCTTCCAGCAATCAACAGAGTTCAACCATTCATATGGTTGAAAGGAATAGTAGAGAACCATAACATCATCTTATTTGCTACCCTAACAACTCACAAAAGGGCCCTTTCATCATCTTCTCCGAGACACCAAGGGAGAGCTACATACAAGAAAGCCAATTCTAATAGACAAGCTCATCACAAGCCTTTATGTCTGCTAATGAAAGTTATGACAACTTTCTCTTCACTCTTGAAGACTTGGTTTGTATCCATCCAGATGACCTGGAATACATGGAGATAGTTTGGTAGATGGCTCTTCTCACTCATCGAGCTAAGAAGTTCAACAAGATAACCGGAAGAACGTTTCCCAGCAATGTGGCCAGTGGAAAGTTTGGACTGGATAAAAGCAAGGTGAAGTGTTACAACTGTAACCAAATGGGACATTTTGCTAGGGAGTGCAAGGCACCAAGGGCAAATGGTGGTCAAGCACAATCCAGATCAAACTACATTGATGCAGCTCCCAGATCTGAGAAGCCAAGCCAACCAAAATAATAAGTTGTTGTTGCTGTTGAAGAGGGAGGCTTTGACTAGAGCTTTGAGGTTGAAGATGTTTCTCCTAACCAAGCACAAGTGGCTGACCATGAAGAAACCAAGGTATTAGAACATCTTTGTACACCTGAATGCATTGCTAAAGTTAACATGTATAGGTCCTATAACCTGGAAGTGAGATATGATCTTGAGTCCTCGAATATTGATGGATATGATCTGCCCAAAATACATATTGAATTGATGTGGCTAGTATGTCATGATCCAAGTCGGGTCATACCCAATAACGAGCTAGACAAACACCAAAGATATTTGTTTTATGATATGATCATATAAATAAATATTAACACTTAGAATATTTGGAAATTAGGTTTCCAAACATTTACACTTGTGTAGTATATAAATTATATGGATAATTTATTTCAAAGAGAGAGGAATATTAATTCATCCGCATTCGTTTTACACAACCGCATTTGATGTGGTTGAACAAATACTGATGATGTTTACTCATCTTCATTAGTTAATGCGGATGAACAATCCCTATCCGCATTTGTTTTGGAACAAATGCGGATGAGCATTTCTGGAAATGCTGATGGAAACATACATCCGCATTAACTAATGCGGATGACCATTTACAAATGCGGGAGAACAACTTCATCCGCATTAACTAATGCGGATGTTGTTCTGAGAAATGCGGATGTGTTGAGGGGCTGGGCCCCACCCACTTTTCTCTCTCCTGAACTTTATATTTCCAAGGACATGCAATATAATATTGCTTGCAGATCTCTCTAAACACACGACTAAAGAACTTCTTTCTCTCGATCGGTCTATAGAAATCAAAAGGGAGTTCTATAAGTGAAAAATCCTAACAACCGGTGTTCTTGTTGGTGGCTCGTGGGTAGACCAGCTTGAGGCTTCTTGCTTTAGGAGCTGCCATCCTCGTTCACCTCCCGCCGACATCATCATTGAAGGTAGTTCATCGTACCTTCTATGGTTGTTTGTAAGCATGATTTCATATATCGATCCATATGGGTTTTGACTGATTTTATATAAAAATGGTTTATATATAAATTAGCTCACTGTAACAAGTTTAATATATATATTCCGCTGCGTTCTTCTATTTTATAAGGATAAAATAGATCTGTTTAACTTGTGAAAACCCAATAATGGCATCAAGAGCCGGTTATATGGATACATGCTTCATTTGGACTGAAAATTCGGTTTCTTGGTGATGATTCACCAAAAGCCGAGAGGCTTCAGCCCTAGTATCCCCTATTTTTCAAGATCTATTTAGACATGCATATAGGAATCTTGAAAATTTTATATCATTTGGATGATTTTGTTTTGGAAACAAAATCGTGGTTCTCGGCTTTTTATGCTTCAGCCGAGAATCTACGGTTCAAGGGGATGCTTTTGGATTTTGCTTACATATGTGGATATGTATTTTATTTGTTCATAACCAAAGACGAGACCTATGGATGAATGTGTTATGATTTGTTTTAATTATTCAAATGGTTTGTAATAATTAAACATGTTTATTCTTCCTATTGGGTATGTAATTTATTTATTTTTCATTTGGTATGTAAAATAAATAGGCTAGTTGCACTTTACTTTTACTAGAAAAATTGTATTTAGGATATGTTTTGTAAAAGAATATGCAACAAGACTATCTTTCTCGGTTTTAATCGAAAGGAGAAGATGAAGGCCCAAAGGAGTTTGGTACTGAAGTCAAAGCCTAAATGGAGACCCAAATAGATTGGAAGAGTCACAACACAAGGTGGACACTTGAAGCATTTGGATGCGGGATCAAGTGGGAGTTCACCGGCACAAATGTTGTGTCATTTTCACCCATAGAAACGACTTTATTAACTCACTTGTTTCGGTCAACAAGTGATGTTAAGCTTAGATGGCTACGGTTATGGATTCATGTGATGCTTGTGTGGTTGTTTTATTATTGTTTTATGATATATGGATATGCATGTTTAAACAATTTAAAATCAACAACAAGCATAAAACTGGTTCTTATAAAACATTAACATGGGTAATAAAAGGGTTTATTAAAAGTTAATGTGTTCACAATAAAATTGGTTTTATTGAAAGAACCTTGAAAATTGTTTCACACTGGGTACCACACATTTGAATGCATGCAAATATTAGGTGCAAAATAGTTTTCAAAACTAGAATTAATGAAAACTAAAATCCCTTTTGAGACAAGTTTGACACCATCCTTTTACACAACACTCGAATCACTTGGGAACTGTTTGTGGGATAAAGGTCACCCAACTACTCTTAGGGAACTTGTGTGTTTGAGCTGGGGTTAACATATTTGTGGGATAAAGGTCACCTAACCACTTGTATGTGTAAACTCACATGTGTGTGTAAGTAGGACAACTTGAGTTGGAAACCATGTGAATAGGGTCACCGAAGCATGGTGTACAATGGTGTTGATGGGATTAAACATCCAACTAAACATTAAGATGTTTAACCGATCCCATAAAACTAGAAGTTGTAAAGGGTTGCAATTGTCAAGTGTTGACTACCTTGTTAATTTAAATGATGGGATAAAGGTCACCTAACCATTATTTAAATGTAACGTTGGATTCTAGATTTTAATTATTAATTGTCTATGAGACGTGAAAAGGGTATTAATAATTAAAGTTTTATTTTCGGAAATACTAAAATTAGACTTTGTTTGTAGAAATGGCCGCCAACAACAACGCTCCCACCCCGACCCTCCATAACCTATCACTAAGAACTATATTAGAAAGGGATCATCTTAACCATAATAATTTTATGGATTGGTTTCGTAACTTGAGAATTCTCAAGCAAGAAAAGAAATCTTACGTACTAGACGATCCCATTCCCGACGAACCCGATGTTGATGATGTTGAGGCCTATAACGATTGGGTTAAGCACACTGAGGATTCTGTGCAGGTATCTTGCCTCATGTTGGGAACTATGATTCCCGAGCTCCAAAAGGATTTAGAGCATCATGGGGCATACGACATGATTACCCAGTTGAAGGAAATGTTCCTTCAACAAGCAAGGGTAGAACGCTTCGAAACTGTTCGAGCGCTTCATGCATGTCGCATGGAAGAAACTCAATCGGTTTCATCTTATGTACTTAAGATGAAGAGACACATTGATCGCCTTGAAAGGCTAAATTGTCCCATCTCAAAAGAGTTGGCCACGGATTTGATCCTTAATGGCCTAACTAAAAGGTTTGAGACATTCATCATGAATTATAACATGAATGGGTGGGACAAGAGCATTGGTGAGCTTCACGCAATGCTCAAAACGGCCGAGGCGGGGATGGGTAAAAGGGTTTTACCCGTCCTCATGATCAATGAGGGAGGCAATAAGAAAAGGCAACACCCTGATCCCAAGGCAAATGTTGCTAAAGGAAAGGGATACATCAGAGGAAAGGGCAAGGGAAAGGCAAGAACTGAACCTCCAAAACCAAAGCTTAAGAAGCCTACGGTAATGGAGAACGATCCATGCTTTGAGTGTGGTGAGATAGGACATTGGAAGAGGAATTGTCCAACCTATCTCAAAGAGTTGAGAAACAAGAGGGATGCTGGGCAGACCTCAGGTACAACTTTCATGATTCATATTGAATTGAATCTTATTTCTTCAAACACATGGGTATTGGATACCGGATGCGGAACTCATATTTGCAATTTGTTGCAGGGGTTCAAAAGAAATAAGCATTTCAAGAAGGGAGACACAAGTCTTTACATGGGAAACAGAGCAAAAGTTGATGTTGAAGCCCAAGGAGACTATGTTTTGAAGCTTCCAAATGGTTTGGAAGTTGTCTTGAAAAACATCTTGTATGCTCCTAGTTTGACTAGGAACATAATTTCTGTTTCCCTTTTAAAACAATATGGTTATGTATTAAAGTTTGTAAACAATGGTATTTGTGTTTTTATGGATGATGTATTTCATTTTGAGGCTATGCCTTATAATGGTATCTATGAATTGGTTCATGATAACTCATCATTTAATAACTCGTTATACCAAACAAGCACCAAGAAACTTAAAATGGGTTTAAGTGATTTATATCTTTGGCATTGTCATCTTGGGCATATAAACAAGAATCGGATTCAAACACTTCAAAAGAATGGTCTTTTGGAAACAAATGAAAATGGTTCATTTAATAAGTGTGAATCTTGTTTACAAGGAAAGATGACCAAGTTGCCCTTTAGTGGTACTAACGAAAGGGCAAAGGATTTATTAGGAATCATACATTCGGATGTATGTGGTCCTTTTAAGACAATGACAAGGAATGGTGAAAGATACTTCATTACCTTCATCGACGATTATAGTCATTATGGTTATGTGTACTTGTTGACACACAAACATGAAGCTTTTGAAATGTTCAAATCTTTAAGAATGAAGTAGAAAATCAACTCAATAAAACCATCAAAGTTCTTCGTTCAGATAGAGGAGGTGAATACCTAAGTGATGCTTTTCAAGATCATCTTATGAGTTGTGGGATTGTCTCACAACTTACTCCACCCGGAACACCGCAACATAATGATGTGTCTGAAAGGAAAAACTGAACCTTATTGGATATGGTTCGATCTATGATGGCTAGAAGCTCACTACCTCTATCATTTTGGGGTTTTGCATTGCTCTCCGCCGCTTGTATTTTGAATATGGCCCCAACCAAGAAAGTGGATACGACACCTTTTGAAATATGGCATGGAAGAGTTCCATCACTATCATATTTAAAGGTATGGGGTTGTGAAGCTTATGTGAAGCAGAGCACCCAAAACAAGTTAGAAAGTCGATCCATTAAGTGTATATTTGTTGGATATCCCAAAGACTGTATGGGATATTACTTCTTTGATCCAACCGAGCAAAAGGTATTTATTGCTCGAAAAGCTGAGTTCTTGGAAACTAAGTTTCTTATGGAAGAAACGACGTATAGAACAGTGGAAATTGATGAGGATCAAGAACCATAAGCCAATACACGTTTGGTCGAAATTAGCAATCAACAAGAAGTTGTTGATAATGATCAAATGGTTGATCAATACACACAAAACATTCGCAAATCTGGTAGAATTAGCATTCCACCTGAAAGATATGGATTTTTCATGAATGGATGCTATGTGTTGACTCGGATGAACCAACTACATACCATGATGCAATGTCCAATTCGGATTGTGACAAATGGATAGAAGCCATGAACGTTGAGATGCAATCCATGTATGACAACCAAGTATGGGAATTGGTTGAACCACCATTAACTCGAAACTGGTTGGATGTAAGTGGGTTTTCAAGAAGAAAACCGATATGCATGGAAACTTGGATACTTATAAAGCAAGACTTGTAGCAAAGGGTTTCACTCAAACTCAAGGGGTTGATTATGATGAAACATTCTCGCCTGTGGCAATGCTAAAGTCTATTAGGATATTATTTGCCATAGTGCATATTATGACTATGAGATTTGGCAAATGGATGTCAAAACCGCTTTCCTTAATGGACATCTCAAAGAGAATGTCTATATGGTTCAGCCTGATGGTTTTGTCGATCCAAAACATCCTAATAAAGTATGCAAGTTAAAGAAATCAATCTACGGATTGAAACAAGCATCGAGAAGTTGGAATCAACGTTTTGATGAAGAGATCAAGAAATTTGGATTTATCAAGAACGCTGATGAAGCTTGTGTGTATAAAAAGGCTAGTGAGAGCATTATCACATTCTTAGTATTGTATGTTGATGACATACTACTATTTGGAAATGATGTTCCAACCATGGAAGGTGTTAAAGCCTGGCTTGGAAGTTGCTTTTCCATAAAAGATCTTGGTGAAGCCGCCTATATTTTGGGAATAAAGTTCTATAGGGATAGATCAAGACGGTTGATAGGTTTAAACCAAAGTGCATACATTGATAAAATCTTGAAAAGGTTCAAGATGGAAAACTCTAAGAAAGGTATGGTACCTATTCAAAGAGGGACAATATTGAGTACATTTCAATGTCCAAACTCAAAGGATGAGCAAGAAAGAATGAAGGAAATCCCATATGCATCTGCTATAGGATCCATCATGTATGCAATGATATGCACTAGACCGGACGTGTCATGCGCATTAAGCATGACAAGTAGATATCAACAGAATCGCTGTTAAAAGTATATTGAAATATCTTAGGAGGATAAGGATATGTTTCTAATATATGGATCTGGTGAGGAGGAGCTCGTTGTAAAAGGTTACACGGATGCGAGCTTCCAGACTGATCAGATGATTCTCGATCACAATCGGGGTATGTCTTCATTATGAATGGAGGGGCAGTGTCCTGGAAGAGCTCGAAGCAGGACGTGGTAGCATTGTCCACTACAGAATCCGAATACATCGCCGCTTCATTGGCAGCTCAAGAGGCTGCATGGTTAAAGAAATTCATTGCCGATTTAGGGGTAGTCTTTACCATTCAAGACCCCCTAGAGATCTTTTGTGATAACGAGGGTGCGATTGCTCAAATCAAGGAACCCCGTGCACATCAAAAGACTAGGCACATTGAGCGGAGTTTCAACTACATAAGGGATGAAGTTGAAAAGGGAAAGATATGTATTCATGAAGTTCACATAGATCAAAATATTGCGGATCCACTCACGAAGCTCCTTGAAAGGGAAAAGCATGAGAGTCATACTTGTGCCTTAAGACTTTGATATTCTAGTGATTGGATTTGATCTGTTTTGTATTTTAACTTTGGAACGAATGTAATACTAACTCTTTGTATAAATTATGACAATCTGAGTTATGTTCCATTTTAGCATGTTTACATCCATGAATATGTTTATTATTCTAAATGTCCATAGTCGGTTATATTTATGGGAACAAATATGAATGTAAGACTGTTATGAACATGGATTGGTAGATATTCATAAGGTATGAATATAGAGGAAAAGGTTGCTACCAAGGTTCATAGATATTTGTGGGATACAAATATTGGACTGACCCACTCTCAAATGTTACTACATGGAATTTTATAATTTATCATAAGTAAATTTGAGTAAAGGCGAATATCATAATATCCTCTGACCTGAGATACATATTGGGTTTTGATATTCACCAAATATTATACCTTGATTTAGTTCTTCACTGTTCTGAAATAATGGACAATACACAAGGCTATGTTCAGGTGTGATACAAGGTGATTGTGATAAACGTATGTAGTCAAGATGGGATTTGTTCCTCTTATTCGTTGAGAATATGATGTCTAAGGCCAGATAAAGTTAAATCAACAGGGAATGATCGTTCTATGTCCCTGGATTTAACATGACATCTGAAACAAAAGGATATATGATTGGATTCACCTAAATCATTTCAAGTAAGGGACTTGAAAGGAATAATGTTATTGAATGGCACTTAGTCATGCATATTAGGGGTAGTAAACCATTGTTAGGCGGTATTTGCTACTTGCATCAATCCTCTATGTATCTTGTGCAAGTGGGAGATTGATGGATATGATCTGCCCAAAATACATATTGAATTGATGTGGCTAGTATGTCATGATCCAAGTCGGGTCATACCCAATAACGAGCTAGACAAACACCAAAGATATTTGTTTTATGATATGATCATATAAATAAATATTAACACTTAGAATATTTGGAAATTGGGTTTCCAAACATTTACACTTGTGTATTATATAAATTATATGGATAATTTATTTCAAAGAGAGAGGAATATTAATTCATCCGCATTCGTTTTACACAACCGCATTTGATGTGGATGAACAAATGCGGATGATGTTTACTCATCCGCATTAGTTAATGCGGATGAACAATCCCTGTCCGCATTTGTTTTGGAACAAATGCGGATGAGCATTTCTGGAAATGCTGATGGAAACATACATCCGCATTAACTAATGCGGATGACCATTTACAAATGCGGGAGAACAACTTCATCCGCATTAACTAATGCGGATGTTATTCTGAGAAATGCGGATGGGTTGAGGGGCTGGGCCCCACCCACTTTTCTCTTTCCTGAACTTTATGTTTCCAAGGACATGCAATATAAGATTGCTTGCAGATCTCTCTAAACACACGACTAAAGTACTTCTTTCTCTCGATCGGTCTAGAGAAATCAAAAGGGAGTTCTATAAGTGAAAAATCCTAACAACCGGTGTTCTTGTTGGTGGCTCGTGGGTAGACCAGCTTGAGGCTTCTTGCTTTAGGAGCTGCTATCCTCGTTCACCTCCCGCCGACCTCATCATTGAAGGTAGTTTATCGTACCTTCTATGGTTGTTTGTAAGCATGATTTCATATATCGATCCATATGGGTTTTGACTGATTTTATATAAAAATGTTTTATATATAAATTAGCTCACTGTAACAAGTTTAATATATATATTCCGCTGCGTTCTTCTATTTTATAAGGATAAAATAGATCTGTTTAACTTGTGAAAGCCCAACAATATTTCTAAATTTGATTTAAAAAGAGTAGAAAATGATTATAAACTTAAAATAGAAGATTTAGAGAAAACAATTTCTACTCTTAAACATAAGCACACAAATTACAGGACTCAAATCAAAGATTTTATAACTAAGTTAACTGAATGCCAGGCTGAGCTTGTGATCAGGAAAGCCAAGGCAGAAAAATATATTTTTGAAGAGGAAACCTTCAAGAACATAATATCCTCATCCTTGCATACAAAGATTTGTTATCAGAATAGGCAGGGACTAGGTTCAATTGAGATAGATCCTCCACACACATTACTATCTGTAAGATCTCAAAGGTGTGAAACTTGTCAAGATGAGCTGTCCCCCATTGAGCCTATCCAAGAAGAGGATGAAGATGAAGAGGAGATAGTGAAAGATGAACCTGAAGCGAGTGAGAAGGGTTATCCTAAGAAGGTTCACTATTCTCCTAGAGAGAAGAAAGAACCATGGATGACCAAGTCTGCAAGGAAGAACTTGATCAGGGAAGCCAAAAGAAAATCAAAGAAAGCCCAAGCGATCAAGGGTACTTTCAACTCTAAGAAAAAACAAGTGTTTATTTCAACTGGGTTTGAAGTGGTAAAGACTGAAGACCCAACTATGAACTCTAGTACCAAAAGTCCTAGTTCATGTCCAAATCATCCTGGTCAAGAGAAGAAGACCGATCAAATGTGCACCACTGCTGCACAACCTAAACCATCCAGTTTCAAGGGCAAGCCTCACCCTGAGAAGCTTGCTACATTATCTATGAAGATGAAGAAGGAAGGGGAAAGAGATCAAGCTCAGTCCTCCACTCAAAAAAGACTCTTAGAAGTATGCAAGTTGAATGTATCATGTGTGGTGGTACCTCTCACTTTGCTAAGGATTGCAGCTACAATCCTAAGAGTACCATCCATATGACCAAGAAGAAAACTTCTGAGGAGAAGAAGCAGAAAAAGATAGCTTCAAAAGGAAAAACTTTTCCTTTCAGAAGCTTCAAAGTGAAGAAGAAGATAAGTAAAAAATTACATTCGGAAGAAATTTTAGTATCGAAAGAAAGGAATGCTTCGGAAGTACCGATACATGCTGTAGTGGATACAAAAGCTTCCGAAGGTCCAGTCTCCAAAACTTCCAAAGTCATCGAAACTTCTAAAGTCTTGAAGGCCAAGTCTACTCTTCCAAAGATGGCGTGGAAGATAAAGGAAGACCATATGACTAAAATTTCTTCATCAACAACAGCAAATGATCCTCAGAGCTTCATATAGGATCAATAACTATTGAACTATCTTCAGTTCACTTTGACATGCCTAAGACCAATAAGGCTTGGGTTTCCAAATGTAACTAACCATCTCTTTCTGTGCAAGAACAACTAAAGACCAAGGGAAATGTATGGATCATTGAAAGTGGCTGTTCCAGGCACATGACAGGCAATGGCTCTTTGCTTCAGAACTTTGAGAAAATTGATGGAGGGCCAGTTGCTTTTGGAGGAGAATCAGGTGGTTACGTCATTGGAAGGGGTAAAGTCATAAATGGTAAGCTCAGCATTGAAAAGGTAAACTATGTTAAGGAGCTTGGGTACAATCTCTTAAGTGTATCCCAATTTTGTGACCAGAGACATAACATGCTCTTCACTGAGCATGAATGCATTTTTCTTAAGCCTGAGGTGGTCATTCCTCAAGAGCATATCCTGCTTAGAGCCCCCAGGAAAGGGAACATGTAAAAAATGGATTTGCAGGAAACCTTCCCATCTGGAGAAGTTTCTTGCTTTCTGTCTAAAGTCAATAGTGATGAGTCTTTTCTTTGGTGTAAAAGGATGTGCCATGTTAACTTTCAGAACATGAATAAACTAATTAACAAATATTGTGAAGATATTTTAGGATCTACAGGTAGCTTATCAACAGAAGATCCTGACCCAAGATTTGAGCTGAGAAGACTAAGTCAGAAAACTACTTCAGCTCCAGTGGTAACATATTCTACAGTTGGAAATCCTGTCAACATAACAATGACAAACTCTTTAGCTAAAACATCTGAAGTGACTACAAATTCCAGCACTAAGACACATAACTCAAATGAAGGGGTTTCCAATATAGGAGGAGATGGAGGTGGAAACCGATGTATATGCTCTAGACATCAAGTATAGAAGTTCTGATTTAATCAAGGTGTTAGACGCTCGTGACTTAATCCTTAAGTTACTTCGAGGTTCAGAAACAAAAGCTTATCAAGTTTAGAGGCTCTGTTCAATTTACCAGGTGAATACGCTTAATACTTTCAAAACATTCAAATGATTTTATTTTGCGAAAATGGCATTAGTACGTTAACCATGTTAATGCATAGAGGTATTTTGCTAAAACATTTAGACTAGAAGTATATGTATGTTTGATCAAATTATATCCTAGGGATGGGTGAAAATCCCATACCGGGGCTGGTCCAGACTCAGTGCAGATCCGGAGAGTCCCGTAGTAAGAATGCCTGAGCACTAATACCAGTATATATGGAGGGGGGACTTCCAGTTGAAATAGACTGCTAAATGTGCGGTTTACCGTTGATTTATGATTAACTGTTTATCGTTATTCATGCCGAAATATTTTTGTGTCAAATTAAATGTATTCACCAGCTTTTCGCTGATGTATTATTTTCAAACATTTTCAGGTAAACATGATTAAATATGTTTAGTCAGGTGTTAGTGCTAGATGGACTATGATCCTAGGCATGGAAACCCTATGATGAATATAGTAGCAAGAATAGTGCCGGAAGGACTAAAGTTTCCTAGGCATAGACCTTGTGGAAAGTTTTGAATATCTGTCAGTAGACAGAAAATTTTGTAAACATTGCGTTGAACAATGTTATGTAAAATTTTGGGTATTTAATCCCCAACGAATATATGAAAGTTTGTTTTTATAAATCATCAGATAAATTGTGAAATGATTTTCCGCTGCGTAAACGTCTTTCAAGACAAGCAAAATAAAAGATGAACAATAACGCGTACCAATCGGTCGCACTCCCGGGGTGCCTTGAAACCGGGGTGTGTGATAGTGATCAAGAATTTCTTAATGCTTATAACCACTCCATAGAAGACAACATCAATCATGTCACACACTTATTGGATCAAGCTTCTCTTGATAAGTGTGTTGATATGGTGGGTAACATTCAATCACCAGATCTGAATTTCACCAATTTAGATCTGTCCAACCAACTTACTGTGATTCCTCAACTAAGAATCCACAAGTCATATCCTACCATAAACATCATTGGAGATGTTAAGACAGGGGTGAGAACAAGAGGACAAACCCATGACAAAAATGTTTGTTTATACTCTTGTTTCTTGTCCCAAATTGAGCCAAAGAAGGTTGATAAGACTTTGAAGGATGGAAGTTGGGTTGAAGCAATGCAGGAGGAGCTGCTTCAATTCAAAAGATAAAAGGTTTGAAACCTATTCCCTCTTCCTCATGGGAAGACACCAATAGGTACCAAGTGGGTTTTCAGGAATAAGAAAGATGATAGAGGACTTGTCATCAAGAACAATGCAAGACTAGTTGTTCAAGGTTTAACACAAGAAGAAGGGATTGACTACACAGATGTCTTAGCTCCTGTGGCAAGACTTGAAGCTATTAGGATATTCCTTGCTTTTGCTGCATCTAAGGATTTCAAAGTCTAACAACTTGATGTAAAGTATGCCATCCCTTCTTTGTAAGATATCAAGCCAACCCCAAGATGTCACACCTGGTTGCTGTCAAAAGGATTCTCAGATATCTCAAAGGTGCTCCCAAACTGAGCCTTTGGTATCTAAATTTTTTTTACTTCAATCTGTATGCTTATACAGATAGTGACTATCATGGCTGCAACATGACTGCTAAGTCTATATCTGGGTGGTGTCAATTCCTTGGTGGAAGTATAGTCTCATGGCAATGCAAGAAACAATCCTGTGTGTCTGCATCAACTGCTAAAGCTGAATACATTGCTGCTACAAGCTGCTGTGCTCAAGTGCTTTGTTTTCAAAATTAGATGCTAAACTATGGATTCAACTTTAAAGAGACTTCCATCCACATAGAAAACAAAAGTGATATCTCCATCATAGAGAATCCCGTGTAGCACTCTATGACAAAGCACATCAACATCAGGTATCATTTGATAAGAGAGTTGAAAAGGTATTGATAAAACTAGTCAAAGTTAACACAAATGAACAATATGCTGATCTGTTCATAAAAGCTTTTGATGAACAAAGATTTAAATATCTTGTATCAGCTATTGGGATGATTAACTTTGAGTAGATTTTCTTATATTAATTTCAAGATTATTTTTCAAACATGTGTGTCTTAAGTTGTCTATATTATCACCTATATAAGCCCAATTTACTTTGGAAGATACTTTTCAAAATAATATTCCTTAGAATTTTGAGAATTTAAGATATGTTTTATTTTGGAAGACATTAAGTTGACTTCGGAAGAAAATTATGTCTTCAAAACTAATAACTACTTCTAAGAAATTTACCTTCGAAAGAAACTCTAATATATCTTCCGAAGCTTATATATGCTTCTAAGTACTTATATATTTTAAAGGGCAATTTTCTTTCGAAAACAATTAAGTCTCGGAAGTTTTATTCATACTTTGAATAAAACTTCTGAAGTTTGATATCTTGCGAAACCAAATTTGTCTTAGAAGTAAAAATACTCTAAGTATTTTTCTTCCGAAGCCATTCTTATCAGACTAAGAATATCTTCCAAAGCCAAATTGGCTTCGAAAGTTTTCTCAAAACTTCCGAAGACAAATTACATTCAAAAGATTTTAAACTTCCAAGAAAACTACCTTTTTGGGCACTTTTTCAGAGGTGGGACCGACATCCTGATTTCAAAGTTTATCCATTTGCATTAACTTTCTTTCAAATCCTTACCATATAAATATTCATACAAAGGTTCCCTTTCTTTCACCTTCCTCTTCATCTGCAAAAGTTCTAACCTTAAATTCACCCATAAACCGACTTTGTTCTTAGCTTTCTTCATTTCAAAGCTTTCCAAAATGGCCAACCCTGAACCCCGAAACCAACCAAATTTTCCCATGCACTTCCACAGACAACATAATCAAGTTGCTCTGTTGTCATCTGAGAAAGATCTAGGTTTCTTAGATGTTTGCCGCTTTCTTTCTCAATCAAACTACCACACTGCACTCACGATATATCCTCCACTGTATGAAGTACAACTCCTAGAGTTCTAGAGGACCTGCCTAGAGGTCATCTTAGAGGATGAGAAGGCACTGTTTGCCATAGTGCATGCGAGCTGTCCTTCGCCAAATATGCTGTAAATAACTCATTCTAGCAGATGGGCTATGAAGGGGACTTCACAGTCAGAACCTTCAAAAAAGGTAAGGTCTCCTACAAATGGAAGTACCTCCTCCATGTTTTCATCCATTCATTATCTAACAAATATGGAGGATGGGACCAGATTCCTGATGACTTATCCTACATAGTCTATGGAATGGTTCAAGAGGTCAAGTTCAAGTACTCATAGTTTGTCTATACAAACATGCTTGCAAACTTGGACTCCTTAGAGTACTATATGTTCCCTAGATATGTTCAACACATTCTTAACTTTGAACTGGGCTCACAGTTAAGTGAAACATGTGCTACTTTTAAATTGGAACAGATGAAGCCCGACATCTTTAAAACTATGAGAAAGATTATTGGCTTTTAGGGGTAGAAATAGCCCTGGTCCTAAAAATGTTAGATCTTATTGCTCAAGGTGACAACTTGGCAGCACCAGTCAATGTTGAACCCACGCCTTCTACATCTGCACCACCAACACAACCCAAAATAACCATCACCTACATCAGAAAACCAAACAAACCCCTACTCAGTCTATTCAAGTTGAGCAGGTCCCCGTACAATCACCCATGTAGGAGGAAGTGGAACCAAGAGCTCCCACTTCCCCTTAGGAGCAGACCACTCCTTTTACTTCTTTGATCAGTGCTGAGGTTCCTCATACTCAGCCTGATGAGCTCATTACCCAAGCCTTAAGCCATCACTCTAATTCTCAAAACTCAAGTGATCAGCCTTTAAGAGAAAGCTACCATCCCCAGCCTTTAGACTTAAACCAACCCATCCTTGACCTCCAATTCTATGATGATGAGGATATGGGCTTTAGTGAGTACCATGAGTCTTTATTCTTCATTCCTACTTAAGAAGAGATGAGTGCTCCTAAATCACTCATATCTAGCCCATATCATCCACCCCCAATTGAGGTGGACCTCCCTAAACATGTTCAGGAAGTCCATATGGAAGAGGCTCTCACTTTTACAAGTGATTACATCATTAAGACCTCAACCATGGCAACCCAACCCATTGACACTTCTTTTGAAGCTATCATGGTGCAGGGGAAATCCAGCAGCCAAGAACCCTAAAGTGGTGGTGAGGAAGAAGACTTTGATCCTATTCTCTTATTACCCCATGATTCTCCTAATGAAGATGAGGGAAGTCTGCAACTAAAGGTGCACAAACTATCTAAAATATGTACCTATTTAGTTTCAAAGGTAAGTCACCTGGAATATTAGGTGGTTACCTTACAAAGGCATGTCAGCGACTAGAAATTTAAGATCACCGATCTCAAGGGCAAGTTAGCTGAGAGACCTCCTAGGCAAACTCAACCAGGTCCACAAGAACATGTGGATGTGGTGGACCTAACCCTTAGCTCCATTGTGCAAGAGGGTGATCCTACCAAAAAAGTGGAGAAAGTCATACCTACAATCACAGAACCTAGGAGTTCTACCCTCAGTATGGACATAGAGGACTCACCACCCTCACTTGCAGTTGTTGTTGGTCCACTTGATCGTTGAAACAGTGCAACTGATTTCCAAACACAAATAATTTGCACTGATAACATAGATATCATTGATATTATATATCAAACACTATAAAATGGATTAATATATGAAGACACCCAAGAACACCAAATAAAACCCTTGTTTGATCTGAATTTGATAGCTAAAGATATTACAAAGTGAAAGCCCCTCAGTCAATGGCTTGATTGGATCATATGAGGCTGGTGCAACCAAAACAACACTTAGAACAATTTTATGTACAAGTTGAAGAAGTCTTCCGAAGACAAAACTACTCTTCCGCAGCTATGTCAAAGATCTTCCAAAGCATTATGTCTGAAGAGCTTCCAAAGGAAAACTAAGTCTTTTGAGACTAAGTAGTTTTCCTTTCGAAGTATATGAAGAACTTCCGAAGGATAGAACAAAGGCTTTCGAGACCAAGCAGTTCTCCTTCCGAAGCATTCACACTTAGAAGATCCAAGACAAAGTCTTCCGAAGAATAAAGTCATAAAGACCTGTAGAAGACTCGAAAGAAGTTGTTTCTTCTAAAGTATAAATGGCCTCCGAAGAACTTATTCTTCCGAAGCCATTTAGCTTCAGAAGAATCAATTATGAACCAGTGGACATAAGTATGGTCTATTTGACAGACTCTGATACACTGCATGGTGCTTTTCCTAACCCATGTAGTTGACCATACTTTAATCCACTGTTCACCTTTTCAACTTAGTATAGATGCCATCTTTAGTTGGTGACAAAAGGTAAGTCATAGACCTACCATGACTACCTTATCTAGGATATTATTTTATCTTAGATACTTTACTTCTAGCAATGTAGTATTTGTCTAGTTGTAGAATCCAGATGGTTTTCCAAGTATAACCGGCTGTAGATACTAGTATATATAGTTTCTCATTGTAACTTAAGTAAACATGAGCTTAGAAAGAGTCTTGTAATACTGAGTTGAGAAGTAATATATACAAGTATCTTGAAAACCAATCTCTTGTTCACTAACTTCGTATATTATTATCAACTTTAGTTTGAGATTCTGTGTTTCATCGATTAAGCAAGACTTAGTGAATTTGTGTTGAGTCAAAACCGATCCTGCAATTGGTATCAAAGCATCCAGGCTCTTGATTGTGAGATCTAACCATCCCAAATAACTCTTGCTTCTTCACACTCACTCACTTCACTTTAATGGCTCTTTACCAGAAATTTTCTTAGTCTGAAATGGAAACCATGACCAAGGCTCCTATCATCACTCCTGATGATTTTGGAACTTGGTGCAAACGTATTGAAGGGTTCATCAAGTATCAAGATAGCCGCATGTGGAGATCTGTCACTCATGGTCCTTACCTTCCTAAGGTTGAATCCCCAGCTGGTAATGGTGCCATGATAGAGAAGGCCGTTGAAGACTACTCTGATGAAGACTTCAAGAAAATAGACATTGACTACAAACCAATGACTGTTTTGTTTACAGCCATACCAAACTCCATAATGGTTGGCTTTCAGCAATGCGAGTCAGCCAAAGAACTTTTTGATGCTTTGAAGCTAATGTACTCTGGTTCTGCTGAATCCAAGGAGTCCAAGAAGGATGTACTGAAGCAAAAGTTTGAAAACTTCACATATATCGTTGGTGAGACCTTAAGCCAACAATACTTCAGGTACATGAACTTGATCACCTCTCTTTAGTCTATAGGAATGGATCTTGAGAAGAGAGACATTGTAAGGAAATTCATGAGTGCACTTCCTCATGAATGAACTTTCTATTGTGTTTCTATCAAGAGAACTGAGAATCTTAACATTCTTACCATGACTGAACTGTATGGAGTCCCTGATGGATACCGTATGGAGATGGAGACTCAGAAGAGCCACCAGATGAACTGACCCTCAAATCCTACTGTAAGTAATGCTCTACATGTTGCTGAAGGATCAAGAACTCCCCAACCTCAGTTGTACCTGAACCATCCCCAACAGCCATCATCTTCCTCTGGGCCATACATCACTTTCCCTGAGACACCCAGGTCTTAACAGGCTCAACACTCCTTTTCAGGATAGTTGTGCCTTTTTCTCAGGAAGTAAACACTCTGGAGATTTTCAATTCTACTTCGATGATCTAGAGTGCTTTAGCCCAGATGACATTGATTACATGGACATTGTCCAACAGATGGCTCTCCTTACCTACAAAGCAAAGAAGTTCTTCAAAAGAACCAGAAGGCAGTTCCCTTAGAATCCAACCAACAACAAATTTGGATTTGATAAAAGCAAAGCCAAATGTTACAACGGTAACCAGCTTGGTCACTTTGCTAGGGAATGCAAAGCTCCAAGATCCAATCCTGGAGAAACTCAAGCCTCCCAACATCTTACCACCTCAAGGGCTATACCAAATCCTACTGAGCAACAAATTGCGGCTATTGCTCAAGAGATTGTCTGGAGCTTTATGGTGCAAGATGTCACTCCTGCTCAAGCTCTCATGGCTGGAACTGAAGACAACAAGGTATAAGAAAACCTCTGTACTCTAGCTTGTATTGCTAAGGTTAAACTTTATCAGGACTACAACATGGAAATTAAATATGATATTGAGTCCTTAAACATCCTAAAATCTGATTTCAAGAAAGTAGAATCTTACTATAAACTCAAAATTAAAGAGTTAGAGAAAACTGTTTCCTCTTTAAAACATGAACACACAAACTACAGGGCTCAAATAAAGGATTTGATTTTTAAGTTGACTGAGGCTCAAGCCCAGCTAGTAATAGCTGAGGCTAAATCAAAGAAGTATGCTATTAAAGAGCATAACTTCAACACCATCATTGCATCATCCTCCAACTCAAAGGTGTATTATCAAAACAAAAGTGGGTTGGGAACCAATGAAATTGCTCCACCACACTCTTATGTGTCTGTTAGATAGCCAAAATGTGTTACTCATGAGCAAGAGGTTCCAACTGCTGAAATACTACCCAATGAGAAAAAGAGTGAGGCAACTATGGTGACCACCACAGGGAAGGATAAGGTTGAAAACCTCATTCCCACCGCTAAAGTCCTACCCCTAACCACCAAAGATAGAAAGAACAAAATCAAGGCAGCAAAGAAAACTGCCAAGAAGGTGACTGAGTCTAGGAAAAAGATAGATCCCAGGCAAAAGGGTGTATTCATTTCAGCCGAATTCCAAGTGGTTGAAAACTCTGACTCAGGAAAGGAAGTAGTACCAGCATTCCTGTCCAACTAAAGGATCAGAAGTTAAAAGGGAAAGCTGTTGAAGAAAAGGAGTGCAAGAACCAACAGCCATCATGCCCCATCAAGAGTAACATTGAGTGCATAATATGTGGTCTGCATAACCACATGGCTAAAGAGTGTTACTACGATCCTGCAAGCACACATTATGCAACCAATGTTAAAAGGGAACGAGTCAAGGAAGGTTTCATATTTGGACCTTATCACATGGTCCAAATGACAAGGAAAGGAAAGCTTGTTTCCGAAGCTAAGTTGCTTTCAGAAGAAAATCATTCTTCCGAAAGAAAAATAGCTTCGGAAGACAAGCCAAAGAACAAACAAAGGAAAAAAAGGAATCCTTTGAAATCTTCCGAAAAGAAAGTAGCCTTAGAAGAAGGTCATGCTGCTCTTCTTCAGGATCATCTACACTGGTCAACCATAGGATAGTATGGAAGAACAAAACAGATGCTGCAGCCAATACCTCTTCTTCACAAACACAAATTGAACCCACTTACCTATGCTTTGGTTCTATTAAATCATCTACATTAGAAGAACCCAAGACCAACAAGGCATGGGTTTCCAATAGTAACTAATCATCTCACTTTATGTGCAGGGACATCCACATGACAAGAATGGAAATATATGGATTGTGGATAGCGGATGCTCCAGGCACATGACAGGGAACAGATCTCTTCTTCAACAATTTGAACATTTTGATGGAGGGTCCTGTTCAGTTTGAAGGCGAAGTCGGAGGATACATTTCTGGTAGAGGTAGTGTATCCAATGGTAAGTTAAAAGTTGACAAAATAAACTTTGTCAAACATCTTGAACACAATCTGTTAAGTGTTTCTCAATTCTGTGATCAAAAGCACCAAATGCTTTTTACAGAACATGAGTGTATTATCCTTAAACCCGGGATGAGAATTCCTCAGGAATTGGTGCTTCTTAGATCTCCCAAGAGAGGGGATATGTACAAGCTGGATATGAACAATGCTTCCCCACTGGATGAAGTATCATGCTTTCTTTCCAAAGCCAATTGTGATGAGTCAACTCTTTGGCATAAAAGAATGTGCCATGTTAATTTTAAAACCACAAACAAGTTGGTTAAAAATAATTTGGTACATGGTGTGCCTAAAAAGGAGTTTTTCTATAAAGACAACTGTGTTGCTTGCCTAAAAGGAAAACACACAAGGTCACTCACAAATCCAAAGAGGTTAACTCTATCACCACTCCATTATACTTATTGCACATGGATCTTTTTGGTCCCACAAGTATAATAAGCATTGGAAGGAAATCATACTGCCTTGTGATTGTTGATGATTTTACAAGATTCACTTGGGTATTCTTTTTAAGAACTAAAGATGAAACGACTGAAACTTTAAAATCTTTTATTCTTAAAATTGAAAATCAAAAGGATCACAAGGTAAAAATCATTAGAAGTGATCAAGGGACTGAGTTTAAGAATCAAGTTTTTGACTCATTCTATAACTTAAAAGGGATTACCAGACAATATAGTGCTCCTAGAACTCCTCAATAGAATGGTGTTACTGAGAGGAGGAACAGGACACTTATTAAGGCTGCAAGAACAATGTTAGCTGCTTCAAAACTGCCTCTAACTTTCTGGGCAGAGGCAGTCAGCACTGCATGCTATGTGCAAAATAGAGTTCTCATTGTTAAGCCTCATGGGAAGACCCCTTATGAGTTATGAAACAAGAGACCACCATTCATTGGCTTTCATAGGTCCTATGGCAGCAGGTGTACCATACTCAACACAAAGGACAATTTAGCAAAATTTGCTGAAAAGTTGGATGATGCTATCTTTCTTAGATATTCCTCCACCTCTATTGCTTATAGAGTGTATAATATCAAAACTCAACAGTTTGAGGAATCATCCAACATTGTTGTTAATGAGCACACTCCTTGTGTTAGAGGGAATGGACCCGAATATATTTTTGATTTAGAATTGTTTCCAAACTATTCTAAACTATCTTGTGAGAATGTTTCAGCTGGAACAGGAACTCAAAGTGAGGCATATGAAGATCAACTGTTTGAGTTACCCAGACCTATTTCTAGTTCTCCAAGAAGAAATGAAGAACAAGCTCCTACTGCTGAAGTCCTGAAAGCATGAGTATCTCAGGAAACAAAGGAGCTTTAACAAATTGTCAGTTCACTGAGCCTTATAACCTAGAGGTTGACATTTCAAGCACTTAACACCAAGCTGATGAAGACAGTGACATGGAGGAACAATGTTTCTAGAAGGCCTGACAACATCTGGTATGTTGGAAAAGATGGAAAATCCAAGACAATCTTGGCTTGGGTTGCTCCAACTAACTGATTTCTTCTATTTTACAGGGACATCTTAGAAGGCCTGACAACATCTGGTATGTTGACAGTGGATGCTCCCGTTATATGACCGACAATTGTTCCCTCCTTTGGGATTTTAAGAACAAACATGGAGGCAATGTAGCCTTTGGAGGAGATAAAACAGGTGGGAAGATAACTGGCGAAGGAACAATAACAAATGGGTTGATTAGCTTTGAGAATGTCAACTACTGCTCCAATCTTCAGTTCAATCTTCTGAGCGTATCCCAAATCTGTGACAAGGGATATGCCACCTTATTCGACTCCAACAACTGCTACATCCTTAAGACGGGTTTTCAGATTCCAGAAGAACATATCCTTTTGAAAACTCCTCGTCTAAACAACACATACATTGTTGATATGAACAATGTTTCAGCCTCAACCCCTGAAACTTGTTTATTATCAAAAGCTACATAAGATGTCTCACAATTATGGCATAGACGATTAGGTCAATCTAATTTTAACAGAATGACCAAACTTGTTAAAAATGATCTAGTCATAGGTCTACCACAAAAGGAATTTTTCTGTACAGACCACTGCACAGCATGTCCGAAAGGCAAACAACATAGAGTTTCACATAAATCAAATTTGATAAACTCTAATAACACACAACTCAAACTGCTTCATATGGACCTTTTTGGCCCAACTAACATCCTAAGTATAGGAAAGAAGCAATACTGTCTTGTCATAGTAGATGATTATTCCAGATTCATATGGGTTTTCTTTCTACTACACAAGACCAAAACAACACAAATCATTATATCCTTTATCACAAAGATTGAGAATCAACTTGACCTTAAAGTTAAATCTTTAAGAAGTGATAACGACACTGAATTTAAAAATGACTATATTTCTTCTTTTTGTGCAGAAAAAGGAACAAGTCATCAATTCAGCGTAGCAAGAACTCCGCAGCAGAATGGAGTAGCTGAACGGAGAAACAGAACATTAATAGAAGCAGCTAGAACCATGCTAGCTGACTCGCTATTGCCTAAATCTTTTTGGGCTGAAGCCATAAACACAGCTTGCTACATACAAAATAGAACATCAATCATTAAAGAACATTCCAAAACCCCTTATGAATTAATGTTTAAAAGAAAACCATATATAGGATTTCTTAAGGCCTTTGGATGTTTTGTTTCCATATTAAACACCAGAGAATAATTATCCAAGTTTTCTCCAAAAGCAGATGATGGATTCTTTGTTGGATATTCTGGAAGCTTAAAAGCTTACAAAGTATTCAATCCAAGGCTAAATATAGTGGAAGAAACAATTGATGTTGTTTTCAATGAACATTCTTTCACTAAGAAAGTCATTGGATCAAACTGGCTGTTTGATATTGATGCGTTAACAAAATCATTTGACACATATTATTTTGATGTTTCAGGTTCCAAGGATAACAAAGAATATCCAATGGTTCCACCAATAACCATTGATGTTCCATTGACAGCTGATCCTCCAAGGAGAACCACTAACACTCCTAGCATAACTGTTTCAACACTAGCTGATCAACCAAACACATCAAGAGGAATATCATCAGACACTCTAGCATCTTCATCTCCTATACCCAGTCAATCACAAGAAACCAACAAACCAAAACAACATGAAGATGATGATGATTACCATTCACTACTAGATACACATCATGAAGATGAAATCTTAGATTTCTTTCATGTTCACCACAAACATTTACTAAACCCCCTCAACAAGACAATCACACATTACCCAATACTCTTGCTCAACCATCATCACATGATTAGACAATCATGAATCTTGATTCAACAATTCATGTTGATCAGATTACAACCACAAGAGTTCACAAGGACCATCCAATAGAAAACATCATAAGTGACCTCAACACCAGATTGACTCGTAGTCAATCTGATACCACAAACATTTACTTGTATTCCTATTTCTTATCCTTAACTGTACCTAAAAACATCACTGAAACATTAATGGACAACAGTTGGATAGAAGCTATGCAAGAGAAACTACAACAATTCAAGAAGCAAGAAGTTTGGAGGCTGGTAGATCTGCCTGAAGGTCAATATGCAATTGGCACAAGGTTGGTATTCAGAAACAAAGCAGATGACAGAGGGATTGTCATAAGAAACAAAGCAAGGCTTATAGCCCAAGGTTATACTCAAGAGGAAGGCATTGACTATGATGATGTATTTGCTCCTGTAGCAAGACTGGAAGCCATCCGAGTATTCCTTGCTTATGCCTCATCTTAGAAGTTCACTGTCTACCAAATGGATGTCAAATGTGCATTCCTCTAGGGTAAGACAGATGAAGAGGTATACGTTGCTCAACCACCAGGGTTTGAAGATCCAGGATTTCCCTCACAGAGTCTACAAGTTAGACAAAGCTTGTATAGCCTTCATCAAGCTCCCAGAAAGTGGTATGAAACTTTATCAAAGTTTCTACTACAGAATGGTTACACCCGTGGGAAAATTGACCAGACATTGTTCTTAAAGAGAAAAGAACAAGACTTGCTAAGTGCAAGTCTATATGGATGACATAATAATTGGATCCACAAACACACAGCTTTGCAAAGAGTTTGAAACCCTTATACAACCAAAATTCCAGATGAGCTCTATGGGAGAACTCACAATCTTCCTAGGACTACAAGTTCATCAATCAGCAGAAGGAATTTTCATCAATCAAAGCAAATATGTGCATCAAACACTCAAGAAGTATAACATGGCTGATTACACTTCAAGCAAGACACCATTTGCAACTGGATTGAAGTTTGGACCAGATCCAGAAGGAACAGCAGTTGACCAGAAACTTTACAGATCTATGATAGGTTCACTGATGTATCTTACAGCAAGCAGACCAGATCTTATGTTTGCAGTTTGCATGTGTGCAAGATATCAAACAGATCCCAAAGAATCACACATTAATGCAATGAAGAGAATCTTTAGATACTTGAAAGGCAAACCAGCACTTGGTTTGTGGTATCCCAAGGATGGAGATTTCTCTTTATATGCATATACAGACAGTGATTATGGGGGATGTAACAACAACAGGAACTCAACCAGTGGAGGCTGTCAGTTTCTTGGATCAAGATTGATCTCTTGGCAGTGCAAGAAACAAACCAATGTCTCTATGTCAACAGCAGAAGCAGAATACATAGCTGCTTCTGCATGCTGTTCTCAAGTGTTATGGATTCAAAACCAAATGCTTGACTATGGCTTTAACTTTCTTAAAACACCCATATATATTGACAATTCTGCAGCCATGTTTATAACAGACAATCCTGTTCAACATTCAAAAACCAAACACATAGAAATCAGATATCATTTTTTGAGAGATTGCTCAGAAAAGGGTCTGATCAAGTTGATTAAAGTCCACATGGATAATCAATTGGCTGACCTTTTTACAAAAGCATTTGATTTAACAAGATTTGAATTTTTGGTTCAGTCACTTGGTATGATCAACTATGAATCACCAAATTAATGTTTTTCAAAACATTAAAATCAAACATGCTTGATTTTGTCAAAGTCCATGATTAACACCAAATTTACCTTTTTCAAAATCAAGAAATCATACAAATCATTCATTTGTTATATTGAATCACACATACATCACATGAGAAATGATAGTAAACTAGCTTAATTCTTGACTTGAGTCATTTTCCACTAATAAAGACTGACTTGTATTCTGTGTGATATGTGGATAGTCTCAGCATGGGACACCTAACATCATATACATCAGTGAAGAACAAAATTCTCAAGATTGTGTGGTCAACAACACATCTTGGTTTATAGTGAGTATTAATCTATCCAATATAGGTTGCTTTTAAAGTAACTACAATACACCAAGTGAAACAGTTTATAAATTGCTCAATCATACAAGTGTCTCATCTAAATTGTGATCCAAAAAGATTCCCAAAGTAGAACACATCCATCTTGGATGTAAAATCAACAAAGTCTTCATGACTACATTCCTTGTGAATGAATTAAAAGAATCCCAAAGAGGATCACCTTCCAAAGTGAAGTGAAAAATAATCCCAATGAGGATCAACCAACATGGATCAAATTGAGCATTTATACTCCTAAGTAGCTAGGTTTTAAGTATTGAAAGTGCTTTCTAGCATATCTTGAGGAGGGTTGTACCAATCATACAATCAGATGTTGACACAAAATATATTTATTAACAATAAAACTCCTAGTCAAATATATCTTCAACGTCTCGTCTCAGTTCTTCATCTCGAACGTGTCTATTTGACTTTTCCAATGACTTTGACAGTAACATTGACATTTGTTGACTTTGACTGTGTTGATAATATAGACTATCCTTTTTAGACCCAACAATACTCCCCCTTAGTCTATCATTATCAACCCCTTGTATCATCTTCAGCTTTGATAAGTCAACCATATAATGATCTTCAATCTCCCCCTAGATAGATGATCTGTTACTAAAGATCTTTCATCTTAGAGGCTCCCCCTTTTTGTATGCTCCCCATCTTGATGTGTATCCTTTGTGAATTATCTGGAACATCTTTTCCAACTCTCTATTCTTGAGTGCTTTGGAAGATGTAGGAGGAGGAATCCTAGCTTGGTATCTTCTACAGACTTGAAGAACAGGTTCTCTGGTCAGGTACTTTACTCAGCAGATGATCGGCCATCATTTGCAGAAAAAATCTGTAACACAATCACACCCATAATCTCGTGAGTTGTCAAATCATTTTAGTTAACAAATAAACCTGTGTTTATCTGTGTGTAATTTCCCGTTAAATGCATGTGAAAATGATAACATTTTAATAGCATAATATGGAAGACTTGAAAAGTAATTTGAAATGAGTTTTTTTTTTATTTTATTACTTTTTTATTTTATTTTATATTATTTTATTTATTTATTTATTTATTTATTTATTTATTTTTTTTACACTGAGAACCAATTCGATCATGAGATCACATCCTCAAGATATACTTAAGCACAAAGATGTATTTAAACATCGACAAGTTAGTGAGATCACACTGATATAGAGTCTGATCAAAATTTTAAGTTTTTGAAAGCTAAAACAGTTCAAGAATGATTGTTGGTATATTTGTCCAATTTAAACCCATACAACCTTCTTTCAACAAGTAATCTGTGATTTTTTTTATCATGTTTTGGAATGATTTAAGTGAAATTTAGATTCCGCACTCATTTGGTAAGACCTACCGTCCTCATGGTTTATTGAGTTTACCCGATGGAAGATATGGTAATATAAAAATTTCACAAATAATCCCTGAGTGATGAATGAATGTAATAAATAGACGATGAGCGCTCCAGGTCTATATTTACATATAACAGAGGAGATGATCATCTGGCGTGCCGATAAGAGCTTCAGGTCTATATTTACATATAACAGAGAAGATCAAAACTCCAGGTCAATGCTTCCATATAGCAGAGGAGATAAGCACTAATATATATATGAAATGAATGGGTGGCAAAAAGCCAACTCTCTACCCCTTTTTGACGGGACTCAGTCATGTGCAGATCAATAATGAGATTGAAATCCAGTTTTCACACAAAAGCTTTAGTTTATCACAAGATTACTGTCTACTTGTTTGAAGCTGAGCCTACTAGGCATATCATATAATGAAACTGTGAATTTTAGATTTTAGAATTTTAAGTGATACAGACATCTACATCGGTTACTATCATTTCTCACAAAGTACAAGATATGCAAACAAGCATACAAAGAAAACATACTATCCTTTCTCAGTCATCCCAAATCAAGTTCTTAGAAATGAAAATAGAATTTTACCAAAGAAAGTCTTCCAAATTATACTAGCAAAAAGATAAGAATTGAAGTACCAAGAAAAATGCAGTGATCGTGAAGTGTGAACTGTAATAGTGCAGATAAGAATCGAGAATATGGATGAGATACTATAACCATAACCTGTTTGTTCCACCTTAATTTTGAATTAGGAATAATCTCAATTAATAAACTGGATTACTAATAGGCCTCACGAATTGTTCCGGCACTTATAAACAGTCTAGTTAGAGAGGAGGACCCATGCTATCATAGTCCTGGGAGTTCCATTTTCATCAGTGTACATAACCTGCTTAAGCACAAACCCTTTTGAAAAATCATTTATCTCTTTAACCTTTTGTTTTACTTTCTAAATTTGTTTCTGTTCAATTACTTTTGATTTGAAAGAATTGAATTTGGAAGTCGTTTTCTTTTTAAGACCCGAAGGAAGAGATTTTGATTTTGAAACATTGGTCTTTTTCATCTGTGAATCATGTGAAACCGAATTCACATGAGAAGGTTTGGATAGATTGTTCGTCATTCAACCATTCAAAGATGTGTGTTTTTTACCTTTTGAACCAGAGAAGCAACCCATTTTGGTAGAAGCCTGTCTTTAAACTTGAGGGAACTTCTTTAGCACATGACCTTCTTTTCCACATCTAAAGCAAGCATTGAATGGCTTTTTGTTCTTTGTAGTCTTGTGAAAAGCAGGAGAGGGTGGAGCCTGCTTTGAGATTCTTGTAGCTTGTCGACAACTTGAAGCTTCTTCTTTCGGATATCAGAAGATTGAACTTTTTTAGGCTTTGTTGATGTGAATTTTGAAGTAAGCTGTGATTTGATGTGTGATGTTCCAGGAGATGAGATCTGAACATTCTTCTAAGAACCTTTTTGTACGACTGGTGACATGGCAGACTTGGAGGCAGGTTTGTGATGAGCTTGATGGATAGCAGATGAAGATGGTGAGTGCTTCTGCTGAGTTTTGGAGGAACTGCTGATTCGTTTAGCAGTTGGAGATGAGATCCGTATAGGTCTTGATTTGACTTTTGGAAGCATTTGAGACTTGACAACTTCAGGTGACTTAATGATCTCTGATTCATCATTTGAGCTTGTCCGGTCTTGTATACACAAGTCTACTTCCAACAGATCTTGATTGATAACTCTTGTTGTGTCGGTTTGTATTATTGAGTTCTGATTGCCTGATGATTCCATAGTTGTTCCTTCTTTGAGAAACCTAACAGGAACAAAAGAAGGTATGTTACCTATTTTGAATTTGTTAAAGAAGTTACGGGAAACAACTGATACTAGTTTTGAAGCATCAAAGTTGGAATTATCATTTTGCTTATCAGATCCTTGCTCGATGAGTCCCAAACCTGCAGGAAAATCATATTCATCTCGAACCTCTTTGTGATTAACACTGCTTAAACCTACATGTAAACTGTTAGTATCTGCATCTTCAATTAAATCATTAGATGGATGAGGTTAAGACATAGGAAAGTAACAATGAGTGCTAGGAGGAGGATAAACAAATGAAGTTTTACCACATCCCACACCCGTTTTAATTCTAGCTCTGCTTTGCTTACAGAATAGTTCTTCCTGTTTCATCCTAAATATTGTCCATTTATCAAGTTTAGTTTTAAGCTTGCTAGTCTCAAATTCTGCTAAGGTGACTCGTTCGCTCAAAACATTAATCTCGACATTCTTTTCTAAAAGATTTATTTTTAAAAGATTATTTTCTTTTAAAGCTTCTCTTAGTTTGATAAAATATTTTGACTCATTGGTTTTAACTTCTTTTTTTATTCGATTTAATTCTTTTTCAGTTTCCAGTAATAAACTGTTAGCTTTATAAACTCCAATTAAACGAATTTTGCAGGGAGGAGAACACATGTCTTGAACTATCTCATATGGGAGTCCCATAACTATCTTTTCAGCAGCTAAGGCTTTTTCACATTGACAGACGGGAGTGTTCTTTTTGTACTCTTCCTCCTCAGTAGGTCTCTTCTTAGCTTTCTCAGCTTCACCTTCCTCTTGCTTTCCTTCATCTATAACCTCCAGCTTTACTTCATCTATTTTACTATCCTGTTGCTTCTGAACTTTACACTAGCTTGCACAAGCATCAACAACACAAACACTTTCACCTTGAGTTTCACACCTGAATTCTTTGAAAGGATAAAAATCCTCAACAAAATCCTCATTGCTGTTCACCACCTCAGCCATCAATGCATGGTTGACTTCTTCTTCAGTTTCTTTGATCTAAGCACTTGAAGATCCACCACAAGACATGGATTGATTGTACTCTCTTCTTATCATATCCACATCAAATGACTTCAACTTGTTGATAACATCCTTGAGTTTGTAGTCAGCAAAATTTCTTTCCTGCTTTAACAATCTAACTTATGGACTCCACCTGTGGAGGAAGAGTCCAAAAGTTTTATGACTTGTTCATGGTTTCCTAACTGGTCATCATACTTCTTAAGGTTGCTTGCCACCATCATAAATCGATCAGCAAAATCAAATATCTTTTCATCTTTCATAGCTGCAAAAGAATAAAACCAACTTTGTGCCGATATTAGATTATAAGATTTGAAGGAATTAAAGACTTCTGAAAAAGCAATTTTTGACATGATCAGAAGCTAATTTCGCTGAAATTTCACTAATTTCACAGGCAATTTCATTCGTAGTTTAGCCTGTAATTTCGACAGCAGTTTCGCCCGGCAGTGGCACGCTGATGTTAGTTTCGCAGGGTAGTTTCGCCCAAAACTAGTTGAACCTTTGTTTAGAGATCAATTTGGCAGCAATTTCACAGGGTTTGGCACACAAACACCATGAACTTTCGTTCAAACACTCGTACTTTTACAGGGACAAAGAAACCAGATCCAAATACCAAAAACTATGTAGTTTTTCAAAATGAAAATGTAGTTTCGCAGAATGAAGATGCAGTTTCGCTGAAAGAACACGATGCAGTTTCGCTGGATGAACACTAGTTTCGCCCGACGTATCTGAACAGCTTTTTCAGCATAAAATCAGCTCTAACTCATCCAAATCTCAATGGATTCGAGATCTGGTGATTTCTATAGCTTCCCACCCTAAATACGAACAAGCCTCAATCAATTTCCATATCCAAAACAAGCATATCAGAATAGTATTGAATGGAACAGTGACTTTAAGCTATAAAATACACAAAACTCAACCAATCAAGAGCACAATGGCTCTGATACCATATTGTTGGTCCACTTAATCATTGAAACCATGCAATTGATTGCCAAACACAAACATTTGCATTGATAACATAGATATCAATAATATTATAGATCAAACACTATAAAATGGATGAATATATGAAGAACACCCAAGAACACCAAATAAAACCCTTGTTTGATCTGAATTTGATTGCTAAAGATATTACAAAGTGAAAGCCCCTCAATCAATGGCTCATTCAAGCTACTTAACCTAATTATCACTAATCTATTTATAGTGATAATATTTATTAATGACATATTAAGCCCCTAGACTTAGACAATTAAAGAAATTACATATAAAACATAAAAGTGACTGAAACATAATTAAATAAATTTTGTTGACACAAAATATATTTATTAACAATAAAACTCCTAGTAAAATATATCTTCAACGTCTCGTCTCAGTTCTTCGTCTCGAACGCGTCTGTTTGACTTTTTCAATGACTTTGACAGTGACGTTGACATTTGTTGACTTTGATTGTGTTGATAATATAGACTATCATTTTCAGACCCAACAGTAGTCAATACTCAATAACCACCTCAAGCTCACATTGATATTGAAGTCCTAATTCAAAGCCTATTTGAGGAGGGCATACCAAGGGCTATGTTTACCCCATCCTATCCTGCTAAAAATTCAATAGTAGGGGGGATGTATGATGCTAATAGAAGATCCTTGGTACTCTCTAGATCTCAAGAGCAACAAGAAGTATTCAACTTTCAAAACCTGAGATACTATGAGAGCTTTTCTCTGGTTGACCTGCCACTTGCCAACCCAAGTCAATCCAAGCAAGTTGAAAGGTTGGCTAAGAGAGTTCAAGACAGGGTGCTTGAAGAGTTCAAGAAGAGATCTAAATTATATAGATAGAGGCTAGCAGGTAAGACTGTTGGTCAACTGGATACTGAGGCAGACCTTAAGATTAACTTTGAAAGGGAAACCTTGGTTGAAGGCCCAGCAGTTGAACCTGTGAACCTTGAGACAATAATTGCTTTAGCACCAAGTACCCTCAATGAGGCACCAGCTGGTGAAGGTGTCTCATAAGCTCTCCCTGGCCAGAGCTTAAGTTCTACACCAAGTGATGAAGGCCAAAACTCTCTCCATCCTGAGTCATGTAGGCCAATGACTGACAAAAGGAAGAGGAAGATGACCTCTGAGGACATTGAAGATGAGAAAAGGAAGAAGAAGAGGAAGGCAATGGGAGAGAGTTCAAGTGAGAACTCTGGCCTTATGCAAGCTGCAATAAAGGATTCCCATAGGTCAAACACTCAAGAGGATGAGTTGAGGGCCCAGATTGAACTATTTGGGTTCTAGGAACTACAATATAGATGAAATTATCTCTCTTCCTTTAGAGGAACTCAATGAACTGGCTGATACTGAGGTGTCAAAGGAGAGGAAGGCAGCTGAGGCTGCATAATTGCTCCTCAAAATCAAAGAAGAAAGAAGAAGAGAAAGACTATACAAAGCTCCTACTCTCTCTCTAGTTCAAAAAATCCCTAAGACAAAGGTTGTGGAAACTAAACAAGAAACTCAGGCAGGTAAAGAACAAGACAGGAAAAATATGATAACCTACCTGAGTGCCACAAGTCTCTGTTAGGCAGTAAACCTACTTCCCCTGTCATATGAGTACATAGAATTTGAGTACCTCAAGTAGCTTGAGCAAGAAGTGTTGAAAGAACAAAAAGCTGCTAAGAGGAAGATGAGGGAAGAGGCTGCAAAGTCAAAAGCCACCATCCGAGCCAATCAGAAGAATCTACAGACAAACTGAAGATGGTGAGCTACTTGAAGCTGTATGGGTTCTCTAGAAGGAGACTTGGTCCAATATCTCTATTCACCATGGATGAGCACATTAGAGTGATCAAGCAGAAGATCAAAAGAAGTGAGCTGGTTGACTTGCATTCTTCACCAAGTTAGGCTGCAGCTGAAGCTGAGGTCAAGGTTGAACCACAAGAGACAACACAACCTGGACCTAATGCCGCATCTTAGCTAGCTTCATCTTTTGACCCATAGAAAGCTCTTTCTGAATCTGGGAAGGAAAAGGACCCAATTAAGGAGGAGAAACAAGAAAAATCTGGTTCTCAAGACTAACCTCCTTAGTTAAAATATAGAAAGAGGAAAAGGATGGCCATTAGACGGGACAAGAAGAAGAAGAAGAAGTCCAAGGCACCTACCTCTGCACCTCAGAAGGAGTTGAAACATCCTGAGGGTGATCAAGAAGAGGCTGCTCATCTAACTTTAATTCAAGTAGAGTCTCTTGCTGCTGAAAGACTCATCCTGTCTTGGGCGTTTGCTACTAACCCAGACAGATGGTATGTCACTAGAGATTAAGGGAGTCAATATGTGTACTTCTGGCAAAACATGCTTGACCTTCCTCTGGATGATCTCAAGATAAGGACTGTCAATAGATAAAGATCAAGATTCAAAGTTTTTCTTTAGTTTTGTAGCATTAGACTAGGGGGAGTTTGTAAGGATTACACTTAGAGGCTGATGCAACCAAAGAGCTCTCAACATGCACATGTGAAGTACAAGGAAGTTACTTCAAAATATTTGATACAACTCAATGAAATACACTAAGTATCAAATCTTCCAAATCCAAATGACCATTTCTTCCAAAGCCAAAAATGAAGTCTTCCAAAGCTTCAAGACAAAGTCTTCCAAAGCCAAAAGGCTGATTTCTTCTGAAGACAGAGAAGACATACTTTCTCTGACTTACTTTTAACAAAAGTTGAACCACTTTTCACTGCCATCTGAGAAGACTCACCAACTTATATGGTTTGGTGAAAAGTCCATACTTTTATCAACTGTAGAACATGGTCATAGTATTTGTAAATTTCTACTTATGTACTTTTATCCTTTTTGTAATATATCAGGATGTAAGCTATGGCATGTCATAGTCACTAGTCAAAAGGCAATCTACCTTTTGACTTTACATTGATCTTGTTGTCTGGATTAGTGTTTTCAGCTAGCCTTCAAAGTATGGCCGGCTGTAGGATGTAGTATAAAGTATCTCAAGTACTTGTTATTAGATTTAAGCTTTGTAACACATTGTAAAAAGAACTTGAGAGCAATATACAATATTTTTGAAAACCATCTTATTATGTTCTTGTTCTTTTACTTGTGTTCTTTGTTTCACCTTTAACCCCATTCCCTATTTGATCTACTAAGTGTTCTAAGTCTCTCTATACATTGTGAAACTATTACGTTAACCCCCTTCACCGGTCCTGCACCTTTCTTTTACACAACTGATCTGCAATGCTTCTACTTAAATCCTCAATTTTTTGAATTTCATTTTACGTTCACTTGGAGAGGTTGTAGTTGGGCTAACAAAACAAATTCCAATATCTCTTTTTGACCCATTCTTGATTTGCTCAAACAAGTAGCTATTTACATACAAACACTAAATTGATTAAATAAATTATGTTTTAATAATAGTTAAGTAAATTAAAATTAAGCACTTACATCATATAAGAAGTAATGACAACATTGGTCAGCTCTTCCAATGTAAAAACTGATTCAAAATCATCCCAAGTTAAATAAGTGTAACTCTGGTATCCGAATAGATCATCCTCACATTGCAATTTTATATAATCCACCTTTGAAACCTATCCATCAACCATCATTGTTATCATTTTCAAAACAACATTTTTTTTCAATTCTTATTCTTGTCTTTCTTTATCGTCTAGTCATCCTTCTTTGCATCATCTCTTTTTGATTTGGATTTTCTTTTCTTAACTCCTTTACTTTTCCTTTATCTTTTATGTTTTCCATTCTCTTGTCATCCTTGTTTGCATTCTCCTTTCCATCATCTTTTTCTTGTTCTGTTGGTTGTTTTATTTCTTTTCCACTCTCTTTTTTGTTTTCCTCATCAAGTTCTCTTAGTCGTTTTTTTCATTCTTATTTTGTAATTCCTTTACAGGTTTTGCATCTCTTCTCATTGGCTTCACGCCACTTTTTCCTACAAAAATGAAAAATAATGTAATATAAAATTTATTTTATGGAAAATCAATACTAAACTCATATATTGTATTACCAAGTCAGAGCATCGAATAACTAGATGTCTCAGCCAAATTTAGTATGTGCCCAATTGCATCTTTGACCTTTATAATGAACTTCTCTTCAAGTGGAATTGGTAGTAAAGCTTCTCCATGTAGACATATTTCTATCATAACCTTAATGTTCTCACCTATTATATAAAGGTATAAAGGTAGTAAGATCCAAATTTTAAAAAAATGTAAAAATATGAAAATTTAGTAAAATACCCGAGACACTATACTTCATTATGGCTCCTTTGGCCACTATATTTGAGGCAACGTCAACAACAAGATAACACAAATTATCTATGTTACTTGTAACTAGCAAAGACTTGCAACAGATTCATAATTATAACAAACACTTGTATCCAAGACTTACAAGTGATTCTTCATGCGGTTCTTCTTCAAAATCTTCTTCATGGCCCCTTATTTGACGGCTTGTGGTTTTGGAAACATTATTCATTCCTCTTTTCAATTTCTCTAACTCATCTTCAAGTTTGCTAAACCGTTCATCCATGTTCTTCTTGTCAACTTTCATGTGATGCTTAACAGTACTAGGTTCAAAAAAATATTGGTGTGGTGTTACAAATTTACCCATCCCACGTACATGCCCACGTTGTTCCTCCAAACCAAGGGATCCCCGTAAGCACATCATGTGTTCCATATGATTTAACTTCCCAATTTATTTAGCTCATCCTGTAATATTATATTCAAGGTCTTATTGTAAGAAAGTAGGAAATATCCAATTTTGATCCCAAAAACCAAGTATAAAACACTTACAATTTTATCAACAATTACTTGAACATCTCCAATTGGGAACCATAGTTCTTGTTGTCATTCCCTCAAAACTAGAGATTATTTTGCTTCATATCCAATTGGGGCACCTTTTTTTATTGTAAGTAATTATAGCTTTTCCTTTATTAGATTTTGGTTTTATTGTCGTACCTCTTTGTGACTTTTATTCCTTATCATGATCTAAAGTAGAGCTTTGTAATTTTAAGTCTTCATGATCATGATCTAAAACAAATAAAATAGAATTAGTTTCAATATGGAATGAATCCAACAATTGAAATAAAAAATATATATACCGAAAACTAAAGTTTGTAATCAATATATAATTGAAATAAAAACATACCAAAAACTATAACTTAGGGGCTGTATGGCAACATCTGATTGAATAAGTGCTGAACCAGTAAGAGATCTAAACCAGTAAGAGGTCTGAACCAATAAGTGGTCTGAACCAGTAAGTGTGTTTGGTTATAAAAAGGAAAATTAACAAAACAAAACAAAATAAAAACATCACCCCTCAAACACCCTCTTCATTCACCTGCGATCTTCTCCCTCACCCCACAACCCCCAAACCCTAGACCCACCACCACCCCAATTACCTGCTGAAAATGACCCAAATCGACACCCTCCATCGAAACCCTATCTCAAAACAATCGAGAGAGACAGAGAGCTTGTGAACAATCAAGAAAGACATACTAATCTCAACCGACGACAGCGAAGACGACGACGTCATCGTGAACCACCATCGCGAACCACCACCGTGAACCACGTCGCGAACCACCATTGTGAGGTATGTTTGTTCATCTTCTTCCTCAACCGCCATCGAGGAACCACCACCGTGAACCACGTCACCGACCCACTCCATTTCTGACTCGGGTCAGATGTGGGTTTAGATCTGACCGAATAAGGGGTTCGGTCAGACCTATTCTCCGGTAAGATGCTAGCAACCAAACAAGGCACGTCTGACCGAGTCAGACGTGCACGCTGATCGGGGTCGGTCAGACCCAACCAAACAGCCCCTTAAACTAATATTCCCTCGTCATCTGGGCGTGTACATAGCAAATCATCATCAAGGTGTACTAAAGTGGAGTCTTGTGTAACATCAATAGTAGCATCAAATTCCAACATATCATCAGCTTCATCACTTGCTACTTGTACATCTTATGTGGTGTGAATCCAATAATTGACAAATTCTTATATTGTTGATCTTGAACATAATAAACTTGTTTGGCTTGACTAGCTAATATGAAGGGTTAAGACTGGTGACCAAGCCTATCAAAGTTAACCACTGTGACTCCAAAATCATCCTTTTTCACACCACAACTATCAACCCAATCACACAAGAAAACAGGAATGGTAAACACACGATAATCAAGATCTCGTATCTCCTTTATAAGACTGAGTAAGTGACAACACCATACATGAGGTTAGAGTCTTTTACACTGGCAATCTGCATAGTATGTGCAGCTAAAGATACTCCACTATATTGAGTTGTTCTAGTTTCATCTTGAGATATTGTATGAAAGTAATGCTCATTTATGGCAAAACCACTATATTTATTAATAGCAAAACTAGGCCCTTTAGCCAACCATCAAACACTATCATAAATATCTTCCCCGTTTGTCAAACGTTTTTCAATCTCCTACTTAAGCCAACTAGTAAATGTCCGACTATGGTGGCTCTGCAACCGTGTACTATTATGAGAGGCATAGGGGTCAAGATCCTTCATTTCTATCATATGTTGCCTAAATAATAGTAGTAGTTATTATGTAATAGATTTAGTACAAAGAAAAATATAGTCTTGTGTAATTCTTACTATATATACAGCTCCACAACAGCAGTGTTTCGTATTACAAAAAGATAAGCTTGATCAATTAACTTAGCATCCACAACATCTCTTATAGCTCACGATAAAGGCTTGCCGGTGCGGATTCTTTCATTAACACTTTCAAAAGGATTGCTAATTGATTACATGTTTTTTAAATAATCAGATAAAAATTCTAAGGCTTCCTCTACCACATAACATTCTACAATGCAACCCTGAGGGCGATGATGATTTCATACATACCATTTAAGTTATACATACCCTTTAAGTGTTTTCATGTATCTCTCAAATGGATACATCAACCTAAAATAAACTGGGACACACAACCTCTCCTCTCTAACTAAATGCACCATCAAGTGAATCATGGTATCAAAAAATGAAGGAGGAAAATACTTATCTAACAAGCATAAAGTTAGTACGATGTCACTTTGCAACTTGCCTACCTTACTAACATCAACAACTTTACTACAGAACTCATTGAAAAAATAACATGATTGTTTTCTCATATTCATATGTAACACACCCCTGATTGCAAATGGAAGAAGTTGTTGCATTAATACATGACAATCATTAGATTTCAAACCTTTCATCTTTGAAACATCATCAGATACAAGATTCGTGAAATTATAGCAATACCCATCAGGCACTTTTATGTTTGACAACGTATCATAAAATAGACGTTTCTCCAAGGTATTCAATGTGCAGCATGCAGGTGGAAGCCAAAGTCAATTCCCTTTTGGTTGAGTTTGTAATTCAGGCTTGACGACAAGCTCCTCAAGATCTTGTCGTGCTTTTAACCCATCCTTTGTCTTGTGAGGCCAATTCAAAAGTATCCCACAAACACTCTCATATATATATTTTTCTATGTGCATAACATCCAACTGATGGCAAACAAGCAAATTCTTCTAATATTCAAGTTAAAAAAAATTGATTTTTTATGCCATAATTTAGTTCTCTCATCGATACTTTCTTTGTTCTTATTTGATGTTTACTTCTTTGTCATTTCCTTCTTTAACTTTTCCTTTTTTGACTTTTTCTTCTTACCCTATGTATTATGAAACCCCGCTAGATAGTTGTAAATTTCTTCACCTGATAATGGAGTTTTTATAACATCATTATTCTTGTTGATTGTTGAAATGCTCTTTTTCTTTTACGAAAAGGATGTTCAACTGGAAGGAATCTTCTATGCCCAAGGAAACATATTTTTTTGGACTTTGCCAACCATCGTGAACAAAAGATTACCATAGTTATAGTCCAAAGTAAAACTGCTCTAAGATTGAAGATTTTTTCTTATAAGCATCATATGTCTTAACGCCAGTTTCCCATAAGATCTTTAGATCTGCTATCAATGGTGCCAAGTAAACATCAATATTGCTACCAGGTTGGTTTGACCCTGATATCAATAGAGTCAACATCATGAATTTTCTTGACATGCAAAAATAAGATGGTAGATTATATATTCTTAGGGTAGCCGGTCAACAACTATGTTTGGAAATTAATGACTTATGAGGATTGATACCATCAGCGGACTAGGCTAATATGAGATTTCGATTTTCCTTTCCGAATTCTTTCCATGTGCTATCAACAAGCTTCCAAGAGGGGGAATCACGAGGATGAGTTAGTTTACCATTATTGACCCAACTGTAAGAGTTACCTTAAAGGCTGATGCAAATCAAAGTTCTTTCAACAAGTCTTCAGAAGTACAAGGAAGTTACTTTGGAAGATTTGACAAAAGCACTAAGAAATTCTCAAAGTGTCAAATCTTCCAAAGCCAAAGACCATTTCTTTCAAAGCCAAAGATGAAGTCTTCTGAAGTTGCAAGACAAAGTCTTCCAAAGCCAAGAGACTGATTTCTTTTGAAGACAAAGAACTCATGCTTTCTCTGACATGCTTTTGACAAAGCTGAACCACTTTCTACTGGCATCTTTGAAGACTCACCAACTCATACAAGTTGGTGATATCTCCATACTTTTGTCAACTGTAGATTAAGGTCTTAGAGTTAGTATCTTTCTGCTTTGTACTTTTATCCTTTTTGTAATAGATAAAGATGTGAGCTATGGCATGTCATAGTCACTAGTCAAAAGGCATTATGTCTTTTGACTTTACATTGATCTTGTTGTCTAGATTAGTGTTCCAGGTGGCCTTTAAAATATGACGACTATAGGATGTAGTATAAAGTATCTCATGTACCAGTCCTTAGAAAAAAAACCTGGTAACAATTGTAAAACACTTAAGAGCAATATACATCATTCTTGAAAATCAAATACTTGTGTTCAGCTTATGTTCTTACCTTTGTTCCTTGTTTCATTTTCTAGTTCCGTATTTGATCTGTTAAGTGTTTGATCTCTCTAGCCTTGTGAAAGTATTGCATCACCCTTAACCGGTCCTGCATCGACCTTGTGCATGCCAAGTTAAGTCATAGGCTAATTTTGGTGACGAAAACATTCTTCTAAATCTAGGGATGGGAGGAAAATACCACCAAACTTTTGAAGGTATGTTTATAGTATTCTTATTCCAACATGATTTGCCATAAGTTGGACACTGAGAAGCATCCTTATGTTCATTCTAGAATAAAATACAATTGTTTTCACATGTATGAATCTTTTCATATTGTAGACCAACTACTTTTATAAACTTCTTAGCCTTATATATCGATGTAGGGATTGAATTGTGTAATGGTAAGATATCTTTAAGGACGCCCATCATAGCATCAAATCTAGCATTAGACCAACCATTTTGACCCTTCAAATGTTGGAATTTCAATAATCCATTAAGTGCATTATACTTTGACCCCTCAAAAAACGGGTTATCACATTCCTCAAGAAGTGGTTTCAATGAATCAGGTTCCTTCTTTACATATATGAAGGCATCATATAGCATTTCCTTTGTATAATCAAACTCCAAAGGTCTAGATTTATTAGGGTATCCAGAATCAAGCTTGGGAAGTTTTTCTCCATGGAATGACCAAATTTATAAGTTTCATCAAAACCATGGGCAAACAAATGATAACGAACATTGTCAACTGAGTGGTGACACAAATTGATACAATTAAAGGACATGGAATAACATCTGATTTTGGATTATTACTTCGCACGAACTCCAAAAAGCCTCCACACCTTTGTCATATGCATTTGATAATCGATCACATGAAATCCATGATTTATCCATGACCATTTCTAGTAGTTATCAATTAATGCTATTTAATAATTATAGATTTGTAATATTTTCTCATTGAAATTACCATAATACATCATAAACCTAATTAAGAGCTTACAAATAGTTAACATATTAATGCTAAATTAGCAAGAGAGTAATAAAATAATAAATTTCTAAATCTATGATTTATAATTGTCGAACAAACCGAGAGAAAACATTTTGTACCTTCCATGGCAGAAATCAAAATCGGTCCCAAACACGAATCGGTGGCTTCTGCTTTAGTTTTTCTAGGGTGTCGATTACACTACAGTAGATTATAAATAGGTTACATCACAACTTCATCCCACATGCATCTAAATACAAAGAAAACCCAAAATCAAAGCAACATTCATACACAAAATCCAAATACATCTCTTAAACCCTCTAATCAACCCACAATCAAGAACAAATAATTAACCATATAGATAACAAATAGATCAAAACTTTTTATTCTTCTAAAACAACTAAATCTAGAGAAAACCCAAAATCAAAGCAACATTCGTACACAAAATCCAAACACAGCTCTTAAACCCTCTAATCAACCCACAATCAACAACAAATAATTAACAATGTAGATAACAAATAGATCAAAACTTTCTATTCTTCTAAAATAACTATATACAAAGAAAATTCAAAATCAAAGCAACATTCACACACAAAATCAAATTGAAGCAAGAAAACGTTCAAACCATTCATAATGTTGTTCAAGTTTCAATCCATCACCCTTTCATAGCATTGTTCAAAGGTTTAGGGTTCAAATATGGTCGGTGGTGGTCGAGAATCTCCAAAAATCATGACGTTGGTAGAAGAGTGTTGGCGGTGGTGGTCGTCGGGTCTGGGCGGTGGTTGGCGTAGGGTGTGTAAGGTGGTGGTTGCATGGTGGGGGGTGCGGTGGTGGTCATTGGGTGTTGGCGGTGGTGGTTTTTAGGGTTCAAATATGGTCGAGAACCTCCAAACATCATGATGGTGGTCGAAGAGTGTTGGCGGTGGTGGTCGCTAGGTGTGGGTGGTGGTTTTCGCAGGGTGTGGAAGGTGGTGGTCGCATGGTAGGGTGTGTGGTGGTGGTCGTATGGTGGGGTGTGTGGTGGTGGTCGCGGGGTGTTGGCGATGGTGGTCAATGGGTTTTGGTGGTAGTGGTCAAAGGGTGTTGGCAGTGGTGCTCACAAGGTGTTGGTGGTGGTGGTCGCACGGACGTGGGTGCGATGGTGGTCACCGAGTGGGGGAGGTAGTGGTCGCAGGGTAGGCACGGTGAAGCTAGGGTTCGATGAAGAAGGGGGAGGAATAGTAACCATGGATATATTTCAAAGCGGGGTTTTCAAAAATTATAAGATGACAAGAAAAGATGACACGAATTTAAATAAAAGCATTGCCCATGTGTTTTTCTTTTGTTTACAACAATAAAACAATGACATGCAAGAATGCGTTTCATCGTTTATTCAGGTTTTAGTAGAAATGACAATATTTTTATGACACGGAGTTTTGCGCGTCATTAAATCAATGCATGTCATAAATTACGTGTTATTGAAGGTATATTTTCTAGTAGTGAGGCCCTCATTCGAGAACTCGTTGGCTTCTTTGCGAAATCTGTTTCATAGGTGTTTGGTTTAAATATGTTCAATGATGATAAAACTACCATCATCTAAGAACCCATTTGGGATTTCTTTTATTTCTTTAATTCGATGATGACAAGGAAGGCCTTAACTGAGAACCGATTGGATCTTGTTTATCCATTATTTGGGGTTTTGTTTTGAAATTTTTAGGTCTATAGGATGCCTCTTTTGGGAACCTGTTTACCTGTCTGTGTTGCTATATCTTTTATTTTGGGATCGCTTTTAAATGTTTGGCATGCCATGATTTGTTTGGTTATGATGTTTTGCTACCCTTATGCTACAATGAATGTTATTTGGTATTTTGTTTTGAATGTTTTAGCTTTGAACTTTCTTTCTGTTTAATGATGATGATGAGGGCCTCATCCGAGAACATATTGCCATCTCTATGATTTGATGGGTAGTCATTTAGTTTGAATATGTTAATCTTTGATGAGGGTGGCATCATCCGAGGACCTGTATGGGACTTAGTTACAGCTGTAGAAGCTATGCTAATCGCTTGTATGAAAAGATGTCTAATTTCATAGGCGTTGACGATGTATTAGTGTTTCTTTCCAAGCCTTAAACAATCTAAATGGATAAATTGCAATGGTTAGTATGTAATAGTGTAGGAACCTCTGAGGTTATGAGGCTGATGCAACCAAAGGATACCAAAACAACCAAGTCTTCCAACATGCACTAAGGAACAAAGAAGAACTAGCTTCTGAAGTTTTACACACTCAAGTAAGATGCTAAGTGTAAAATCTTCCGAAGCCAATGTTCAGAAGAAACTACTGAGGAAACTTTACACTAAGTGTCAAGTCTTTCGAAGCCAAAGACTCAACTCTTCCGAAGGTTAAAGATGAAGTCTTCCGAACCTCCCAAGACAAAGTCTTCCAAAGCTGAATAAAGACAAGAATGATTACTTTAGAAGAGAGAGAAAAGACACCTTTTCTATCAACTTTATCATAAAGCAACCCCCTGTCCGCTGCATGCTCTGGTGGTTCACCAACTATCATAAGTTGGTGAAACTTTCATGCTTTATGATAAAGTAGATAAGGTCTTTGTCTGCAAGTTTTTGTATTTGTTTCTTTTTGGCTTTTTGTAATAGGAAAGTTAGTGAGCTATGGCCTGTCATAGTCACTAGTCAAAAGACAATCTGCCTTTTGACTTTAGGCTGATCTTGTTGTCTAAATTAGTCACAACCAACTATCTTTTGCATATTGACGGTTGTAGGTTTAGTATAAAGAGTCAAAGGTTCTTGTATTTCATATATCAGTGCAAACACTTTTAATAGAACCTAAGAAGCAATATACTACTTCCGTGAAAATTATTTCTTGTGTTCTTGCTCTTACTTTACTTGTGTTGTGCGTTGTATCATATGGTTAAGTTCTAAGTTCCCTATTTGAATTGTTAAGTGATCCTAAAGATCCTCCTAAGTGTGTTAACTAAGTGCAAAGTCCCTTTTAACGATCCTGCATTTGGTATCAGAGCATTCCAGGCTCTTGTTTGCAAGATCTCACCATCTTCAAAAACCTCTTAGTAACACACATCACTTAACTCTTCAAATGGCAGCTATCTCCAAAGCTGATATGGAAACTGGAACAATGACAAAGTCCCCACTGATCACTCCTGAGGATTTTGACACTTGGTGTCAAAGAGCTTTATCAAGTCTCAAGATTCCAGGATGTGGTAGTCTGTTGTCCATGGACCTCATGACCATGCACCACTTCAGCTGCTACTGGTGGTGGCATGATACCAAAGGAGAGGGCTGACTTTTCTGATGAAGATTGGAAAATAATTAATATTGATCAGAAAGCCATGACAGCCCTCCAAACTACTCTTCCAAACTCCATCTACAGAGGTTTCAAGAAGTGCAAGACAGCCAAACAGCTATGGGATGCACTGAAACTTATGTAAGAGAGTTTAAATGAAGCCAAGGAGAACAAGAAAGATCTACTGAAGCAGTAGTTTGAAAATTTCACCTTCAAAACAGGTGAAACCATGACTCAACAATACTTCAGGTATGTTGAGATTGTGGATACTCTGGCTGATGTTGGGGTGACCATTGAGAATAGGGATATTATAAGGAAGTTAATGTCCTCTCTTCCAAGACAATGGACACACTATTGTATGGTCATTAAGAGGACTAAAAACCTCAAGACCCTCACTCTCACTGAGCTGTATGGGATACTCAGTGGATACCAGATGGAGATGAACATGCAAAATTCATCTGGTAACTCCAACACTCACCAGAGTTCAGCCCTTCATGTGGTTGAAAGGGATAGCAGAGAACCACAGCATCATCTCATCTGCTACCCTGAGACTTCACAAAAGGGTCCTTTTATCACCTTCCTGGAGACACCCAGAGAGAGCTACATCCAAGGAAGTCCCTTCCAAGAGACAAGCTCCTTTTAAGCTTTTGTTTCCACTGATGAAAGTTTAGGCAACTTTCTTTTTACTTTTGAAGACCTGGACTGTATCCATCCAGATGATCTGGAATAAATGGAGATAGTCCAGCAGATGGCTCTTCTAACTCACAGAGCCCAAAAATTCTACAAAAGGACTGGGAGAAGGTTTCCTAGCAATGCTGCCAGTGACAAGTTTGGGCTGGACAAAAGCAAAGTCAAGTGTTACAACTGTAACCAGATGGGGCACTTTGCTAGAGAATGCAAGGTTCCCAAATCAAATGGTGGCCAAGCCTCATCCAGGCCAAGCTACACTGAAGGAGGGCACCAGAATGAGAAGCCAAGATAGCAAGCTGCAGTTGCTGTTGAAGAAGGAGGCTTTGACTGGAGCTTTCAAGCTGAAGATGCATCTCCAAACCAAGCACTCATGGCTGACCATGATGAAGCCAAGGTACTTGAACATCTTTGCTCTCCTGATTGTATTGCTAAAGTAAACAGATACAGGTCCTACAACTTAGAAATGAGATCTGACATTGAGTCCTTGAATATTTTAAAAGCTGATTTTAAAAGAGCTGAAAATGACTATAAACTTAAGATAGAAGATCTAGAGAAAACAGTTTCAACTCTTAAACATGAGCAAACAAATTACAGGACAAATTAAGGATCTCATTACCAAGTTGACTGAATGCCAGGCTGAGCTTGTGATCAGCAAAGCCAGGGCAGAAAAATGTGTTCTTGAAGAGGAAACCTTCAAGAACATGATATCCTCATCTCTGCATGCAAAAGTGTGTTATCAGAACAAGCAGGGACTGGGATCTAGTAAGATAGCTCCTCCACACTCTCTACTATCAGTTAGATCTCCAAGGTGTGGAACTGGTCAAGATGAGTTTCCATCCATAGACCCCAATGATGAAGAGGATGAAGAGGAGAAGGTGAGGGATGACTCTGAGGTGAGTGAAGAGAGTCAATTCAAAAAGGGTCACCATGATCCTAAGGAGGAAAAAGAAGCTAGTTTGAGCAAAACCAAAAGGAAGAACTTGATCAGAAGTGCAAAGAGAAGATCAAGAAAAGCTCAAGAGGTCAAGACCACCTTTGATCCCACAGAAACAAGTATTTGTCTCTGCAGGGTTCAAGGTGATAAAAGCTGAAGATCCTGCCAAGAATTCTAGTACCAAGAGTTCTACTTCAGCTTCAACTCACTCCAGCAACAACAAGAAGATTGATCAGCTGTGTGTCACTGCTACACAGCCTGAACCATCCATTTCTAAAAGCAAGCTTCACCTTAAGAAGCCTGCTACATCATCTGTAAAGGTGAAAAAGGAAAAGGAAAGTGTTTAAGCTCAGTCTTCTTTGGAAAAGAAGGCTCTCAGAAGAAAAGATTTAGATTGTGTTATGTGTGGTAGTACCTCACATCTGGCTAAGGATTGTCAATACAATCCAAAGGGTACTATCCACATGATCAAGAAGAAAACTTCTGAGAGGAAGAAGAAGCAAACAGCTTCGGAAGGAAAATCTATTTCCTTCGAAAGCTCTGAAATGAAGAAAAAGGTAAATGAACCATTGCCTTCGGAAGGAAAATTGGTCTCGGATGAAAGGAATGCTTCCGAAGTACTGAGGCCTACTACAGTGAAAGCAAGATCTTCGGAAGGATCAGTCTCCATAGCTTTCGAAGCCACAAAAGCTTTCGAAGCATTGAAGGTCAAGCCCAATCTTTCAAAGGTGGTGTGGAAGATGAAGGAAGACCATGTGGCTAAAAGTTCATCATTAGAAATAGTAAATGATCCCCAAAGCCTGAGGATAGGATCTATTACTATTTCATTGCTTTTAACTCATTCTAATAAGACCAAGACCAATGAAGCTTGGGTTTCCAAATGTAACTAAATCATCTCTTTTTATGCAGGGACAGCTATAGACCAACAAAAATATCTGGATTGTTGATAGCGGCTGCTCCAGGCACATGACTGGCAATGAGTCCTTGCTTCAAAACTTTGAAAGGATTGATGGAGGACCAGTTGCTTTTGGGGGAGATGCAGGAGGTTACATTACTGGTAGGGGCAAGGTTACAAATGGTAAGCTCAGCATTGAGAACGTAAACTTTGTCAAAGAGCTTGGATACAATCATCTGAGTGTGTCCCAATTTTGTGACCAAAAACATCACATGCTCTTTACTGAGCATGAGTGCATTGTTCTCAAGCCCAGGGTTGACATTTCCTGAGCATATTTTGCTTAGAGCCCCCAGGAGAGGGAACATGTACAAGATGGACTTGCAGGAAGCATCTCCATCTGGAGAGGTTTCTTGCTTTCTATCTAAAGCAAATAGTGATGAGTCTTTCCTTTGGCATAAGAGAATGTGCCATGTAAATTTAGAAACATGAATAAACTGATTAAGAATGATTTGGTAACTAGAATGCCAAAGAAAGAGTTTACAAGTGATGACCACTATGTTGCATGCCAGAAAGGGAAGCAACACAAAGTGTCTCACAAGCCAAAGGAAATGAACTCTATCACTACTACCCTACACTTGTTACATATGGATCTGTTTGGCCCCACCAGTAAATAAGTCTAGGAAGGACCTCATACTGTTTAGTGATCACAGATGATTTCACAAGATTCACTTGGGTGTTTTTCCTTAGAACTAAGGATGAAACCCCTGAAATTTTGAAGAATTTCATTCTGAAAATTAAGAATCAATCTGATCACAAGGTCAAAATCATATGATGTGATCAGGGAACCGAATTTAAAAACCAAATCCTTGATACATTTTATGATGAAAAGGGTATTTCAAGACAATATAGTGCTCCCAGGACTCCTCAGCAAAATGGTGTTGCTGAGAGGAGAAACAGGACACTTATTGAAGCTGCAAGAACTATGTTGTCTGACTCTAAGCTGTCTATCACCTTCTAGGCAGAGGCTTTCAACACAACCTGCTATATGTAGAACAAAGTTTTAGTAGTTAAGAAATATGGTAAGATTCCTTATGAACTATGGCATAAAAGGAAACCATTTATTGGTTTTCTCAGAACATTTGGATATCCTTGCACCATCTTGAATACCAAAGATCAAATAGCTAAGTTTGCTAAGAAATCAGATGATGGACATTTTATTGGATACTCTTCTCAAGCCAAGGTTTATAGAGTATACAATCTCAGAACTAGAATCATTGAGGAGTCAGCCAATATGGCTTTCAATGAACACACACCCTATGTGAAAGGTTCTGGTCCGGATTGGCTATTTGATCTTGATTTAGTTACCAACTGTTTTAACAAATCTTATGAGAATGTTTCAGGATCTATGGATAACTAGTCAACAGAGGATCCTGACCCAAGACTTGAGCTGAGAAGACCAAACAAGAAGACTACTTCAGCTCCAATAGTGACTAACCCTGTCATTGAGGCTCCAGTTAGCACAAGCATGACAAATACTAATGATTCAACTGAATTACCCTCAAATTCCAGTTCAGAGGCTCAGAATTCAGGTGAAGGAACCTCCAATGCAGGAGGAATGGGTGGTGGTGACAATGATCAAGAATTTCTTGATGCTGATAACCACTCCATTAAAGACAACAACAATGATGTCACACACTCATTGGATTAAGTTTCTCTTGATAAGTGTGCTGATATGGTGGGGGACTCTTCTTTGCCAGATCAAAATTTCTCTAATCTTGATCTGTCCAACCAACTTGCTATGATTCCTCAACTCAGGATCCACAAGTCACATCCCACCATAAACATCATTGGAAATGTTGACTCAGGGGTGAGAACAAGAGGACAAACTCATGACAGCCATGTTTGTCTACATTCTTGTTTCTTATCCCAAATTGACCCCAAGAAAGTTGATGAGGCTCTAAAGGATGGAAGCTGGATTGAAGCAATGCAAGAAGAGTTGCTTCAAATCAAAAGACAAAAGGTATGGAACTTGTGCCCTCTTCGTTAAGGGAAGACTGTCATAGGTACCAAGTTGGTATTTAGGAACAAGAAGGATGATAGAGGGATCATCATCAAAAACAAGGCTAGACTTATTGTCCAAGGATACACATAAGAAGAAGGAATTGATTATACTGATGTCTTTGCTCCTGTAGCAAGACTTGAAGCTGTAAGGATATTTCTGGCTTGTGCTGCATCTAAGGATTTCAAGGTCTACCAGCTCGATGTGAAGTGTGCCTTTCTTTATGGGGTGATTGATGAAGAAGTTTATATTAAACAACCACCTGGCTTTGCAGACCCAGATCATCCTGATTATGTCTGCAAGCTTGATAAAGCCCTTTATGGACTGCATCAAGCTCTAAGAAAGTGGTATGAGACACTATCAACATACCTCTGCAATCATGGATACAAAAGAGGTACTATTGATGGGACTCTCTTCATCAAAAATACAGGGAATGACACATTTCTAGTTCAGATATATATAGATGATATCATCTTTGGTTCAACTAATCCAAAGCTCTGCAAAGACTTTGAGATGCTGACGAAGAACAGATTTGAAATGAGTGCCATAGGGGAACTCAATTTCTTTCTAGGAATTCAAGTGAAGTAGGTTGAAGAACGCATCTTCAACAGTCAGTCAAAGTATGTATAGGAAATACTTACAAGGTTCAAGATGACTGATTGTAAGGTTGCTAAGACACCTATAGCCAGAAACCATTCCCTTGGTCCTGACCTTGAGGGGGAGTGTGTTGATGAACATCTCTACGGGGCTATGATTGGGTCACTTATGTATCTTACTGCTAGCAGGCCTGATATCATGTTTGCCACATGCATATGTGCAAGATAGCAAGCCAACCCCAAGATGTCACACCTAATCACTGTCAAAAGGATTCTTAGATATCTCAAAGGTGCTCCAAATCTAGGCCTTTGGTATCCAAAGAATTCAGACTTTAATCTGTATGCTTATACAGATAGTGACTATGGTGGCTGCAACATGACTACAAAGTCCACATCTGGGGGATGTCAATTCCTTGGTAGAAGGATAGTCTCTTGGCAATGCAAGAAGCAATCCTGTGTGTCTGCATCAACTGCTAAAGCTGAATACATTGCTGCTGCAAGCTGCTGTGCTCAAGTGCTTTGGATTCAGAATCAGATGCTAGACTATGGGTTCAACTTCAAGGAGACTCCCATCCACATAGACAACAACAGTGCCATCTCTATTACAGAGAATCCTGTGCAGCACTCAAGGACCAAACACATCAACATCAGGTATCATCTGATTAGGGATAATTTTGAAAAGGGTTTGATAAAACTAATCAAGGTTAACATAAATGAACAATATGTGGATCTGTTCACAAAAGCTATTGATGAGCAGAGATTTAAGTATCTTGTATCAGCCATTGGGATGATTAACCTTGAATTGGTATTTTTTTTCTAAATAACTTAATCAATCTTACTTCCTAAAATTGTGTGTCCTAGGTTGTCTATTAGATCACTTCATAAGCCCAGTTCTCTTTGGAGGAAAACAAATTTTCAAAATGATATTTTTTAGAGTTATGAAAATTTACCTTCAGAACAAATAAAATTGCCCTCGGAAGAAATTTACAGCTTATCTGACAATTATCTTCGAAAAAAATTCATGAAGTATCTTTCAAAGATTAAGTTGAATATAAGCTCCTAAATGCATTTTAGAATAAATTTCTTTCAAAAGCAATTAAGTCTCAGAAGACTTGTTTATTTCTTTCGAAGCCAAAACTTTCAAAACTCTTTGAAATATCTTCCGAAGCAAAATTGCCTTCGGAAGTTTTGCAACTTCCAAGAAAACTAATTTTTTGGATGCCTTTTTCTGAAGTAGGACCCACTTGCGGATTTCAAAGTTTATCTTTTGCTTTAACTTTGTTTCAAATCCTGAGTATATCTCTCCAAACGGTCCTATCTTCATCTCTCTACTCTCATTATTCCTTAAACCTAAAATTACCCCCAAATTCATCTTCTTCTACCTTCCTTCACTACAAAGCTTCTGCAAGTGGCAAATCTTGATCACCAAAACAACCCAGATTTCACCATGCACCTACACAGGCAACACAACCAGGTTGCTCTATTAAACTCTGAGAAGGATCCAAGCTTCTCAGATGTTTGTAGGTATTTTTCTTCGTCTCGTTATCTCACCTCCCTTACAATTGATCCTCCCCTCTATGAGGATCAGTTGCTTGAGTTCTGGCGGACCTGTCAAGAGGTCACCTTGGACGGGGAGAATGCACTGTCTGCCACAGTACAGGGGAGGACACTGTTCATCACTCCAGCCATCATCAACACCTATCTTCAGCTGGATGATGAAGAAGGTGAAATGTCCTTCCCAAAAGCTGATGTTAACCATTCCCTTAAGCAGATGGGATATGAAGGCTACTTCACAGTCAAGACCTTCAGGAAGGGGAAGGTCTCATACCAGTAGAAGTACCTCCTCTACGTTGTCATCCACAGCTTGTCTAACAAACATGGAGGATGGGACCAGATTCCAGAAGATCTCTCCTTCATTGTCCATGGGATGGTTCAAGGGGTCAAATTCAGGTATTATCAGTTTGTTTTTACAAATTTACTTGCGAATTTGGACTCCCTAGAATATTACATGTTCCCCCGGTATGTTCAATACATTCTCAACTGTGAAATGGGACCACAGTTGAGGGGAACAGGTAATGTTCTTAAACTTGCACATATGTGGCCTGACATTTTCAAAATATTGAAAAAGCCAACTGTTGGGTTCTCAGGGGTAGAAACAGCCCTTGTCCCAAAAATGTTTGAGCTCATTGCTCAGGGTGACATCCTAGCAGCACCAGCCAGTGATGAACCAACACCCTCTACATCTCAACCACCATCAAGGCCAACCATTACCCTCACTTACCAAAGAAAATCCAAACGAACCCCTGCACCTGCTATTGAGCATATGCAGGCCCACATATCACAACCCACACAGGAGGAAGTGGATACTAGAGCTCCTACTTCCCCTGACGAGCAAACCACTCCCATCCTTGACACAATCAGTGCCGAGGTTCCTCATGCCCAACCTGATGAGCTCACACCTCCTCAAATAGCCTTAACCCATCACTCTGAGTCTCAACACTCTAGTGATCAACCTTCAGGGGAAAGCTACCATCCCCAGCCTCTTGATCTTAATCAACCCATGCCTAGCCTTGACTTCTACTCTGATGAAGATTTGGGTTTCAGTGAGTACCATGAATCTCTCCTCTCCACCCACACTCAAGGTGAGATGAGTACTCCTGCCTCACCCACTTCTAGCGCACATCAGACACCACAAACTGAGGTAGATCTCCTTCAGATTGTCCAGGAGATCAATGTGGTAGATGCTTTCACTGTTGGCAGTGATTACATCTCTAAGACCTCAACCACGATAACCCAACCTCTTGAAATTGTCATAGAGCAGGGGAAATCCAGCAGCCAAGAAACCTATGCTGGTGATGAGGGAGAAGACTCAGGTCCAATCCTCTCATCCCCCTATGATTCTTCATCTAAAGATAAGGGGAGTTTGCAATAAAAGGTGCACAAACTTTCAAACATGTGCACCTACTTTGTGTCCAAGATAGCTCACCTGGAATCTCAGGTGACTATCTTGCAGAAAAGGGTCAATGACCAGCAACTTGAGATCACCGATCTCAAGGGTATGCAAGCTGAGAGACCAATGAGATCAACTCATCCAGGTCCACAAGAACCTGTGGATGTCATGGAACAATCTCCCAGCTCACCTATGCAAGAGGGTGATGCTACCAAAAAGGGGGAGAAAATCCTACAAATCAAAGAACCTGGGAGTTCCTCTCAGAGTATGGACATAGAGGACTTACCATCCTCTCTTGTAGTTGTCCATACTCAGCAACCTCCTCTAGACAGTGATCTACATTTGTTAATACAACGACTGTTTGAGGAGGGAATACCAAGAGCAATGTCTGCCCCTTCTGAGAACCCAATCTGGGGTTGGGGGTATGACAGTGAAAGGAAAGCTCTTGTACTCTCTAGAGCTCAGGGTCAACTAGAAATCTTAAACATTTCAAACCTGAGTTTCTATGAGGGTATAAATCTGGTAGATCTGGCACTTGTCAACCCAAGCAACAACAGACAAGCTGCCAGACTAGCCAGTAGAATTCAAGATTGGGTGCTGGAAGAATTCAAAAGGAGATCAACACTATATAGACAGAGGCTAGCAGTTGAAGCCTTTGGTCAACTAGATGTTGAGGTGGACCCTAAGATTAGCTTCAAAGGGAAAGCCTTGACTGAAGGCCTAGAGGCTGAAACTGTGAACCTTGAGACAACATCTCCTCCAGCACCCCATACCCTCAGTGAGGCACCAGCTGGTGATGGTGCGTCACAACCTCTCTCTGGCCAGAGCTTGACTGCTGAATCCAGCAATAAAGGCCAAATCTCTCCTCAACCTGAGTCATCAAGATCAGTACTTGACAAAGGCAAAAGAAAACTAACTGCTAAGGAGTTTGAAGAAGAGAAAAGAGAAAGGAAGAGGAAGCTGAGGGGAGAGAGTTCAAGTGGTTCCCCAGGATTCATGCAAGTTGCAATTCTGACTGCCCATGTTCCAAACACTCAAGAAGATGAGTTAAGGGCAGCCAGACTTAATTATCTAGGGACCAGGAACTATAACATAGATGAACTCATCTCTCTCCCCTTAGAGGAATTAAATGAACTGGCTGACACTGAGTTGTCAAAGGAGAGGAAGGAAGCTGAGGATGCAGCCTTGACCCTCAAGCATAAAGAGGAAATGAGAAGAAAAAGAATATACAAGAATATTCCTGTCCTCTCCCCAGTTCAAGAAAGCCCTGAGTTAGAGGCTGTGGCTGTTGATCAACCTCAGGTAGTTAATGAAGAAAAAAAGGCAAAGATGATCAACAACCTGAGTACCATAGGCCTCTACCAGGCACATGCACTTCTTCCCTTGCCATATGATTACATACTGTTTGAATACAACAAGCAGTTGGAAGAGCAAGCCAAAAGAGATAGGCAAGCTGCTAGGAAAAAGGAAAGGGAAGAAGCTGCTAAGTTAAGAGCCATCATCAAGAAAAGTTAGAAAAAGTCTGCAGATACGCAGAAGATGATGAGCTTCTTGAAGCTGTATGGGTTCTTCGAAAGGAGGCTTGGTCCCATGTCTCTGTCCACAATGGATGAGCACATAAGGGTGATCAAGCAGAAGATTAAAAGGGGAGAGCTTGTGGATATCCACTCACCATCAGAACAAGCTCAACCTGAAGTTGAGGTAAAGGTTGAACCTACAGAGACAACACAACCTGCACCTGAAGCTACATAACAGCTAACTTCATCTTCTGATCCATAGCAGGGTTCTCCTCCCTCTCCTTCTGGACCTGAGGGAGAGGAGATCCCAACTGAGAAGGAATCCACTGAAGAACCTGGTACTGAAGACCAACCCTCTAAGTTAAAATCATCTGGGAGGAAAAAGAGGATGGCCAGAAGAAGATCCTCTAAGAAGAAGAAAAGAAGAAAGGCATCCACCTCCCAAACTCAGGATGAGTCAGAACATCCTGAGGAAGTGCATGAAGAGGGCTCTCAACTAACACCTATCATAGTAGAGCCTCTCTCTATTGGAAGACCAATTCTATCATGGACAATTGCTGAAGATCCTGATAGATGGTATGTCACTAGAGATCAGGGAGAACAACTTGTCTACTTCACCAGTGACATGCTTGAACTCCCTCTGCATGATCTCTATGACATGAGAAGGTACTTCATGGGTCTGTAGAATCCTGATCTGCTGATGAAGAAAGGAATTTTGAAGATCCTCATATGGACTATCCCAGTCTGAAGACCTCTCTATTTTGGTAGCATCAGCCTAGGGGGAGTTCGTAGGAACCTTTGAGGTTTTAAGGCTGATGCAACCAAAGGATACCAAAACAACCAAGTCTTCCAACATGCACTAAGGAACAAAGAAGAACTAGCTTCGGAAGTTTTACACACTCAAGTAAAATGCTAAGTGTAAAATCTTCCAAAGCCAATGTTCAGAAGAAACTACTGAGGAAACTTTACACTAAGTGTTAAGTCTTCTGAAGCCAAAGACTCAACTCTTCCGAAGGTTAAAGATGAAGTCTTCCGACGCTCTCAAGACAAAGTCTTTCGAAGCTGAATAAAGACAAGACTGATTACTTTAGAAGAGAGAGAAAAGAAACCTTTTCTGTCAACTTTATCATAAAGCAACCCCCTATCTGCTGCATGCTCTGGTGGTTCACCAACTATCATAAGTTGGTGAAACTTCCATGCTTTATGACAAAGTAGATAAGGTCTTTGTCTGTAAGTTTCTGTATTTGTTTCTTTTTGGCTTTTTGTAATAGAAAAGTCAGTGAGCTATGGCCTGTCGTAGTCACTAGTCAAAAGGCAATCTGCCTTTTGACTTTAGGCTAATCTTGTTGTCTAGATTAGTCACATCCAACTGTCTTTTTGCATATTGACAGTTGTAGGTTTAGTATAAATAGTCAAAGGTTTTTGTATTTCATATATCAGTGCAAACACTTGTAATAGAACCTAAGAAGCAATATACTACTTCCTTGAAAATTAATTCTTGTGTTCTTGCTCTTACTTTACTTGTGTTGTGCTTTGTATCATCTGTTTAAGTTCTAAGTTCCCCATTTGAATTGTTAAGTGATCCTAAAGATCATCCTAAGTGTGTTAACTAAGTGCAAAGTCCCTTTTTACGATCCTACAAATAGCTAGCTTCCGCTATCACCAAATTACGCAAATATAAAATACCAATTTCTGGCAATGTAAACTAAAACTCAACTAGTTTAACAGAATGATGTAGTTAAAAAAAAATACTTATCAAAATATTATGTTTTTAATTTTTATTGTTTCTCATTCTTTACTTTGCATAAGTTATTTTAAATGTTTTTTAATTCTTTTAAATTTGAATTATTCAAATTTTAGGAATTTTCTTTGTTAAATAGGTCTTCTTTTAGTTTAGAGAAATATTTTTTAATTTCTTTTAAATTCTTTTATAATAATGATTTAATAATATGTTTAATCATGGTAATAAAAACTTTTTTGTAAATAACTAAAAATTGTAGATGCATTTAACAAAATCTCATGAAAATAAAATGTTTTTCGTCTGTTTATTTTAGAGTTGTTCATTAACCTTACAAAATGGCTTGGTTTAAAACCATGAAACTGTCCAAATTGGTCATCTTTTTTGTTACATTCCGTTGGCTGGTTTCAAAATTTTCAAACCGCCAAACGGTTTGGTTTGCGGGTTATACCTAAATCTGGTAATGTAAAATTGGACCGAAACATAAATTCGTATATACTTTATTTCTTTGAAACCTTCTTATTTCTATATAAGTAATTGGTTATTCACTCATTCCATGCATTTAGGTTTAATTGAAATCAAATTGATGAACTGAGTTAATTACCTATTAACAATGAACAAACATAAGGTAGACTGGGCGAGTAACCTAACTATAATTCATAGTAATACTACTTTTCTAGCATATATTGGAAACTTAGAATAGATTTCCTTGGTTATTACTAAAATCTTAAAAATAAATAAATTAAATCTATTTGAACACCTTCAAGATTACACATTATAAAGGATTGATTTTAGTGAAACGGTTTGAAAGAAATTATAATATACTTCTGGAAAATGCTCTATATAAAAGATATTTCTTAAAATTTAACAAAATCATATTGGAAAGAACTAAAAAAACATATAAAAATATTTTATGAAGTATTCAATAAGAGTAGGAGTGAGAAACAAAAAAGTTTAGAAAGAAACCATATCTGTAAATATTTGTCCAACTACACTATATTGATTAATAAGTTTTGCATCTATACTTATTTGAAAAACCTCCTTTTAGGGATGTTTTTATTATCATATCAAGAAAGTTAAAATTTAAAGTTAATTACACCGATTATTTTTGTGAAATACCCATATTGTATTTACAGTCTTATGTTTTGAAAATTACAATCTTGGTGTTAACTTTTTATTAAATCATAACACCGATGGTTTTTGAAATAGATGGACGTTAAGTTTTTTAGTTAAATTTATAAAAATATGGAAATATCTCTTTTATTATTAAAATAAATAAATAAATAAATAAATATTACACACTTAACAAGATGTGGGACCCACCACTATTACTCACCTCCTCTTATCAGTCCTATTCTCCAGTTGAGTTCCACCCCAACGATCTTCTTCACCTCTCCGGCAACCACTAAAATCGAATCTGACACGCTGGTCATCATCTCTCTTGTCTCTCTCTTTCCCTCTCTTCATCTCCTTTTCCCTCACTTCACCGGCTACCAAACACCACTAGTCGCCTTTTCTTTCCAAGTACCACTTCCACCACCCACCTACCAAATCTCTATCTCAATCTCGAATCAAATTGCTAGCATGAGACAATGTTCTTAATTCTAATATTCCTTAAAGCTCAGCTTAATGTATATCTGATCTAAGAAGTTTAATATGATTTAAAGTTTAAACATAAATCAATTAGTACCAAAAAGCTAAGATAATTTATTCAAGTTTTCTATTGTGGCCATGAAGCCAATCATAAACTGGAATTCTAAATCAAATATATACTTAAATCATCCAAGGAAAAAACATAAAATTCAAACAACTAGGAAGATGAAGGAAAGGGTGGCTTTCTAGGAAACGGGCTTGAAGTTCTTCTATCTTTTTGTTTTTATTTTGTATTTTAGATTAGGGATAAAAAGGAAATTCAAAACAAAACTAAAAAACGTATGCTCATCCATGTCAGGGACAGTTACGTTACAATTTGACAAACTCTTGAGACCATGGATGTAGTTCCTCATGGGATCATAGGTACAACATAAACATCCACAAGGACCTTCCATGTAATTAACTATAAAGTCCAAAAGAGCTAATTACGGTTGAGTTGGGTTTGTTTAACTTAGGTGAACTTGAACTAAGTTGATCCCAAGTTATATGGTTAATATTTTAGCAATGCCTAAATGTGATAATGAAAACCTGAGCACTATTGTGTATGCTTGTTATAACAAAAATGGTTATGATGGAATAAAGATGGTTAGAGATATACTTGAGTAATCATTCACCTTTGAACCGAAGTTTTTAAGATAAGAGCATTATTATTTTCACACGAAGAGCTCTCATGCAATCACCAACCAACATGAGCATTAAGGATGGGTTATATCACAAGGGGAAAGTAGCTAACTGTCACACCTCAAAATATAGGAATATAATTTATTGGATGTATATAAAAAATCACTACTTAAAACCTCAACATACAATAAATATCTTAACAAACTACAAAAACCAAAAATGGTATCTTAACCATACCAAACAAATTGTCTATGCGAAACACAATGCAAATGCCTATAGATGACCTATGCCAAGTCTTCACCAATTATTGAAGCTAAGCTAATACCAATGGTCATATATGACCTTTGACTTTCCTAGTTAAGGCGTCAAATTTTTTGAACAATGCTCAAACAAGTCATCATATGATGGTACGATCTAAGTTACAAACCTTCATAAAACATTTTTTTAAAATGCCTCATCTTACTGGTTTCCTAAATACTATGTTTAGATATCTCACCATAATAATCACTACATTTGGAATACCCTAGTATCCCCTAGGTATATTAATTAGGACCAACCCACTACCTGAGGCCACACCAACAAGTATGAGCACTATATAAAATACATTATATTACCTAGCAAGATCATCACTATTAAGAACTTTAAGTACCATTATATTTAATCAAATCATAATACTCCTCTAATGATTATATATAATATTCACCATATAGAACTTGGCTTATTAGGTCATGTTAAATAATAGAATATTAAGGTCTTTATGTTCAAATAGCATTATTTAGGCTTGATGGACTAGGTTGAGGCATAGTAGTTTAAAATAGCTTTAAAGGAGTAGGTTGGTTATGACAAAGATGTAAAAATGATAGTTTAACCTTTAGGGGTTTAAAATCTTATGAAATATTGTATTAGGTCTGGGTGTTCTCAATTCATGAGTTTGTATAAGCCCTATCTTGTATGGATTATAATATCAAATGAAAGGCAAAATCCTAAAAAACAAAAACATGTAAAAGGACATAACTATTCAAATTCATGTGAAAACTTTAAGTTCACGCGAGAACTCTTAGTTCATGCAAAAAAAAGTAGTTTGTGGAAAAAAATTTGGAAATTTTCTCATGAAGTCCATCATGTATAAATGGTTTTTCTGGCTTTGTATTTCATTATGTGTGTTTCTTTTGTAAAAGTGCTCTAAAGGTGAGAGAGAATAGGGTTGATGATAGGCTACCTGAGGGGAGCTCACCTCGGGTGGATCAAGCTTAGATGACGTAAACTCCTTTGGTATTGTAATCATTTGTTTAATAATATCTAATTAAGTTTGTTTAAAGTTTGTTAATATTACACACATCAGTCTTAATTTGATTATCAAGCACAATATTTTATGTATTTGATCGCTATGAGGACTTTACATTTGGTATCAGAGCAAGGTGTTGCTCTTGATACATTTACTTTCATTATGTGATCATCCATTTTAAGAATTTAAACATGAAGATATTGATTGGAAGATTGTTGTTGATTTTTTATCGGTTTGTGAACATATGCGGAATCGGCTTTGTTACATGCTATACTAATGATCAGCATCATTACACTCAGTAGACGGTGGAAAATGAAATTTTAAGACCATAGCCATGATTCAAACTCAAAAGGTCAATTTGGTTGAGGTTTTCACGAGAATAACCGCATTTGGCAAAAACTTCGAAAAGTAACCGTATTTTGCGAAAAAATTTCCATGCGAAAAAATTGTAGAAGTAACCGTATATTGTTAAAACTCTTCCATGAAGAAACTTCACAGCAGTAACTATCATTACACAAACATTCTCTTGCAACCATGCGAAAACTTTGACTGGTTATCTTAATTTTACAAGAACTTTGCAAAATGCAAGAACATGATACATATGCGAAAATTTGTGAGTATTTGGAGGTTTCAGAACAAGTGTTTCTACCTATATTTAGAAGATGCTATGATGATTTGAGGTTGTAAGGTTATATTATAAGGCTGATGCAACCAAAAAATCCAAAACAACCAAGGAGCTTCCTGCATGCATGCACTGATGTACAAGGTAGAAGTTAATTCGGAAGTTTTACACTCATCACATAAATTATTCCAAGTGTAAAATCTTCCGAAGCCAAAGACCAAATCTCCCGAAGCCAAAGATGAAGTCTTCTGAAGCTTCAAAGACAAAGTCTTTCAAAGCCAATGAAGTGAAGACTGATTTCTTTTGAAGACAGAAAGGACATGCTTTCTATGATCTACTTTTCTATAAATCTGACTTACTTTCCGCTGCAACTCTGATGACTCACCAACTTATACAAGTTGGTGAAATGGTCCATGCTTTAGTAAAATGTAGATTATGATCTTGAGTCTGTAACTTCCTACTTTGTACCTTTTATCCTTTTATAATATATTAGGATGCGAGCTACGGCATGTCATAGTCACTTGTCAAAAGGCAGATGTCAAAAGGCAATCTGCCTTTTGACTTTACATTGATCTTGTTGTCTAGATTTATGTTTCCAGCTGGCCTTCAAAGTATGGCTGGCTGTAGGATATAGTATACAGTATCTCAGGTCCTTGTATTTCTTTTTATCCTTTGTAACACTTGTAAAAGAACTTGAGAGCAATATACAGCATCCTTAAAAACCATATTACTATGTTCTTGTTCTTAGTTCTGTCTCATTGTTTACTTGTGTTCTTAGTATCATTTACATAAACCCGGTTCCCCATTTGATCTGTTAAGTGTTCTAACACTCTCCTCATTGTAAGATTGATTGTATTGACCATCCCTTAACTGGTCCTGCAATTGGTATCAGAGCTTTTCCAGGCTCTTGATTGTAAGATCTCACCATCTTAAATCCCTTCAGTTTCATAAAACACTTAACAACTCAAATGGCAACTATGCAAATGCTGATATAGAAACTGGTACTATGACAAAGTCTCCACTAATCACTCCTGATGACTTTGATACTTGGTGCCAAATAATGGAAGGCTTTATCAAGTCTCAAGACTATAAGATGTGGGGATCTGTTATCTCAGGACCTCATGTACCATCCACCTCTTTAGCTACTGCTGGTGGTGGTATGATACCAAAGGTAGTGGCTGACTATTCTGAAGAAGACTGGAAGAAGATAGACATAGATCATAAGGCCATGACCGCGCTCTAAATTGCTCTTCCAAACTCTATCTACAGAGGCTTCAAGAAGTGAATGACTGCCAAGCAGCTATGGGATGCACTGAAGCTTATCTTTGAGGGGTCAAATGAAGTAAAAGAGAACAAGAAGGGCCTTTTGAAGCAGCAGTTTGAGAACTTCACCTTTATGGCAGGTGAAACCATGACTCAACAATATGCTTCTTTAACGTGCATGCATGCATAATTATTTACGTGAGTATATATGTGTATATTTGGGGATATGAATTTGTTAAGGATAGGTATATAAGTTACCAAATCTTGTAAGTGCACCATAAGATATTTAATACACAAGCATACTACTATTAAATGATGAACAAGATCAAAACATAAAATAATTTTAACAAGAGTCCACAGCGGACGTGTAAGGGTCCACAGCGGACGTGTAAGGGTCCACAACGGACGTGTAAGTGTCCACAACAGACGTGTAAGGGTCCACAATAGATGTCTAAAGGTTCACTACGCATGAATAAAGGTCCACAGCTGATGTGTAATCTCACTGCCCACAGCGGACAGCCAAAGGTCCGCAGCGGATAGCCAAAAGATCCACAGCGGATGAAGTAATCTCACAAAGTGTGCCCACATCAAGTCCACAGTGGATGTATAACAATAAACTTAAAAACTTGGCTAATATTATACACTTGATTATTAAGATGTTTACATAAACTAATCCAAATCAATGGATTACTGGAATACTTATCTGAAACTAATCACTAACAAATTAAAATTTGGCAAACACATAAACAGATTAGCATGGGGAAATGACACCTATCCCCATTGCCACTCAACCCTCTTGGTAGTTTGACACACACCCCCCTTATTTGACACACATTAAGCCTATATAACACCTCACCAAGGCTCAGATTAGGTAATCATTACAAGCTACCAACACACACTTTATCCTTTGGCCAAACCTATCTTTTCAACTCCACCATCACCTTCGTGCACCACCACTACAACCCACCCTTCTTTATTTCGCTCGGCAACCATCACAACCAAAACAACCTTCTCATCTCCAACACTCTCTCTTTCTCTCGATTGTTATACCACTAAAACCATCATCAAATCATCATCAAAATCCTTTAAGGAATTATCCAAGTTCAAGAACACCTTCCTTCAAGTTTGGAACTCAAGGAGATTGAAGTCTTCATCAACCATCTTTTTCACCTTTCTTTTATTTACAATCAAGGTTAGATTTATAAAACTCTAAAACTAAAAAGCTTGTAAAAACTATGTAAGCAGGCAACATACATATAGTTGAACCCTTATGTTATATATCATAAAAACTAATTACAAATTTCATAAAAACTTTGATTTCCAACTAAAATCAATAACTAAGTTACAAAACAGAAAGGTTCAAAGGTATTAATAAAAACAAAAGACTTGAATAAAAACGAAGGGTTTAAAGTTGTTAAACTAATTGTTATTACATGATTAACTAGGTTATACTAGATTGAATATTTAATTGACTGTGATTATAGGGATAAAATTTTTAGAATATATATATATATATATATATATATATATATATATATATATATATATATATATATATATATATATATATATATATATATATATATATATATAAAATAATTAACTGGAAAATATGAAGTACCTATATGAGATATATTGATTTATATAATTGAAATATGAAAATAAAAGAAAAATATCAAATAGGAGATCGGGACTTAATAAAAATATGAAAAAACTATATAATGATCTCAATAATATACTAAAGTTACAAAGTAAAATTCGTGAATTAATTCTTAGTATGATTAAGTTTTATATTTTAGAACAATTAATAAGAAGAAAAATAAAAAATGACAATAAAACAGTAGCTAAATCATGAAAATTTTACATAAAATGTTAGATATTTTGTAGAACATTCTATGTGATTTTCAGTATTTTTAGAGATGAATAGCTATTTTTTCTATTAATTCGAAATATTATAAAAATTTCAGAAAACTACCGGTAAGGATACAAGACCTGAAAATTTTATATGATAATTTGGATGTGAGGATACTATTGTTTGTAAAATTTTATAAATTTCAGAGACTTTTAACTATTGTTTTCAAAATTTAAGTCTAAATTAAGTATATTTCTGATTATTAGAATAAGAAATTGTTATAACAAATAATTATTTTATAGAAAATATCTGATCAGTTTGCTGAAACTATGAGTAACATAGCCCTTTTTTATTTATAAGTTTTAGGAGAAAAATCATACTGTGTATTTTACTGTTGATGCTAACGTAAATAAGGATTTTGATAAGTTAGTGTCATTGATTGCCATAAGTCACAACCATTAATTCGCATAAGGAACCATCAGATAATATAGGTAGCGCTACTTAGGAACATGTTTCCTGCACCGACTAGATCCAGTTAAGACTGTCGAATAAGTGTCGTGATGTTATATTATTTGATTCTGTGATTTATATGTGTGACAGTTATGACTCACTTAGCATGTAAGTAGGTTTGGTTGTGGTCTTGTTTATATTGCATCAGTAAAAATTTTTTGTTAAGTTATTAAACCTATGTTCTCATCAACTTTATGTTGACTGTTTTGAGTATGCTTTTTCAGGAAATCAGCATGTTTTATAATTTCGTTTACACATTCAACTTGTTCAATGAATGACATGAGTACATAGGGCAGCTGTGCGTTTGGTTGACGGCAGATTTGATGGATTTCAGCCTCTTTGTGGACGTTCACGTCCATTATTAGCTGGAAAATGTTAAATCTTTTGATGTTGGGTGATAAGGACTAATGTAATAGTCTCATGTGAGACAAATTTTGTATGTATGATGTAATCCAAAAATATATAAATATCTAATGAAAGTTTGGTTTATTTAACTTTTTTGACTATATGTCTTTGTAATCAATGTGTTGTGAGCCAAAAGTCACACCCAAGCATCTCACGCTTTCGCTGGGATGTCACATTTTGGTATCAGAGCCATTGGTTATAGAGAATTAGGTATTATTAGTAAATGCCTAGACTATAACCATAAGCTTATATGATAACAACTTTTAGTATGACTAAATAAATAAAGATTTATTGATAAATTTTAAGTGAATATATCTATGTTTAGACAATAGTGTATTGTTTTATGAACAAACGTGTGAGCTATATATGATTAATATTTAGTGCCTAGTTGATTAATTGTCTTGATTAGTAAAGGTGTAAATTAAATTTTGCAAAATTTTTTGCAGCTATAAGTACTTATAATTCTAATAGCTACCATATTTAAATTGATTTTTCGGAACATTCGGACCCTAGCATCTATAAAGAAACAACACCAGAAATAGAGCCTCAGGACAACATAGAAATATCCCAACCCGAGACTAAGACCAATATGAAGCAGAAGTTTTTCTTCCGACAGGCACCAGTAACAATGGGAGGTTATACAAATATGACCCCAAGAAGGAGTGTACGGCGTGGTAAGAAGTTTTCAACTAAGAAGGTTAAAGAGCCAGAAAATAAAAACCCAGAAACCTTTCCCATGACATCTGACATAACACCCATAATTCAACCTGATAATTCTGAAACTGAAGAAAGAGGAATTAAGAGGCAAAGGTTGGAAGAATGTCAGATGCAAACTACCAACCAGATTCTTAAGAAAGTTAAGAAGATACAACAAAATTCGGATTATCCAAGCAGATGTCAAGGAAGTGAAGGAAGGAAGCGAAAGTATCTTCACTAAAATATGGAACTAGGTTTGGGAAAATTAGAAACATAGGAAACCCTATCTATTATATGACTACCTTAAATATTTAGAATAAGAATACAATGAAATATTTTGTTATGACTATTAAATATTATGATATAGTTTGAGTAAAATTTTTTGATATTAGTATAATTGGTATATAGTGAAATATGCCGCCAAGGAAAAATACTCAACCTGTACAAAGAACTACACATGCTGGACGACCAAGAACTAGGTCGGGAGAAGAAACTCCGCTTGTAAATCTCACTGCAAATGAGAACGAAAGAATTTCACAAATAGTGACTCAACAATTGGAAGCTGCAATACCTATGTTAGTAACTCAACTCCAACAGACCTTTAACTTTGGAGGTATACGGTCTGGAGAAAATGGACCAGGAAATGCCAACGAATTATAACACTATGAGGAAGAAGTTATAGACGGAGTTAGAAAAGGGTGCTCTTATAAGACGTTTATGTCCTATAAACCCCGAGACTTTGATGGAAAAGATGGAGCAGTGCAAGCATTACGTTGGTTAGAGGAAATGGTGTTAGTATTAGATATCAGTGATTGTGCTAATAATTGTAAGACTAGGTTCGCTTCACATTCTCTTAAAGGAGAAGCACAGTCTTGGTGGAAGATGGAAATCCAAACCAAAGGAAGAAATGCTATGAATGGATTAAGCTGGGAAGAATTTAGGAACCTAGTGATTGAAAAATACTGTCCCTATAATGAAATAGAAAAGATAGAAGCAGAATTTTTGACACTAGAAATAAAGGGTGCTGCATATCAGGAATATACAGATAGATACAATGAGCTATCTAGATTGGTGCCACATCAGGTGACGCCAAAAACAAAAAGGATAGGAAGATATATCTGGGGTTTATTACCATAAATAAGAGGATTAGTTAAATCTACGATGCCCAAGACTTTTCATAATGCAGTGGCTTTAGCGGGAAGTTTGACTGATGAGATGATAAGGAATGGATTATTAGCAGATCCGAAAGTAGGAGAGAAAAGGAAATGGAACAACATCAACATAGGAAGGAAATTTGGAGGAAACTAGAATAAGAAGATAAACAGAAATCTGGAAATGAACTTTATGGGAATTGCATAGGAAAGAAGGTCACAGATAGAAGGTCAACCATGGTGCTATACGTGCAAAAGGTACCATGATGGGAAATGTATACTGGTAATCTGAAGAAGCACGTCAGGAACCAGAAGTTGAGACAGGTCCGTTTCTTATTAACGATCAATACGCATCTGTATTATTTGATACGAGAGCAACCCAAAGTTTTGTTTCAAATACATTTAAACCCTTACTTAGATTAGCATCAGAAAAACAAAAAAATAAGTATATGATAGAACTAGCTGATGGAAAAATGATAGAGGCTAGTGAAGTTATTCCTAATTGTACTTTGAATTTAGATGATCATTGTTTTAACATCGATCTAACCCCTATTAAATTAGGAGGCTTTGATATTGTTGTGGGTATGGATTGGTTAAGTAAGAATCAGGCAGAAATTATCTGTGGAAAATAAAATGATTAAAATTCCTTTGATTAATGATAATAAAATTATTTTCATATATGGTGAGAAACCTAGAGGTACTATAAAGATAGTCTCTTGCATGAAGGCTCAGAAATATTTGAAAAGGAAATGTTTAGCATTTCTGGCCCATGTAGTTGATACGAAACCGGTTAAGAAGAACTTGGAAGATGTTCCTATTGTTAGAGACTATCCAGAAGCATTTCCTGACGAATTACCAGGAATACCGCCCCCTCGTCAAGTAGAATTTAATATTGAATTAGTACCAAGGACTGCACCTATTGCTAAGTCTCCGTATCGTTTGGCGCCATAAAAAATAAAGGAATTAATGAATCAATTACAGGAGCTGTTGGATAATGGGTTCATACGCCCTAGCATTTTGCCATAGGGAGCTCCATTCTTGTTCGTGAAAAAGAAAGACGGAACCTTTAGGACGTGCATTGATTATGGAGATCTCTATAAATTAACCATTAAGAATAGATATCCTCTCCCTAGAATAGATGACCTATTCGATCAATTGCAAGGATCTAGTTAATTTACAAAAGTTGATTTAAGGTCAGGATATCACCAGTTAAGAGTACAAGATGAGGATATACCTAAAACTGCATTTAGAACACGATATGGTCATTATGCGTTCTTAGTAATGCCATTTGGGTTAACTAATGCTCCAGCAGTATTTATGGATCTAATGAACAGTGTGTGCAAATCTTACTTGGATAAATTTGTCATAGTCTTTATAGATGACATTTTAATCTACTCCAAAAGTAAGGAAGAACATGAGGAACACCTATGTCTAACCTTGGAATTACTTTGGAAAGAAAAGTTGTACACCAAATTCTCAAAGTGTGAATTCTGGAAGAGAGAAGTACAATTATTATGACATGTGGTTAACCAAGAAGGAATTCAAGTTGACCCAGCAAAGATTGAAGCAATTAAGAAATGGGAAGCTCCGAAAACACCAACTGAAGTACGTCCATTCTTAGGTTTGGTTGGTTATTATAGAAGGTTTATAGAAATTTTTTCGCGAATAGCCCAACCCTTGATAGAATTAATTCAAAAAGATAAGCCATATGTTTGGAGGGAAAAATAGAATACTGCATTTGAAATCCTGAAACACAAATTATGTAGTGCTCCTATTTTAGCCCTTCCAGATGGTATTGATGATTTTGTAGTATATTATGAAGCATCACATCAAGGTTACGGATGTGTTCTAATGCAATGAGATAAAGTAATTGCATATACGTCTAGGCAACTCAGAGGGAGTGAAAGGAATTATACTATTCATGATTTGGAATTAGGAGTAGTAGTATTTGCACTAAAGATTTAGAGACATTATCTACATGGAACCAAGTGAACAATTTATACAGACCAAAAATGCTTGCAACACATATTCGATCAAAAGATGATGAATATGAGGCAGAGAAGATGGGTGGAGTTACTGAGTGATTATGATTATGAAATTAAGTACCACCCAGGCAAGGCAAATGTAGTGGCAGATGCTTTAAGTAGGAAGGAAAGAATTAAGCCATTACGAGTCCGCGCTATGAGAATGAAATTACACTCAGATTTAATAAGTCAAATTCAAGAAGCCCAATAAAATGATGAATTGAAAAGTGTGATAGGGCAGAACGAACAACTAGAAGCTACGTCAGATGGAATTCTGAGATTTAAAGGAAGAATTTGGATTCCTGATAATGACATGCTTAGAGAAACTATTCTAAAGGAAGCACACAAATCGAGACATTCAGTACATCCAGGAAACAATAAAATGTACAAAGATTTGAAAAATCAGTACTGGTGTCCAGGTATTAAGAAATCCGTCGCAGAATTTGTAGGAAAATGTAATACCTGTTCAAGAGTAAAAGCTGAATATCAGAAACCCTCAGGATGTTTACAACAACCAGAAATCCCTAAGTGGAAATGGGACCAGATTACTATGGATTTTATAACCAAGTTACCCAGAACTTCAAGTGGTTATGACACAATATGGGTTATAGTCGACGGATTGACTAAGTCAACTCACTTGTTGCCAATCAAAGAAGATTATAAAATAGAGAAATTAGCAAGGATCTACATGAAAGAAATTGTGTCTAGACACGGAATACCAATTTCAATAATATCTGACAGAGATAGTAGATTTACTTTAAGATCTTGACAGACTTTACAAAAAGCATTAGCAACACAAATAAACATGAGTATAACATATCATCCACAATAGACGGACAGAGTGAGAAAGCAATCCATACATTGGAAGATATGTTGCGAGCTTGCATTACACTTTGGTGGTAATTGGGATGTACAATTACCTTTGATATAATTTCATATAACAATAGCTACCATGCCAGTATAGGGGCAGTTCCATTTGAAGCTTTATACGGAAGGAAGTGTAGACCACCTCTATGTTAGAATGAAGTAGGGAATAGATAACTTACAGGACCAGAACTCATACAGGAAACATCTGATAAAATCTTTGAAATCAAAGACAGATTAAAAGTAGCCCGTGATAGGCAGAAGAGTTATGCTGATAAAAGAAGAAAGTCGTTAGAATTTCAGATTGGGGAAAAAGTATGTCTAAAAGTATCACCATCAAAAGGAATTATTCGATTCGAAAGAATGAATAATTTAAACCCTAGGTATGTTGATCCTTTTGAAATAATAGATAGAATTGGCCCTGTAGCATACAAGTTAGACCTGTCTCAGGAGTGGAGTGAATAACACCTTTTATGTATCCAACTTGAAGAAATGTCTGATTGATGAAACATTAAGGATACCAATAAAAGAAGTCAAAATAGATGAGAAACTTTATTTTGTGGAAGAACCAGTGGAAATTATGGATAGGGAAGTGAAAAGATTAAAGAGAAGTAAAATCCCAATAGTGAAGGTAAAATGGAATTCAAAACGAGGACCTGAATTCACATGGGAACTGGAAGATGAAATCAAAAGAAAATATCCACATTTATTTGTGGTTAAACTAAATGAAAAGGACAATTATAAAGAGAAACTCTCCATATCACCAAATAATAACAACAGATGAATTTCAGTACGAAATTCTTTTTACAGGGGGAGAATGTGACGACCCTAAAACTAAGATTAGACAAATTAAAGTTTTAGGAATTATTATAAGTTAGTATCATAGTTATATACATATTAGATTAAGAATTGCTAAGATGACTTTATTTAATAAAAATTGTTATCTATATGTTTTAGCATGTATAAGTATGTGTATATGCTTCATTAACGTGCATGCATGCATAATTATTTACGTGAGTATATATGTGTATATTTGGGGATATGAATTTGTTAAGGAAAGGTATATAAGTTATCAAATCATGTAAGTGCACCATCAGATATTTAATACACAAGCATACTACTATTAAGTGATGAACAAGATCAAAACTTAAAATAAGTTTAATAAGAGTCCACATCGGACGTGTAAGGGTCCACAGTGGACGTGTAAGGGTCCATAACGGATGTATAAAGGTTCACTGCAGATTAATAAAGGTCCACTGTAGATGAATAAAGGTCCATAGCGGATCTGTAATCTCACAGTGTGCCCACAACGGACAACCAAAGGTCCACGGCGGACAGCCAAAGATCCACAGTGGATGAAGTAATCTCACTAAGTGTGCCCACAACAAGTCCACAGCGGATGTATAATAATAAACTTATAAACTTAGGCTAATATTAGTCATTTGATTATTAAGATGTTTACACAAACTAATCCAAATCAATGGATTACTGGAATACTTATCTGAAACTAATCAGTAACTAATTAAAATTTGGCAAACACATAAACATATTAGCATGGGGAAATGACACCTATCCCCATTGCCACTCATCCCTCTCGGTAGTTTGACATACTCACCCCTAACTTGACACACATTAAGCCTATATAACACCTCACCAAAGCTAAGATTAGGTAATCATTACAAGCTACCAACACACTCTTTATCCTTCGGCCAAACCTATCTTTTCAACACCACCATCACCTTCATGCACCACCACTACAACCGACCTTCTCTATTTCGGTCGGCAACCATCTCAACCAAAACAACCTTCTCACCTCTAACACTCTCTCTTTCTCTCGATTGTTATACCACTGAAACCATCATCAAGTCATCATCAAAATCCTTTAAGGAATTATCCAAGTTCATGAACGCCTTCCTTCAAGTTTGGAACTCAAGGAGATTGTAGTCTTCATCAACCGTCTTTTTCACCTTTCTTTTATTTATAATCAAGGTTAGATTTTTGAAACTCTAAAACTAAAAAGCTTGTAAAAACTATGTAAGCATGCAACATACATATAGTTGAACCCTTATGTTATATATCATCAAAAACTAATTACAAATTTTATAAAAACTTTGATTTCCAACTAAAATCAGTAACTGGAAGATCATCTGAAGATTATGAGGGCTAATGCAACCAACAAGCCAGAACAACCAAGTCTCCCATGAATGCACTAAGGAACAAAGATGAACTAGCTTTGGAAGTCTTACACTCTCAAATGTGTCTAAGTGTAAAATATTCCAAAGCTAACAGTTCAGAAGGAGTTACTTCGGAAGTTTCACACTCAAACAGAAAAAAACTCTACGTGTGAAATCTTTTGAAGCCAAAGACCAGCATCTTTTGAAGCCAAAGATGAAATATTCTGAAGCTTCAGTGACAAAGTCTTCCGAAGCTATGAAGACTGATTTCTTCAGAGGACAGAGAAAATATGCTTTCTCTGAATCAACTTTTGATAAAACTGACACACTTTCTGCTGCCTGCTCTGGTGGTTCACCTACTTTACATAAGTTAGTGAAACTCCCATGCTTTATCAAAAAGTAGGAATGGCCTTTGTCTGTAACTTACCTTACTTGTTCCTGTAGACTTTTTGCATTAGGAAAAGTTAGTGAGCTATGGCATGTCATAGTCACTAGTCAAAAGGCAATCTGCCTCTTGACTTTAGATTGATCTTGTTGTCTAGATTAGTCAAATTCCAACTGTCTTTACATGTAAGTGATGGTTGTAGGTTGTAGTATAAAAGTGTCTCAAGTTCTTGTAATTTCTTAATCCTTTGTAACACTTGTAAAAGAACTTGAGATCAATATACAACATCCTTGAAAACCAATCTTGTGTTCTTGTGTTGTTCTTAGTTCTGTCTCTTTAATTTACTTGTGTTCTTAGTATTATCTGTTTAAGTTATCAGTTTCCTATTTGAATTGTTAAGTGATCTATGATCTCTCCTCAGTGTGAAACTAAGTGTTAAGTACCCTTACCCGGTCTTGCCGTAACTAAGTTACAAAATAGAAAGTTTCAAATGTATTAATAAAAACAAAAGATTTAAATAAAAACGAATGGTTTAAAGATGTTAAACTAATTGTTATTACATGATTAACTTGGCTATACTAGGTTGAATACTTAATTGACTGTGATTGTGGGAATAAAATTTTTAGAATATATATATATAATTAACTAGAAAATATGAAGTACCTATATGAGATATATTGATTTATATAATTAAAATATGAAAATAAAAGAAAAATATCAAATAGGAGATCGGGACTTAATAAAAATCTGAAAAAATTATATAATGATCTCAATAATATACTAAAGTTACAGAATAGAGTTTGTGAATTAACTCATTAGTATGATTAAGTTTTATATTTTAGAACAATTAAAAAGATGAAAGATTAAAAATGACAGTAAACTAGTAGATAAATCATGAAAACTTTACATAAAATGTTAGATATTGTGTAGAACATTCTGTGTTATTTTCAGAATATTTAGAGATATATAGCTATTTCTGCTATTAAATCGAAATATTGTAAAATTTTCAAAAAACTATCGGTAAGGATATATGAACTGAAAATTTTATATGATAATCTGGGTGTGAAGATACTTTTGTTTGTAAAATTTTATAAATTTTGGAGACTTTTAACAACTATTTTAAAAATTTAAGTCTAAATTAAGGAAATTTCTGATTATTAGAATAAGAAATTGTTCTAACAAATAATTGTTTTATAGGAAATATTTTATCAGTTTGCTGAAACTAAGATGAGTAACATATCCTCTTTTTATTTATAAGTTTTGAAAGAAAAACCATACTGTGTATTTTACTGTTGATGCTAATGTGAATAAGGATTTTGATAAGTTATTGTCATTGATTGCCATAAGTCACAACCATTAATTCGCATAAAAAACCGTCAGATAATAGTCTCATATGAGACAAATTTTGTATGTATGATGTAATCCAAAAATATATATATATCTATCTAATGTAAGTTTGATTTATTTAACTATTTTGAATATATGTCTTTCTAATCAATGTGTTGTGAGCCAAAAGTCACACCCAAGCATCTCACGCTTCCGCCAGGATGCGACATTTATTAATATATAGAAAATATACATTTTGAAAGCTTCATTTAATGATCACCCATCCATTATACATAACAGTCAAATTGACTGATAACATTCTTTAAGGCATTTTTTATCTTTCTTTCATTATCTTTCTCTTTCATTAACTAGGATTGCACATAGCAAGAGCCTACATCATATGGTTGGCAAAAAATGTCGAACCCCTGCCAGTACATGTTTATAATGCTAGCTAACCCCTGACAGTTGACCCACACTGCTAGGCACGAAGCCTGCTCATGAATACAAGTCTCAATCATTCATTAATTGGTCAATCACTAGGATTAGACCCTAGATGTGCATCCTTATCGGCTGAAACGACCGCACATCTGTTGAGCTAACAACAACATGGTCTTGCACCTCCATTCATTTTGCTTGCAATGCTTTTCAATCATCATAAGGGCCTGGGGGTAACATTCATTAGGTTCCACTGTCTTTCTTTTATTCCTTTATGTCCACTTGATTATGAATAATACTTATAGGATATCCATTGTCTTTATAATCGTATAACAAGAAAGGTTAATTATTATTCATAACAGTAACCCATATAAAGATTATAACATTAAAACATTAAACAAACATATTATCCTATTTAAACATAAGCACTAATCACTTAAACACCTTTCACAAAAATTTAGGATAAAGCCTAAGTGTTCACAGCTCATGAATAAGGTACACAACGGATGAACTAAGTCCACAGTGAACAACCCAAGTCCACAACGGATGAACAAAGTCCACAGCGGATGACCAAGTTCCACAGCAGACGACCAAGGTCCACTGCAGATGACTTAGGTATACAGCGGATGACTAAGGCATACAGCGGATGACTAAGGCATACATCGGATGACTCAGGCATACATCGGATGACTAAGGCATAAAACGGATAACTTTTTAACACTTAATTGTCCACAGTGGACATACTTAAATACTTAAGTGTCCACATTGGTCAGTCAATGTCCACAGCGAACAACACTAAATCATTCCAAGTGTCTGCAGCAGACAACCAATGCCTACAATGGACATCTGCTATATTCTTATGTCCTACATATGTGAATTTTTTTGGGTAAAATGGTGTCACCCTGGTGATTTATATTTCTATCAATATAAAACAAATAGAGGGCTGAGAACCACTCTAATTCATTAAAGTGGCATGCCACTACAAAGTAAACACAAGCCAAACGACAAACCACAAACATATAAACGAAAACCTAACAACTATACATTACAATTAAGTATGGAAAACAAGCTATTTAGTCGTCCCCCAAAACATCCTTAGATGTAATCTTCCAATCTTCCAAAATTCTTCTAACCCAATTAGTCCTCTTGAACTTAAACGAGTGGAGTTTCAGCCCTAGTTCCATACATCACCTTTAAATGTATACTCAGCGTAGATCTACTAGATTCACACTTAGCACACCAATTATCATCACAGAAATCTTTGAAAAGCATAAATTATTCGTAAAAAGTCATCTTTATCATGGAAAACATAGTTTTGCTAAGAAACATCTTTTTAATACACATATCGGCCCTAAACAAGTAGAAAACATGTAAAAGAGGGGATCTAGAATTCACCTTAACCGGCTTTCGAACAAACCACTAAAACTCGAGAGCAACCTGGAGTTCTAACACCACTACACACGTAAAGATTCAAAATTAACACATAGAAACACAGGAAATCTGCATAGAAGATTAAACCCGACTTAGATCTGAGAAGAATCATCATGAAATCTTACCTTTTGAAGAATTATTCCATTTTTTCACTCTAGAACCAGTGGGAGCTCTTTCTCTCTATAAAGCCGTATGATTTGAAGTGCATGGGATGGAGTATGGGCGACCATCTCCCTTTTATACCCTTTTATGGCCCAGTTTGTCCCTTGCACACTTTTACCCCTTGCTTTTAAATAAATTATCCCATTTGCTCCTTTACCTTTTCCTTTTGAAATTTTCGAGTGTTACATCTCATAATCCACTTTATCCAACCATCATCACCTTTTTCGTCAATCATACCCTCAGATACAAGTGTGATACCAACATCTTCTCCAATCATATTTACAGCTTCTTTAGCCTTAGTGGCTTTCTCACATGTATTCACATCTGCTTGACTGTCACCAACTTGTTCTGGATTAATAATTTGTTGTCTACTTGATTCAACAACTTCTTTTATTCTTTTAAGTTTTGCAAGAGTTGTTTGCATAGAGGTTACGAATGATAAAGCTCTAATTTGATTCTCCAAATCCTAGACATAATCAAATAGGAATTGCATTTGATGTTTGAGAGCCTTGATTCTCACTTCCTTTAACGGACTTTCATGCTGTAATACTTAAATCTAATTAGACCCTCCCTCTCAAGGCATACAACCCGTTGTAATAATGACATTTAAGATTCAAGATGAGGGTTAGAAGAAGTTCCACTTTCCTTAAGTGTTCTTGTTGCTGCTGTTATTATGCTTCTTGCTATGATTGATGTTGTTGAATTTCTGAAAACTACCGATCTTGGCGAATCTATCTCTGGTACATGCATTTCCTCATGCAGTTCCTTCTTCATGATCATAATCTCATAAGCTGGTGAATCAAGATTAGCTAAGTTTTGATGTATAGAATTTATTACCAACTATATAAATTGAGAACGTCTTTCCACCAATCACTAATACGTTCTTTTTTATTTCAATAAATATGGCTTTAGAGATACGGTATGGAAGATCTTCACCAAGAGAGAATTTTCTATAACAGGATCATGTTTCTCAAAATTGATTATTAACAACTTCTAGCTGATTTAGAATAAGATTGGTTAAGTTTATTTTTAATATATTTTGTCTATGTAAACTCATATTTCAGTCTTTACTAGACAAACATTTTGTGATTATTATCGTGTTATTGATTTGATTATATGCACTTAATGGATTACACAATTAGACATTCTATAGAAAACTTATCTAGCTTTAAGACACTTTTGAGATTTCAGGTCATCCAAACTTTTCTTAAACCCTTCATATCTGATCAGGAACATCATTGATTATAGATTTTTCTAATATAGCTAATTTAAGCATAACTAGCTTGAGAAATGTATCTAAACATGAAATTTTAAAATTCTAAACCAGCAATCGGTCTTACGTTAGCCCTCTTAAGACGTTTAGGACTTACATGGTGATCCGGTCCCTTATGTTTATTGGAACATTGGTGTGACAACAACTTATATGATGGTGTTTTTTGTTTGAATGTCTTTTTGATTGTTGTCACACCCTCAAATTTCACCTATGTGTATCTACCGCGTAGCTCATGACAAACGAGGATCTCAGTCATCTATCATGTTGAACGACAACTATATGATTTTAAAATACTACGTTGCTCGTTTAACAATGAGAAAATACAGTGTCAAAGTAAACGTTATGGAAGCATAAATAAATGTAAACCAAATGTATGAAAATGTGTAAAGTATGGTGCCCAAAATAGTAAGTAATGTAAACAAAATAGTTTAAATGTTTATAGAAAGCATGAGAATCCAGATGAATTCATATCCTCTAGTGTGTTGGTGACCTGAGAAAACATGCTAAATGTGCTAGTATAACGGTTGGTGAGTTCACAGGTTTAAAAGACAAGTAATATGTTTAAAATGTTTTAGTGATAAAGAAAAATAGCATATCAATATTTAGCTAGCATATGTTCATGTTACTTAGCATTTCAAAACCGAGGCTGTGTATTTGATTGGTGTTTTCCTTCTGCCACGTCTATCATAAACAGTGACTAAGTGTCATGTCAATATTACACATGTTTGACCTATAGTCGAGTTAGCACGACTAACTCTAGTGGGGTTTGTCAGACCCAGTAGTACTACTCATGATTACCTCACTAGCTCATTATGAACAGTTTGATATGTAAGGACTTTTATGATAATGTTTGCACTATAGTGAATAAGAGATATAACAGTAGTACTAAATAATAAATGTTTGCTTTGCATGTTTCTCCCCCTAAAAAAAGTATGTTAAAGAGGGGCTATGAAGACTCACCAAATATTACATGTAAAAATAAGAAATGCTGGAACTAGGTTCATTAAGAGTTACCTATCAAACATAGGTCTGTGAGTGTGTGTTCATGATGGTCTATATAAACCCAATGTATCCAAGAAACTCTAACTATTTGTGTGTATAAGAAAAATTAACTTCTTAGACCAGTTTGAACAAATCTAACTTCTTACTGACCAAAGTTGATCAGTTTGACCCAACAACCTATCGGTGACTCATTTTAATGAAATCATGTTTAATCATGTTTATACAGTGTAAATCACATTACAAGTAAAGTGTAAGGCCCCGTTCCTGAAAACCCCATAGTTGGATTTGGACATCAGAAGCACAAGTTCTCGAACATTAAATTTCATTAATATACGTAGCGGAATGTACAAAAATTTCTATCATTAAACATTTAAATCAAAAGATCACTTTAGCTATCTAACTAAAGCTCTATGCCGGGATACCAGTCTCGAACATGTGCCAGGTAGCTCTCTCCCATCCATGCCAAGCTCACCCCCAAAAATGTATATCATACCTATCAATCTAATATACATACAAAAATCAGCGACGCTGAGTGAGCTCTAGGTTTACTTTAACAAAACTGTATCATACATTAACATCATAAAAACTTTAACCTCGTTCATTATCAACATCGTCATCGAACTCGTTTGATAACCAAACTTTAACGTTAGCTTTCCATTTATCATTTTCTTTATCGTTACGTTACCCTCACATTATCAATTACATTAGCATCGTGTTGCCCGTACTTTAAATTTTTACTTTAGCTTAATCGTTTACTTTATCTTTTGAACCTAGCATGAAGCTTAGTTCCTTTAACAGGTAAGAATACAACAAATGTCAATTCTCCTTTAGCTGCATGGGCATACCCAAAGTATACCCCTATGTTAGCACGATGTGTAGCTCCTATGCGAGAATACACCAAGCATATCTCCTTTAACGGCATGGGCATACCCATAGTATACCCCTATGTGAGCACACCGACGTGTAGCTCCTATGCGAGAATGCATGAATACAATTCTCCTTTAATGGCACGGGCATACCCAAAGTATACCCCTATGTGAGCACACCGAAGTGTAGCTCCTATGCTAGAATGTACGAATACAATTCTCCTTTAACGGCACATGCATACCCAATGTTAATACCCCTATGTGAGCACATCGATGTGTAGCTCCTATGCGAGAATGCACGAAGCATATCTCCTATCAGTTGCTTGCAAGACTTCTTTAGCGCTTTAACGTTTTCACAGCTGTGCTATACAGGGTAACAGGGTAACCTATTCTTTCGCGTTTCACATGTGAATTAACATCATTCTTTAGCCTTTAACTATCATGATATATAAATATATATAATATATCTTCATACGTACTTTAATTCTTTAGCATTAAGTTCATCATTAAGTCATTATTAACGCACGCTTACGGGTAACATAACAGGTAACAGTCCAAAGTTTTCGTGCGAGAACCCACATTCGCCCTGGAACTTCTCACTTCGAGTGACAACTCCTCCTTCAGGCGAGAACATCATCATTCATGCGAGAACATCATCATTCGTGCGAGAACTTTCAAAAGATAACCGTTAGCCGCCAAAATCACATTTTGAACGGGAACCTTCTCTCGCGCGATAACTTTTCTGCTGTACACAACTTGCTCCCCAAGTTATTGCTCCCTTAGCCTTTTTACACCCAAAACATGCTATAACAGTTATAAACATCATTCCTTTACAAAAGATTCATTTAGGAATGCATATTAGCCCCAAAACATGATAAAACACGTAAAAGAAGGGACTAGAACTCACCTTACGATATCTTTGCACACGAACAACATAAAACTGAGAATGTTTAGAGCCAAAAGCTACAAAATCATTGTGCAATATCATTACATACGGTTAATAAATGCATAATTACATCGAATATCGATGAATACATACCTTTGACACCACCTAGCACCAACTCCTTTCTTCACAAGCACAACAGCAGGACTTTTTGCATGAAGTACAAAAGATTTGCATGGGCCTATCTATAGTGTCTCTCTCTTCTCGCAGCTTTTCTCGCGCGAGAACTTCTAGTCACGCGAAAACTGCCTCCACGCGAGAACTTTATCACTGGCGTGAGAACTCTCTCTTTCGCGCGAGAACTTCGCCTTCAATCGAAAATTCGGGGCCTTACAAGTCCACCCTCCTTATTTGGGTTTCGTCCCTGAAACCAGTCATTCCTCAAACAACTGAGGATAATGCTGTCGCATCTCATCTTCGGATTCCCAAGTGGACTCCGAACCCTTTCTATGCTTCCACTGCACTCGGACGAGTGGAACTACTTTATTCCTCAGTCGCTTCTCCTTTCTGTCTATTATTGCTATGGGTTGTTCCACGTAGTTCAGTCTTTCATCAATCTCCACATCTTCCAGTGGAACATGAGCGTCTTTGTCCGCTAGACACTTACGCATATGTGATACGTGGATGGTAGGATGTATTCCACTCAATGCATCTGGTAATTCCAGCCTATATGCCACTTCCCTCACATGGGCTACGATCCTAAAAGGCCCAATAAATCAAGGGCTCAACTTTCCTCTCTTTCAGAATCGAATGATTCCTCTCCAAGGTGACACCTTTAGCATCACTCTATCACCGACGTTAAACTCAATCGGTCTTCGACTTTTGTCAGCATAGGATTTTTGTCTATCTTTAGTGGCTTTCATGCAGGCTTTAATCCTTCCCAACTTCTCATTGGTCATCTTGATGACCTCAGTACTCCCTAACTCCTTCTGACCAATCTCTCCCCAGCATATCGGGGTCCTACACCTCCGGCCATACAACATCTCATACGGGGGCATACCAATACTGGCATAGTGGCTGTTATTGTATGAGAACTCTGCCAACTGTAGATGACTATCCCAACTCCTGCTAAAGTCTATGATGCACGCCTGTAGCATGTCCTCCAAGGTCTGGGTAGTCCTTTCGGATTGGCCATCCATCTGTGGGTGGTATGATGTACTGATGTGAAATCTAGTTCCCATCGCATCATTGAACTTCTTCCAAAATTTGGATGTAAACCGCATATCCCTGTCGAAGACAATTGACACTGGCACACCATGACGGGCAACTATCTCATTGATGAACACTTCGGCAAGACGCTCCGAGTTATACATCTCTCGGATGGGTAGAAAGTGAGCAATCTTTGTCAGTCTATCCACTATGACCCATATGGCAATATAACCTTTAGCTGTATGAGGTAGCTTCATTATGAGATCCATAGTAATATGCTCCCACTTCCATTCAGGAAATTCCAAGGGTTGGATTTTCCCGTATGGCTTCTGATGCTCGGCCTTAACCTGGAGAGAGGTCAAGCACCTTTCAACATACCTTGCTACGTTGGCTGTCATTCCCGGCCACCAGTAATTCTTCTTTAGATCATGGTACATCTTGTTGGTTCCCAGGTGAATGGAGCAGCTAGTCTTGTGGGCTTCATCCAACACTTTCTCTCGCAAACCTCCATGTCTAGTAATCCACATGCGCCCAAACCTAGTTTTGACACCATTGGCGTTTTCTTCTAGGTTCGCGTTCTGCCCCTTCATCCTTTCTTCATTAACGTGCTTGGGCTTTAGAGCTTCTTTCTGACCTTCGCAAATTTGTATCACATCAGGAGTCACAGTCAACTAGTAAGATCTCACCCGAATTGGTTCCCGGTCCTCCTTCCGGCTTACGGCATCAGCTACCACGTTAGCCTTACCTGGGTGATAATGAATCTCGCAGTCGTAATCCTTTATGAGCTCCAACCATCGTCTCTGCCTCATATTAAGATCTTTCTGCTCAAAGAAATACTTTAAGCTTTTATGGTCCGTGAAAATCGTACATTTGACACCATATAAGTAGTGTCTCCATATCTTTAACGCGAATACCATAGCAGCTAGCTCCAGATCATGGGTAGGGTAGTTCACCTCGTGAACCTTTAACTGCTGAGATGCGTATGCTATGACTTTACCTCGATACATTAGCACACACCCTTACCCCTTATAAGAAGCATCGAAATAGACAACCAAGTCTTCATTTCCTTCTGGTAGCGTTAACACTGGAGCTTGTGTCAATCTTCTCTTTAATTCCACGAACGCATTGTCTTGACTGTCGGCCCATACGAACTTCACATCCTTCCTCGTCAACTTGGTCAGTGGTGAGGTAATCTTGGAAAAATCCTGGATGAATCTCTGGTAATAACCCACCAATCCAAGGAAGCTTCAGATTTCAGATGGCGTTTTAGGCGAATTCCACTTCATTATTGCCTCCACCTTAGCAGGATCAACCATGATTCCCTCTGGGTTAATCACATGACCCAGAAACTACACCTCGCGTACCCAAAATGTGCACTTGGAGAATTTCGCATACAACTTCTCCCTTCTTAGAGTTTCCAGCACCTCGCGGAGGTGACAGATGTGGTCTCCCTCATTCTTCGAGTAGATCAGGATATCGTCTATGAACACTATCACGGATTTGTCGAGCATCGATCAACAAACCCTATTTATCAAGTCCATGAATGCTGCAAGAGCATTGGTTAGACCAAATGACATCACGAGAAATTCATAATGCCCATATCGCGTCCAAAATGCAGTCTTTGGGATATCCTGTTCCTTAACCTTTAGCTGGTGATAACCCTACCGAAGATCAATCCTCGAGAACCAACTCGCGCCTTGCAGCTGGTCGAACAGATCATCTATCCGAGGCAACGAGTATCTATTCTTCACTGTGAGCTTATTCGGCTCCATGTAGTCTACACACATTCGCATGCTACCATCCTTGTTCTTCACGAACAACACCGGAGCATCCCAAGGAGAAATGCTCTGTCTGATAAATCCTTTATTGAGAAGGTCCTGTAGTTGGGCTAACAACTCATTCAACTCTGACGAAGCCAGACGATACGACGCTTTAGCGACGGGCTGAGCTCCTGGCACAAGATCGATCTGAAACTCTATCTCCCGATCTGGTGGTATCTCTGTCAAGTCATCAGGGAACATATCCAGGAAGGCACACATCACGGGCACATCTATCAACTCCACAGTTTCAGCTTTAGCATCTTTAACGTATGCCAAGAATGCTCCGCACCCTCGTCTCATAAACTTCTCAGCCTTTATCATAGAAATCATCTTCGGAACTTCACAGATCCTATCACCGTAAATCCTGACTAAGCTACCGTTAGTCGCTTTCATCTGGATCATCTTCCTCTGACAAACTATGTTAGCCTCGTAGGCTGCTAACCAGTCCATACCTAACACGATGTCAAATCCTACTAGGGTCATAACAAATAACCTAGCGGGGAATCTATGACCTTCCAATTCTATGCTACAATCCTCTAAGGCCTCAGTTACCTTAGTAGTCTTTCCAATGGCAGTTTCTACTTCAAACACATGATCAATTTCTTTGGCCTTAGCATTCATCACATCACAGAAGGTGGCAGCTATAAAACTCTTACTTGCACAAGAATCAAACAGAACAGAAGCAAGTATGTTGATAACCAGAAACATACCTGACACAACATCAGGTTCCGCTCTGGCCTCCTCTCTGGTCATCGTGAAAGCCCTAGCTTTGGCCCTTGGCTTGTTAGCAACTTTCTTTTCCTTCTCAATCTCCTTTCCCTTAGCCGAGTCAACCACTTTCGCCTCTTTACACTCTCGGTTGTAGTGTCCCAACTTGCCACAGTTGTAGAACTTTACCAGATTAAGGCAATCCTTGGAGAATTGCCCCATCTTTCGACATCTGAAACACAGACTCAAACCAAGTCTGCATTTTCCAGCATGCTTTCTCCCATATTTTTGGCAATCACCGGATGATTCGACCTTCATCTTTTTGGCCTGAGCAGCAGACCTCTCATTTCTCTCTCGCTTCATATTTCCCGACCAACTCTTCTTCTTTGCCCCCTCAACGGGCTCATCAGTCACCATATCATTATACACTATCCCACTCAACTCCACCAAAGACTCGAAGGTCTTCTGCCCGCTTGCCTTTACATACGTCCTGACCTTTGAAGGCAAACCCTGCACATTACACTTCATCCTCCTCTCCTCAGTACTCACCAGGTGAGGCACCAACCTGGCCATCTTGTTGAAGAGAGATGTGTACTGCCTGTGGGTCATACTTCCAGCTTTAAATCCCAAAAATTCCCTTTCCACCCTGTCGATCTCATTCTGAGGGCAGAACTTTCTCATCACCATTTCTTTTAGGTCATTCCACTTCAAGTTCTTGAACTCATAAGGGTCTTTAGTCTGCTTGATGGTGTTCCACCAATGAATATCTTTGTCAACAAATGAGTGAGCTGCGAACTTCACAGCCTGGTCAGCCATACATTCACTGATCTCAATCACTGCTTCCATCTCAGACACACATTAGAGAGTGGCAATAGCACCACCCTTGCCATCCAGGGATGGAGGATTGCACCCCTTGAAGATGCGTTATGAACACCCTTTGGCCGAATCCCCATCAGTTTCATCCCCCTCGTCCTTCCCATCCTTCCCTGAGCCTTCCTTGGTACCTTCACTATCTTTCTTGCTAGCTTTGTTCTTTGCCTCCAACGTCCACTCCTTGGTTACCTCCTTCATGGCCTCAGTCATGATCGAAGGCATGATGTCCTGAAGGATCTTGTGGACCTCTTTTGCGATAGCCTCCCTGACAACAGGCTCCAAGGTAATCCTCTCTTTAGAGTGATGAGAGTTTTCCTTGCTAGCAGTGTGAACAGAGTCCATAGGCACCTCCTCAGTCATCTGTTGTTGGTTACTGGTGACTAGTGGTCTACCCTACCACCACGAGCACCTCCTCAAGTAGCTTTTCTTCCGGCCATAGCTTGCTATAAGATACAAAAGGCCAACATTATCATTCCAGGTAATAGTTCAGATCATGTTAAGTAATGTAAGTTTCTAATGACAGTGGCCAGTTATAATTAACTACTTACTTTACTCTTCATGTCCTAAACATTTCCCATCCTGAGTCACATCAGCTCTCAATCTCACTAATAGCACTATAACCTCAAGGAACCTCTAACAGTCGTAACCTTCCTGGCATGGAACTACTGGCACTGGCATCCCTTAATCGATCCCATTCACTGTTTGAGTCTAGACATTTGAGTGTCTAAATCTCTCAAACTATGGCTCTGATACCAACTTGTAAGGCCCCGTTCTGGGAAACCCTACAGTTGGATTTGGACATCAGAAACACAAGTTCTCGAACATTAAATTTCATTAATATACGCAGCGAAACGTACAAAAATTTCTATCGTTAAACATTTACATCAAAAGATCACTTTAGCTATCTAACTAAATCTCTATGCCGGGATGCCAGTCTCGAACATGTGCCAGGTAGCTCTCTCCCATCCATGCCAAGCTCACCCTAAAAATGTATAGCCTACCTGTCAATCTAATATGCATACAAAAATCAGCGATGCTGAGTGAGCTCTAGGTTTACTTTAACAAAACTGTATCATACATTAACATCATAAAAACTTTAACCTCGTTCATCATCAACATCGTCATCGAACTCGTTCGATAACCAAACTTTAACGTTAGCTTTCCATTTATCATTTTCTTTATCATTACGTTACCCTCACATTATCAATTACTTTAGCATCGTGTTACCCATACTTTAACTTTTTACATTAGCTTAATCGTTTACTTTATCTTTTGAACTTAGCACGAAGCTTAGTTCCTTTAACAAGTGAGAACACAACAAATGTCATTTCTCCTTTAGCTGCACGAGCATACCTAAAGTATACCCTTATGTGAGCACACCGATGTGTAGCTCCTATGCGAGAATACACCAAGCATATCTCCTTTAACGGCACGGGCATACCCAAAGTATACCCCTATGTGAGCACACCGACGTGCAGCTCCAATACGAGAATGCACAAATACAATTCTCCTTTAACGGCACGGGCATACCCAAAGTATACCCCTATGTGAGCACACCGACGTGTAGCTCATATGCGAGAATGAACAAATACAATTCTCCTTTAACGGCACAGGCATACCCAAAGTATACCCCTATGTGAGCACACCGATGTGTAGCTCCTATGCGAGAATGCACTAAGTGTATCTCTTATCTGTTGCTTGCAAGACTTCTTTAGCACTTTAACATTTTCACAGCTGTGCTATACAGGGTAACAGGGTAACCTATTCTTTCATGTTTCACATGTTAATTAACATTGTTCTTTAGCCTTTAACTATCATGATATATAGATATATATAATATATCTACATACGTACTTTAATTCGTTAGCATTCAGTTCGTCATTAAGTCATTGTTAACGTACGCTTACGGGGTAACATAACACGTAACAGTCCAAAGTTTTCATGCGAGAACCCACATTCACGCGAGAATTTCTCACTTCGAGCGATAACTCCTCCTTCGCGCAAGAACATCATCATTTGCGTGAGAACATCACCATTATCGCGAGAACATCATCATTCGTGCAAGAATTTTCAAAAGATAACTGTTAGACGCCAAAATCACATTTCGCCTGAGAACTTACCTCTCGTGCGATAACTTTTCTGTTGTACACAACTTGCCTCCCAAGTTATCGCTCCCTTAGCCCTTTTTACACCCAAAACATGCTATAATAGTTATAAACATCGTTCCTTTGCAAAACATTCATTTAGGTATGCATATTAGCCCCAAAACATGATAAAACACGTAAAAGAGGGGACTAGAACTCACCTTACGATATCTTTGCACACGAATAACACAAAACCAAGAGTGTTTCGAGCCAAAAGCTACATAATCATTGTTAAATATCATTACATACGGTTCATACATGCATAAATACATAGAATATTGACGAATACATACCTTAGACACCACCTAGCACCAATTTCTTTCTTCCCAAGCACAACAGCAGGACTTTTCGCATGAAGTAGAGAAAATTGGGCGCATGGGCCTATCTATAGTGTCTCTCTCTCCTCGCAGCTATTCTCGCGCGAAAACTTTTATTCGCGCGAAAACTGCCTCCATGCTAGAACTTTATCACTCGCGCGAGAACTCTCTCTCTCGCGCGAGAACTCGCCTTCAATTGAAAATTCGGGGCGTTACATAAAGTTTCATGTTGGATTTCTATTCTAGGAAATTTCATTTTTAGGAAAATGTGGTTTTCCATTACATATATATAATCAAGCACTTTAAACGTCATACCAATACATGCTTCATAAAGTATCCATTTTTAGTAATGTATGATCACAAATTGCACATTTCATAATTCAAGTTCCCAACATGTTCATATGGTCAATCTAAACCAAATTCATTCATCATAACATATACTAGACTTGTAGAGTTCATCATTCAAGGTACTAATTCAAGAAAGTTAGTATTATTAGAAAGCTATGAACATACGTCGATTTCTATGGTTTATTCATTCCAAATTCAATCCTATATGGTAAACAATGCATAACTATCATCACAATTCATTACACATGCCCAAAATCCAGTTCACTTAGCATCTTTGTAAATAAAGCTACAATAACTAGTAAGTCTATGAAACTGAGCCAAATTCTCAAAACCAAATCATCAAACCATATCATCATATTACATCTAACATCCTATCATCAATATAACATCCCAATTATGACAATAGTCCATGTTTCATAGCAATTACCAAACAAAAGTTACTATAATACAAAAGTATTGGCTTTCAACTAAAACTAGGGTTTTAAACAAAACCAATGCATAAAATCATTATAGTACATCATATAAACATAATCTCAACATTTAGTTCTACCTAATTGATAGATTAGACAAGTGTTTGGACAACTTATGGTTCCATGAACATAGTTGAATAAAAATGCATAGATATCACAAAAATTATGTGGAAACTTGTTATACTTAATCACTAGTGCTCACAAGATGCAAGAAATGTTAGATTCTTCCACCAATTACTTGACCACTCGTGTGTGATTTGGTAATTATCGTTACTAAATGTTCATGCAATAAGTGACGCACTTAATCAAACCTAAATAAATACATGCATGAATGATGAGATAATCATGTTTGTGTTTGTCAGAAAATAATTTAAAAATGACGGGTTTCACATCATCCCCTTTTTTAAACAAATATCGTCCCGAAATTTAGCTAACATCGCTAAAAAATGAACCAAAATTTCCTAGCTGTCACATCATCCCTTTGTTGAAAGAATATCGCCCTAAAATTCTCAACTAGTATCCCAAATATTTGTTGTTGCATTTTTGAATAATTATGGATACTCACACTTTAATAGATCTTCACATTCCAACGTGAACCCCGGTCGACGTTTTTTAGTTCCAATGAACTTTGACAATGCAGATACGACTAGAGAGTTTTAACTTTTCGATCTATAATCTCAACCGGTTCCTCAACGAGACAAAGTTGGACATCAACACGTGTCTAGTCTAGTGGAATGACGAATTTGAAATCATATAAACATTATTTCAGGTTTGAGACATGAAATACATTGTGTATTCCGTTAAGATCTTCTAGAGGACTCAATTGATAGGCTACTTGACCGACCCTCTTGACAATTTCTAAATGTCCAAAATAGCATTGATTCAGCTTGCCTTATATCTGAAAACAAATTACACCTTTCCAAGGTTATTGTAAGGGTATATTAGAAGATTATAAGGCTGATGAAACCAAAGAAGCCAAAACAACCAAGGATCTTCCTGCATGCATGCACTGAACGTACAAGGTAAAAGTTGCTTCGGAAGTTTTACACTCCCCACAGAAAAAATACTCTAAGTGTAAAAACTTCCGAAGTCAAAGTCCAAATCTTCCTAAGCCAAAGATGAAATCTTCCGAAGCTTCAGAGACAAAGTCTTTCGAAGCCAATTTGCTGTGAAGACTGATTTCTTCCAAATACAGAGAAGACATGCTTTCTCTGATCTACTTTTTCATAAAACTTACACACCATCCGCTGCAACTCTAAAGAATCACCAACTTATACAAGTTGGTGAAAAGTCCATGCTTTTGTAAACAGTAGATTAAGGTCTTTGTCTGTAACTTCCAACTATTGTACTTGTTAACCTTTTTATATTAGAAAAGAATGTGAGCTATGGCATGTCATAGCCACTAGTCAAAAGGCAATCTGCCTTTTGACTCTACATTGATCTTGTTGTCTAGATTAGTGTTTCCAAGTGTCTTTCTAAGTATTGACGGTTGTAAGATGTAGTACAAAGTATCTCAGGTCCTTGTATTTCTTTTATGCTTTGTAACACTTTAATAGAACTTGAGAGCAATATAGAACATCCATGAAAACCATACTTCTCTGTTCTTGTTCTTAGTTCTGTCTCATTACTTACATGTGTTCTTAGTATCATCTCACACAAACCAAGTTCCCATTTGATCTGTTAAGTGTTCTAAAACTCTCCTGATTATGAGACTGATTGTATTGACCACCCTTTACACGGTCCTACAATTGGTATCAAAGCTTTTTAGGCTCTTGATTGTAAGATCTCACCATCTTTAATCTTTTTAGTTTCACAAAATACTTAACATCTCAAATGGTAGCTATCACGAAGGCTGATATGGAAACTAGTAATATGACTAAGTCTCCACTGATCGCTTCTGAAGACTTTGACACTTGGTGCCAAAGAATAGAAGGCTTCATCAAGTCTCAAGACTCCAAGATGTGGGGATCTGATGTCTTTGGACCTCTTGTACCATCCGCCCCTTCAGCTGCTGCAGGTGGTGGTATGATACCAAAGGAAGTGGTTGACTATTCTGATGAAGACTGGAAGAAGATTGACATAGATCAGAAGGCCATGACTGCCCTCCAAACTGCTCTTCCAAACTCTATCTACAGAGGTTTCAAGAAGTGCAAGACTGCCAAGCAACTATGGGATGCACTGAAGCTGATGTATGAGGGGTCAAATAAAGCAAAAGGGAATAAGAAGGACCTCTTAAAGCAGCAGTTTGAGAATTTCACCTTCAAGACAGGTGAAACCATGACTCAATAGTACTTCAGGTATGTTGAGATTATGGATACTCTAGTGGATGTTGGAGTAACTCTTGAGAATAGGGACATTGTGAGGAAGTTCATGTCCTCTCTTCCCAAACAATGGACACACTATTGTGTGGTCATTAAGAGGACTGAAAACCTCAAGACCCTTACTCTCACTGAGTCGTATGGTGTCCTCAATGGCTTCCAGATGGAGATGAATATGCAAAAATCATCTGGTAACTCCAACAACCAGCAGAGTACAGCCCTTCATATGGTTGAAAGGGATTGTAGAGAACCACAACATCATCTAATCTGCTACCCTGACAGCTCATAAAAGGGTCCTTTCATCACCTTCTTGAAGACACCAAGAGAGAGCTAGATCCATGGAAGCCCATTCCAAGAGACAAGCTCTTCACAAGCCTTTGTGTCTTCTGATGAAAGCACATGCAACTTTCTCTTCACTCTTGAAGACCTAGACTGTATCCATCCATATGATCTGGAGTACATGGAAATAGTCCAGCAGATAGCTCTTCTCACTCACAGAGCCAAGAAGTTCTACATGAGGATAGAGAGGAAGTTTCCTAGCAATATATCCAATGGAAAGTTTAGGTTGGACAAAACCAAGGTGAAGTGTTACAACGATAATCAAATGGGACAATTTGTTAGAGAGTGCAAGGCACCAAAGACAAATGGTGGCCAAGCACAAACTAGACCAAACTAAACTGAAGGAGCTCACCAGAATGCGAAGCCTAAGCAGCAAGCTGAAGTTGTTATTGAAGAAGGAGGCTTTGACTGGAGCTTTCAGGTGGAAGATGCATCTCCAAACCAAGCACTTATGGCTAATCATGAAGAAGCCAAGGTATTGGAACATCTCTGTACACCTGAATGTATTGTTAAAGTCAATAAATATAGGTCATATAACTTAGAGATGAGATCTGATCTTGAGTCCTTAAACATCTTAAAAGCTGATTTCAAAAGAGCTGAAAATGATTACAAACTTAAAATAGAAGATTTAGAGAAAACCATTTCAACTCTAAAGCATGAGCATACCAACTACAGAACTCAGATAAAAGATCTCATCACTAAGTTAACTGAATATCAGGCTGAGCTTGTGATCAGCAAAGCCAGGACAAAAAAACTTGTTCTTGAAGAAGAGACCTTCAAGAACATGATATCCTCATCTCTACATGCAAAAGTTTGTTATCAAAATAAGTAGGGACTGGGATCTATTGAGATAGCTCCTCCACACACTCTATTATCTGTAAGATCTACAAGGTGTGAAACTTGTGAAGATGAGCTTCTCCTCATAGACCCTATTGTTGAAGAGGATAAGGAGGAGATAGTGAAGGATGACTCTAAGAAGAGTGAAGAAGATCATCTTAAGAAGGGTTACTATTCTCCTGAGGAGAGAAAAGAATTTAGGATGACCAAGTCCAAGAGGAAGACTTGATCAGGAGAGCCAAGATAAAGTCAAATAAGGCTCAAGAAATCAAGGCCACTTTCAAATCTAAGCAGAAACATGTGTTTATCTCTATAGGATTTGAAGTGGTGAAGGCTGTAAACTCAACTATGAAATCTAGTACCAGGAGTTCTAGTTCATGTCCAACTCATTCCAGCAAAGAGAAGAAGGCTGATCAGCTATGTACCACTGCTACACAGCCTGAACCATCCAGTTCCAAGAGCAAGTATCACCCTAAGAAGCTTGCTGCATCATCTGTGAAGATGAAGATGGAGGTGAAAAGTGATCAAGGTTAGTCTTCTCTTAAAAGAAGACTCTCAGAAGGAAGCAAATGGATTGCATCATGTGAGGTAGTACTTCTTATCTTGCTAAGGAGTGCATCTACAATCCTAAAAGTACTATTCACATGATCAAAGAAAAAACTTCTGAGAAGAAGAGGGAAAAGCTAGCGTCAAAAGGAAAATCTTTTCCTACGGAAGATCCAAGGTGAAAAAGAAGACAAGTGAAAACTTTCCTTCGGAAGAAAATTTGGTCTCGGAAGAAAGGAATGCTTCCGAAGTACTGAAGCCTGCTGCAGTGAAAGCAAGATCTTTTGAAGGTCCAGTCTATAAAACTTCTGAAGTTGTTAAAACTTCTATGGTGTTGAAGGTCAAGTCCAATCTTTCAAAGATGGTGTGGAAGATGAAGAAATGCCTGGTGACTGAAAGTTCTTCATCAATAACAGCTAATGATCCTCAAAGCTTGAACATAGGATCAGTTACTGTTATATTGTCTTTAGATCACTTTGAAAAGCCCAAGACCAATAAGGCTTGGGTTTCCAAATGTAACTAACCACTTCTTTCTTATGCAGAAACAACTAAAGACCATGGGAAATGTATGGATCATTGATAGTGGTTGTTCCAGGCATATGACTGGTAATGGTTCTCTACTTCAAAATTTTGAGAAAATTGATGGAGGACCAGTTGCTTTTGGAGGAGATGCTGGAGGTTACATTACAGGAAGGGGCATGGTCACAAATGGTAACCTCAGCATTGAAAAGGTAAATTTTTTCAAAAAGTTTGGGTACAATCTACTGAGTGTATCCCAATTTAGTGATCAAAGACATAACAAGCTCTTTACTGAGCATGAGTGCATTGTTCTCCAGCCCGGGGTGGTCATTCCTCAAGAGCATATCCTGCTCAAAGCCCCCAAGAAAGGGAACATGTATAAGATGGACTTGCATGAAACATCTCCCTCAGGAGAAGTTTCTTGCTTTCTATCTAAAGCAAATAGTGATGAGTCTTTCCTCTGGTATAAAAGAATATGCCATGTAAACTTTAAAAACATGAATAAATTAATTAAGAATGATTTGGTAACTGGAATGCCAAAGAAAGAGTTTACAAGTGATGACCACTGTGTTGCATGCCTGAAAGGGAAGCAACACAAAGTGTCTCACAAGCCAAAGGAAAGGAAATCTATCACTACTCCCCTACACTTATTACATATGGATCTCTTTGGCCCCACCAGTGTAATGAGTTTAGGAAGGACCTCATACTGTTTGATGATCATAGATGATTTTACAAGATTCACTTGGGTCTTTTTCCTTAGAACTAAGGATGAGACTCCTGAGATCTTGAAGAACTTCATTCTGAAAATTAAGAATCAATCTGATCACAAGGTCAAGACCATAAGATGTGATCAAGGAACAGAATTTAAGAACCAAATCCTTGATTCATTTTATGATGAAAAGGTATTATAAAATAATATAGTGCTCACAGGACTCCTCAACAAAATGGTGTTGCTGAGCGGAGAAATAGGACACTTATTGAGGCTGCAAGAACCATGCTGTCTGACTCCAAACTGCCCATCACCTTCTGGGCAGAGGCAGTTAACACAACATGCTATATGCAGAACAGAGTTTTAGTAGTTAAGACTCATGGTAAGACTCCTTATGAGCTATGGCACAAAAGGAGACCATTCATTGGTTTCCTCAGGTCATTTGGATGTCCCTGCACCATCTTGAATACCAAAGATCAGGTAGCCAAATTTGTTGAGAAATCAGGTGATGGACACTTTATTGGATACTCTTCCCAAGCTAAGGCTTATAGAGTATACAATCTCAGAACTAGAGTAGTTGAGGAGTCAACCAATATGACCTTCAATGAGCACACTCCTAGTGTGAAAGGTTCTGGTTCTGATTGGCTATTTGATCTTGATTTAGTTACCAACTATTTTAACAATTCTTGTGAGAATGTTTCAGGATCTACAGGTAACTTATCAACAGGAGATCTTGACCTAAGATTTGAGTTGAGAAGACCAAGCAAGAATACTAATTCAGCTGCAATGGTAATTAACCCTGCAAGTGAAGATCCTATCAGCATAAACATGTCAAATTCAGCTGATACATCTGAGATGCCTATAAATTCCAGCTTAGAGGTTCAAAACTCAGGTTAAGGAGCTTCAAATGTAGGAGGAATGGAGGTGGTGATAGTGATCAAGAATTTCTTGATGCTGATAACCACTCTATAGAAGTCAACATAAATGATGTCACACACTCATTGGATCAAGTCTCTCTTGATAAGTGTGCTGATATGGTAGGTGATACTCCATTGCCAGATTTGAATTTCTCTAATTTAGATCTTTCCAATCAACTTGCTGTGATTCCTCAACTCAGGATCCACAAGTCACACCCCACCACAAACATCATTTGAAATATTGATACAGGGGTGAGAACAAGTGGACAAACCTATAACAAAAATGTTTTTCTATACTCTTGCTTCTTGTCCCAGATAGAGCCAAAGAAAGTTGATGAGGCTTTGAAGGATAGAAGTTGGGTTAAAGCAATGTAAGAGGAGCTTCTTTAGTTCAAAAGACAAAAGGTTTGGAACCTGTGTCCTCTTCCTTATAGGAAGACTACCATAGGAACCAATTGGGTTTTTAAAAACAAGAAGGATGATAGAGAACTTGTCATCAAGAACAAGGCCAGACTAGTTGTTCAAGGATACACACAAGAAGAGGGAATCGACTACACATATGTTTTTGTTCCCGTGGCAAGACTTGAAGCTATAAGAATATTCCTGGCTTTTGCTGCATCCAAGGATTTCAAGGTCTACCAACTTGATGTCAAGTGTGCTTTTCTATATGGGGTGATTGATGAACAGGTGTATGTCAAACAATCACCTGGCTTTCCAGACCCTGATCATCCTGATTATGTCTGCAAGTTTGATAAAGCTCTTTATGGGCTGCACCAAGCTCCAAGAAAGTGGTCTGAGACACTATCTCAGTATCTCTATCAACATGGTTACAAGAGGGGTACTATAGATGGAACTCTCTTCATCAAAGGAATAGGGAATGACTTTATGCTAGGTTAAGTGTATGTAGATGTCATTATCTTCGGGTCAACTAATCCAAAGCTATGCAAAGACTTTGAGAGGCTGATGAAGAATAGATTTGAAATGAGTGCCATGGGGGAACTCAATTTCTTTCTAGGAATTCAAGTGAAGCAGGTTGAAAATGGCATCTTTATAAGTCAGTCAATGTATGTACAAGACATACTTACAAGATTCAACATGACTGATTGTAAGGTTTCTAAGACACCCATAGCTAGAAACCACTCCCTTGGACCTAATCTTGAGGGGGAGTGTGTGGATGAACATCTCTATAGGGCTATGATTGGGTCTCTTATGTATCTCACAGCCAGCAGGCCTAATATCATGTTTTCCACATGCATCTGTGCAAGATATCAAGCCAACCTCAAGATGTCACACCTGGTTGCTTTCAAGAGGATTCTTAGATATCTTAAAGATGCACCCAAGCTTGGCCTTTGGTATCCAAAGAATTCTGACTTCAATCTGTATGCCTATTTAGATAGTGACTATGGTGGTTACAACATGACTGCAAAGTCTACATCTGGGGGATGTCAATTCCTTATTAAAAGGATTGTCTCATGGCAATGCAAGAAATAATCCTGTGTGTCTGCATCAACTGCTGAAGCTGAATACATTGCTGCTGCAAGCTATTGTGCTCAATTGCTTTGGATTTAGAATCAGATGCTGGACTATGGATTCAACTTCAAAGAGACTCCCTTCCACATAGACAATAACAGTGCTATCTCTATTACAGAGAATCCTATGCAGCACTCAAGGACAAAACACATAAACATCAGGTATCATTTGATTAGTGATAACTTTGAAAATGGATTAATCAAACTAGTCAAAGTTAACACAAATGAATAATATGCTGATCTGTTCAATAAAGCTTTTGATGAACAGAGATTCAAATATCTTATATCAGCTATTGGGATGATTAACTTTGAGTAGATTTTCTTAAACTTAAATTAACTTTATTTTTAAAACCTGTATGTCCTAAGTTGTCTATTTTATCACCTTCATAAGCTCAGTTTACTTTGGAAGAAATCTTTAAAATGATATTCCTTAGACTTTTTGAAAATTTTTTCAAACATATTTTCTTTCGAAAGATTTCAAGTTGCCTCCGGAAGAAAATTATGTCTTCAAATCAAATAACTACTTATAAGAAATTTATCTTCGGAAGAAATTCTAAGAATATCTTCCGAAGCTTAAATATGCTTCTAAGTACTTGCATGTATTTGAAGGACAATTTTCTTCCGAAAGCAATTAAGTCTCGGAAGATTTATTCTCTTTTGAATAAAACTCCCAAGTCTAAATTTCTTCCGAAACCAAATATGTCTCGGAAAAAAATTTCTCTAAGTATTTTTCTTCCGAAGCAAAATTTTCACAAATCTTAAAAATATCTTCCGAAGCCACATTGGCTTCGGAAGCTTTTTCTTAAAAATTCTGAAGACAAATAACCTTCAGAAGATTTTCAACTTCCAAGAAAACTATCTTTTTGATCACTTTTTCAGAGGTGGGACCGACATTCGGATTTTAAAGTTTATTCTTTTGCATTAACTTTGTCTCAAATCCATTTCATATATATTATCTCAACGGTTCCCCCTCTTCTCACTATCCTCTTCATCTGCATTTTTCTCTAATCTAATTCACCCACAAACTGTTTTTGTTCTTATCTTCCTTCTCCGTAAAGCTACCTCAAATAGCCAACCCAGGCCGAAGAAACCAACCCGATTTCTCCATGCATCTTCACAGGCAACATAATTAGGTTGCTCCATTAGACTTTGAGAAAGATTTTGATTTCTCAGAGGTTTTCCATTACCTTTCTTTGACAAACTACTTCATCTTCCTCACCATTGATCCTCCTCTCTATAAGGATCAGTTGTTGGAATTCTGGAGGACTTGCCAAGAGGTCACCATGGATGGGGAGAAGGCAATGTCTACCATAGTGTAGGGGAGGACAATCTTCATCACTTCGGCCTCCATAAACACTCATCTTCATCTGGATGATGTAGAAGGTGATTTGTCCCTTCCAAAATCTGCTGTTAACCACTCCTTTGAGCAGATGGGCTATGAAGGTGACTTCTCAGTCAGGACCTTCAGAAAGGAGAAGGTCTCCTCTCAGTGGAAGTACCTTCTCCATGTCATCATACATAGCTTATCCAATAAGCATGGAGGTTGGGAACAAATTCCAAAAGACCTTTCCTTTATAGTCCATGGATAGTTCAGGAGGTCAAGTTCAGGTATTCACAATTGTTTATACTAATTTACTTGCAAACTTAGACTTCTTAGAGTATTACGTGTTTCCTAGATATGTCCAGCACATTCTCAACTGTGAACTGGGCTCACAGTTGAGGGAAACAAGTAATATTCTAAAATTGGGATAGATGAAGCCCGGCATCTTCAAGACCATAAGGAAGCCAACTGTTGGCTTCTCAGGGGTGGAAACAGCCCTTGTCCCAAAAATGTTAGAGCTCATTGCTCAAGGTGACAACCTAGCAGCACCAGCTAGTGTTGAACCCACACCTTCTACTTCCCAACAACCAGTAAAGCCAGAAATAACCATCACCTACTAGAGAAAAACCAAACAAACCCCTGTACATGCTACTCAGTTTGTGCAAGCCCCTATATCATCACCCATACAGGAGGAAGTGGACACTAGAGCTCCCACTTCTCCTGAGGAGCAAACCACTCCTATCTCATAAATGATTAGTGCTGAGGTTCCTCATGCTCAGTCTGATGAGCTCATAGCCCCTACAACCTTAAGCCTTCACTCAGAGTCTTAATACTCTAGTGAACAACCTTTAGGGGACAGCTACCATCCCAAGCCGCTTGATCTAAACCAACCAATCCCTAGCCTTGAATTCTATGATGATGAAGACATAGGCTTTAGTGAGTACCATGAGTCTCTCTTCTCCACCCCTACTCAAGGAGAGATGAGTACTCTTGTCCCACCCATGTCTAGCCCACATCATCCACTCACTACTGAGGTGGATCTCCCTGAACCTGTTCAGGAGGTCCATATGGAAGAGGCTCTCACTTCAGCAAGTGATTACATCATTTAGACCTCAACCATGGCAACCTAGCCTCTTGACACTTCTCTTGAAGTTGTCATGATGCAAGGGAACTCAGAAGCCAAAAACAAAGTGCTCGTGATGAGGAAGAAGACCTTGGTCCTATTCTCTCATCCCCCCTTGATTCTTTTGATGAAGATGAGGGGAGTCTGAAACTAATAGTGCAACAACTGACTAAAACATGCACCTATTTAGTCTCAAAGATAGGTCACCTGGAATCTCAGGTGACTATCTTACAAAGGAAGGTCAATGACCAGCAATTTGAGATCATCTATCTTAAAGGCAAGTTAGCTGAGAGACCACTTAGAAGAACTCAACCAGGTCCACAAGAACCTGTGAATATGACAGACTCAACCCCTAGCTCATTTATGCAAGAAGGTGATGCTACCAAAAAGGGGGAGAAAGTCCGAACAATCACAGAACCTGGGAGTTTTTCATAGAGTATGGACTTTGAGGATTCACCACCCTTACTTGCAATAGTCCATACTTAGCAACCTCCTTAAGTCTACATGAATGTGGACTTACTTGTCCAAGTCCACATGGATGTGGACTCACTCATACAAAGCTTGCTTGAGGAGGGTATCCCTAGAGCTATGCCTACCCTATCTCATCACTCTGAGAACCCAATCATGGGATGGAGGTATGATGCAGAAAGAAGAGCTCTTGTCATCTCTAGAGCTCAGGGTCAACAGGAAATCTTCAACTTTTCCAACCTGAGTTTCTATGAGTGCATCCATCTGATTGATCTTCCACTTGTCAACCCAAGTCAAAATAGACAGGCTGCAAAATTAGCAGATAGGATTCAAGAAAGGGTGCTAGAAGAGTTCAAGGTGAGATCAAGATTATATAGACAGAGGCTAGTAGGTGAGATTTTTGATCAACTCGATGTTGAGATGGACCTTAAGATTAGCTTTAAAGGGGAAGCCTTGACTGAAGGCCTAGAAGTTGAACTTATTAACCTTGAGACAGGATCTTCTTCAGCACCCATTACCCTCAGTGAGGCATCAGCCGGTGAAGGTGCTTCACAACCTCTCTCTGGCCAGAGCTTAACTACTGAACCAAGCAATGAAGGCAAAAGCTCTCTCCACCCTGAGTGACCAAGGCCTATGCATGACAAAGGAAAGAGGAAGATGACCTGTGAGGAGATCGAGGAGGAAAAGAGAGAGAGGAAGAGGAAGCTAAGAGAAGAGAGTTCAAGAGGGTCTCCAGGCTTCATGGAAGCTGCTATCCGGGCTGCCCCCAGGCCAAACACTCAAGATGATGAGTTGAGGGCAACCAGGCTAAACTACCTGGGGACCAGGAACTACAACATTGATGAGCTCATATCTTTCCCCTTAGATGAATTGAATGAACTGGCTGACAAGGAATTGTCGAAAGAGAGGAAGGAGGCAGAGGATGCAGTATTGCTCCTCAAGATCAAGGAAATAAGGAGACAGAAAAGGCTCTACAAGCATGCTCCTATCCTCTCCCCAGTTCAGGAAAGCCATGAGAGAGAGGTTGTGGCAACTGTATAACCTCAGGTAGACAAGGAAGCTGAAAGACTGAACATGATCAACTACTTGAGTGCCACAGGACTCTATCAGGCATATGCACTTTTTCCTTATCATTTGAGTATGTTGAATTCGAATATCTCAAGCAGCTGGAGCAACAAGTCAACAAAGAAAGAAAAGCTGCTAAGAGAAAACTAAGGGAAGAAGCTGCAAAGTCAAGAGCAATCATCCAAAAGAGCCAAAAGAAGTCTAACGACAGACAAAGGATGATGAGCTTCTTGAAGCTGTATGGATTCTCCAGAAGGAGGCTTGGTCCAATGTCTCTATCCACTATGGATGAGCATATCAGAGTGATCAAGCAGAAGATTAAGAAGGGAGAGCTTGTTGACTTGCATTCTCCACCAAGTCCAGCTCAACCTGAAGTTGTGGTAAAAGTTGAACCCTCTAAGATAACACAACCTAGACCTAGAGCTGCATCTCAGCCAACTTCATCTTTTGATCCAAAGCAGGGTCCTCTTCTCTCTCCTTCTGAACCTGTGAAAGAAGAGAACCCAACTAAGAGAGACATAGTAGAACAATCTGTTACTGAAGACCAGTCCTCTCAGTTAAAGACTTCAAAAATAAGGAAAAGGATGTCCAGGAAAAGTGTTTCCAAGAAGAAGACCAAGGCATCCACCTCTACACCTCAGGACGAGTCAAAGCATCCTGAGGTAGTGCATGAAGAGACTGCTTAACCAACTCCAATTCAAGTAGAGCCTCTTACAACTAGAAGACCTATCTTGTCCTAGACTTTTACTACTAATCTAGACAGATGGTATGTCATCAGAGATCAAGGAAGTCAAGATGTATACTTTTTGCAAGACATGCTTGATCTTCCTCTACATGATCTCTATGACATGAGAAGATATTATGAGAGTCTAAGGGATCCTGATCAGATGATGAAGAAAGGTACGGTCTTGATCCTAATAAGGACTATCAACATCTGAAGAACTTCTCTGTTTTGGTAGCATCAGCCAAGGGGGAGTTTGTAAGGTTATATTAGAAGATTATAAGGCTGATCCAACAAAGAAGCCAAAACAACCAAGGATCTTCCTGCATGCATGCACTGAACATACAAGGTAAAAGTTGCTTTGGAAGTTTTACACTCCGCACAGAAAATACTCTAAATGTAAAATCTTCCAAAGCCAAAATCCAAATCTTCCGAAGCCAATGATGAAGTCTTTCGAAGCTTCAGAGACAAAGTCTTTCGAAGCCAATTTGCTATGAAGACTGATTTCTTCCGAAGACAGAGAATACATGCTTTCTCTGATCTTCTTTTTCATAAAGCTGACAGACCATCCTCTGCAACTCTGAAGACTCACCAACTTATAGAAGTTGGTGAAAAGTTCATGCTTTTGTAAACTGTAGATTAAGGTCTTTGTCTGTAACTTTCTACTATTGTACCTGTTAACCTTTTTATATTAGAAATGGATGTGAGTTATGGTATGTCATAGTCACTAGTCAAAAGGCAATCTACCTTTTGACTCTACATTGATCTTATTGTCTAGATTAGTGTTTCTAACTGTCTTTCTAAGTATTGACGGTTATGGGATGTAGGATAAAGTATCTAAGGTCCTTGTATTTCGTTTATGCTTTGTAACACTTGTAATAGAACTTGAGAGCAATATACAACATCCTTGAAAACCATACTTCTCTGTTCTTGTTCTTAGTTCTATCTCATTACTTATTGTGTTCTTAGTATCATCTCACATAAACCTGGTTCCTATTTGATCTGTTAAGTGTTCTAAAACTCTCCTCATTATGAGCTTGATTGTATTAAAAGAACCTTATCTCCCATTTGGATTCCAATAGTTTTGTCAGCGTAGCTTTTTTGTCGGTCAAGTGCTGCTATCATAAGAATTCTGATTAGCATGAATTTCTCTATAGTCTCATGCACAAATTTAGGACAAATGATTTGAGTTTCTCCTACTTCTACCAAACAATAGGTGGTCAGTACTCCCGTTCATATAAAATGGGGTTGCTTTAATGCTAGTGTGATAACTGTTATAGTAGTATAAAAGCTCCACATAAAACTAACCATCTAAGCATGGAATAACAAAAAATATAATTTCATATAAATTATAGAGTAAGTTTCTATTTTGGTCCCTGAGGTTTTGGGGTTTTAACTAGTATAGTCCAAAAAGGAATTTTTTTGTCAAATCATGACCTCTGGTTTGAGTTTTATATCTAATCTGGTCCCTGAGGCTAACGCCATTCATAAAATCTAGTAAATAGATGCACGTGCCTGTCACGTGAGGGGCTTTTTCATCTTTTCCAACCCTCTAGGCATTAAAACCCTCTTACGAATTAAAAACCCTTCCACTCCTAATGGATTGTTAGAGAATCAGTTGATGCAATTGCTAAAGTATCAGTGAAGCTTTTGCAAGTATGGTGCTTACATTTTGGTTTATTCGACCTACAGGTGAATGATTTGATGCTTACGTGACGTATGGTTAGTTCTTGATCCTAGTTAATATGAAATTTTATTGTTTTTGATGGCTTCCACTATTTGTGAAGAATTGATTTTTATTATTTTTATTGTTATCATTACAGGAGACAACCCTACTCTATTCAGTTTAAAGATATTTCATGGGAATGTTTTCATCATGGAACCAGCTATGGCTTATGTGGATGGTAAAATCAACTTGGACATGATCGATGCTGATGAATTCTCTGTTATCGAGGTTAATTCTATGGTCCAAGAGTTGGGTTATCCTAAGGTTTAAATAATGTTTTATCAATATAAGGTTCCTGATTTGAACTTAGAATTTGGTATTAGAGCATTAGAAACCGATCAAGATGTCATATCTATGTTGCAATATGTTTAACTGTTTAAGATCATTGAGGTGTATATAGAACATTGGGTATCAAGACTCAATGTAGTTCACAAGTCTTCTAGTAAAGTTAAAATTTATGAATTAGAACCTCCTGATGTGCCTTCTAGTCAGCCTAAACCATCCAAACTGAAACCCTTAAGAAAAGTTTATAGAAAGCAACCAGTTCTAAATTGGAATGAGGGTTCAAATTTGAATGTGCAAGATGGGGGATCAAATGCTAATCTGCATTAGGGTGGTTTAATTGTGAATGAGCAGGGTGAGGCTTCAAATGATAATCTGCATCAGGGTGGGTGTTCAATTGTGAATGAGTAGAATGTGGGTTCAAATGTGAATGTGAAAGATGGGGGATCAAATGCTAATCTGCATCAAGGTGGTTCAACTGTGAATGAGCAGCGTGAGGCTTCAAATGATAACCTACATCAGGGTAGGTGTTCAATTATGAATGAGCAAATACCAGGTGTTCAATTATGAATGAGAAAATGAGAATTAACAGGCATGCATGCATGCCGTAGCTATTAACTGGGATATGAGAATGAATGGGCTGGATGTTGGAATACTTGAGTCTTGGGTAGATGAGGTATATTGGCTGAGCACACGAAAGAAAGTTTGTGAAAACACCATTAACCCAATCAATGGTAAAAAGATGTGGATTCCATCAGCTTGCCCTACTTCACTGTTACCACCCAAACATCACATCCAAATTGGAAGGCCCAAGAAAGCTAGAAAAAAATCATTTGAAGAGTTGTCATAAAACATAAGTGCCGGTGGAAAGATGACAAAGAATGGTAAGCCTATTACTTGTACACTATGTAATCAAAATGGTCACAACAAAAGAGGTTGCAAATTGAAAGATGAAACAACAACACATGATGCAAATCAAGTGTAGTTTGTGTTTGGTTTGGGTTAGGTTTGGAGAAGTTTGGTTTAGGATTGTATGGAATGAATTGTAGGGTCTAGTATGAGCATTGATGGTGTTTAAGGATGTTTCTAGTGGATTTTGTTTTTATTGAACAATGTATTGTTGGTAAATGGTCATTAGAACCCTTCCTTTTACGATTAATATAACCAGTACTTTACTTATGTCACCTTATATTCTATGTTTGATAAGATCATCACAAGCACTGGTATAGTTATGTCATATTCAATTGTATATTTGGTAGATGGTCATTACAAACACTAGTATATTTATGTCAACTTAAATATATTTTCAGTACATGAAACAAAGTAACAAAAAAAGGAATGTCAAATATATTTCCGTTACACAAATAAAAGTAATAATACATAGTTATCATTCAACCAAAAGCTTGACTTTTTCACCCAGTTAAGGTCAATTGGAAAAGAGATACATAAAAAAATCAGCCAACTAATGAAAACCACAAACTAAAACATTCTATTTTCAGCAGACTTATGGTTGATTTTCCTAAGTAAGCCGGGGACAACATTACAACTTTCACAAATAGGAGGATCAGCCCAAACTACAAAATCACATACCTGCAATTGTAGAAAGGGAGTTAGGGCAAGAAAAAAAATTTCAGATGTAGATGAAATTACCTTGCGTGAACAGCAGTGAAACCTTCGACCAGGGTTTGCAAACGTCCAAGAGATGCGAATCGTAGTCGGGGCACCACATTTACAGATCACCATAATGTTGATGGTGAGAAACAACGAACACAGGAGGGAAAACAAGATGAAGACGATATACGGTTTGGGAAAGATGGTTTTAAAATGCATAGAGGGTTGGAAAGACGAAAAAGCCCCTCACGTGAGGGGCACGTGCATCTATTTACCAGATTTTATGAACGACGTTAGCCTCAGGGACCAGATTAGTTATAAAACACAAACCACAGGTCATGATTTGATAAAAAATTCTTTTTTGGACTGAACCAGTTAAAACACCAAAACCTCAGGGACTAAAATAGAAATTTACTCTAAATTATATTTGTATGAATTATTATTTTGATAAATCACCAACATCCGAGGACAAGTCGCATGTGTGATTTGTCCGAATTACTATTACGTGAATGTTCGTGCTATAACACTAACGCACTTAATCAAACCTAATTAAGTACATGCATGAATGATAAGATAATGATGTTCGTGTTAGTCGAAGAATGACCTAAAAATGCTGGGTGTTACAAGTGTATTAGAATGTATAGATTTCATTTGGTCAAAGTCTGAAAGTGTTTACCTTTGTTTGAGGTATAAGGAAAATTAGTTTATATCTATTAAATTTTAGCCATATCACTAAATATATACCCTGGAAGTTGGTCACATTTGGTTATAATATTCAAGCACACGTATTAAATGTGATATATTTTTCTTAAATTGTGGCTAAAAGATTCGAATATATGCGATTTTTGTCACAAGAATCCAAATTCAAACAAATACCATGACAGTTTGTCATAATTAGGCACACTTTTAAGTGTTGTTAGTCAATGTCATATTATGTTGATTAAAATGTAGCTAAAGGTTTCGAATTGATGTGTTTTGGTCACATGAATCAAAAACTCAAACAAATACCATGATAGTTAGTCATATTCGGCCATGCGTTTTGAGTGTGGCTAGTAACTAGCACACTTTTTTCTTTAACTGTGGCTAAAGTTTACAAATATATGTGTTTTTGGTCATGAATAAAAATCAGACAAGCACAATGAAGTTGGCCGCTTTTGACTACACTTTTCAAGTGTGGTTAGTAAATGTCACAACATTCTTTTATAAAAATGAAGGTGTTTTTTTATCACTTGAATTAATAATGTGTGGTTAAAAGTAGGTGTGGCTAAAACTAAGACTATTGACCTTTATCCACACATATAATCGAAAGTGTGACGCTGCGGTGTTTTAATGTGTGGTTAAAAGCTAAGTTTGGCGTAGTTGAAAAATATTTAGTTGCCATGCAATCATCCATCTTAAATAAGTCATACATAACTCCATCTTCCTAACTGCAAACAATGGATACTAGGCATTTTGGGTATCGATCCGTGTAGTGCTCTACCTAAAGCATTATGTGTCAAGCCTGAGGAGTATGTTCACAAGAATAAAACTCAAAAGAATTGTTGATAAAAGGGAATTAGTACAACTTTGTTGTTTCAAATATTTGGTTTGCTTTGATTCCCTAAAACCTAGTTTTGAATATGTTTAATTGATTAATTCAACATACCAATGGAATATATTAACGAAATATATTATATTGATTGAAGAAAAACTAAAGTAGTGCTAGATGGATGGCCCCAACACATAGATATACGATCACAAAGCCCGGCAATCTGGCTTGTGACATAACAACTAAATGTTTGGTTAACCAGATAACTTGATATCCAGTCATGTCAATTTAATAAACCACACACACAAGCACATTTTTTTTTAAATGGTGTTCAAAAATTGCCACATTCTGGTTCCCGGAATGTCTCTTAAACCTTCACAAAGGTTTTAAAATATTACATCAAACTAGTATTAATCCCCTCGCGTTGCAAAGGGGCGTAAAATCAAATCAAGTAATGTCAATGTCACCACCGCCAGTAACTACTAACATCGAAAAAGCTCGTATTAAAAAAGAAATAAGAAAACAACAAAAAAATAAAACTTAATGAAACCTAGAGGTAAAAACATTGAAACACGCAGACGAAACGTATAATAACAATAAAAATATAACTGAATGAAAAAAAGATGTAAAATTGTTAAACAATGCTAAGCGATCTACGATTATAATTAGCGCATTGCGACGGGACCATTAAACGGGAAAAATAACGTCAAAACGTAGAACCACACACACAACGCGGCGTTTTAACTCTCAAAATTCAGACAGAAACGTAAAATAAAAATTTTATAAAATATGAAAAGTATATGTGACTTAAGTTAAAAATAAAAATGTGTTGAGACTAAATTGTAAAAAATATAAAAGTATTAAGTTGAAATAAAAAAAATTTAAAATTTAAAAAAAAAAAACAAACAAACAAAAAAATGAGCACAACCCACTAAACACATGGTACAACACTCTCAAACACAAAGCATTTGATAAGCATGAGATATCACACCCATATGCACAAACCATTTTAATTAGTATTATATATAATTACACATTAACTGAAAGTACACTTTGTTTCGGCTCTTAAATAACTAAATGGTTTAGCTGTGGTTGTATATAAGCATGCTACACTTCCCTTAAACAATCATGTAATTACGGGTTCGAACCTCATACTTGTAAATTAAAGGCCTGAGTGAAATTTTAAGGTTCATTGGTGTTGCTGTGTTCTTTCCAAGAAATATTGAAAATGGTGCGATGCCAATTAAGACAAAGATTGATTAAAAGTTAACTTTGAACTTATTTGGACTCATTCAATAAACAAACAATTGAATTTTCTTGGCTTATGTATGTAGCTCTCTGCGGAAGAAGGTATTTAATCAACGACCACCACTGTCTTTTCCCCATTTTCATATTACAATAATTTATTATTTCTTGATTGCAGGATTCGGTACTCTACATTAAATATTATTTACGTAAGAATTTGTGCTATAGCGATTGAATTCATATGAGACCTACCTCATATTATTTTCCAACTACTTTATGCTTCATATTGATGCGTACATGTAAGGCTTATGTATGTATATGTACATATATATGGATACGCTGGTGGAGATATAATATAGATGACAGAATTATTTATCTTACATGATATAGAGAGAGGAGAGAGAGAGATAGAGAGAGAGCATCTTTGAAAAAGATCTATCAACCTAGGGTTTCAAAGTTGTCAATGGTATGTTTGTCTAAAGTCTATGAAAGCATTTATTGATCTTCAGAATTTGATCAGGGTTCTTTCTTAAAATGGAAGGATGTGATTATGGAATTTGGGAGGAAACCTAATAAATCTGTGTTCAATGTTAGTAGGGTTACTTGTTTGAAGAATGATTGTTACACATAGAGAGTGCTATTACGGACAAAAGGAGATCAAAGAAAGATCAAGTAGTTAAGCATGGCCAGAAGTGAAGAAACCAAGTGCTCGAAAACAAGTATAGATTCATACCCGAATGATGAGGTTGAAGAAGAAAGTGAGTCCAAAGAAGTTGTGGAGTTGAAAGATGGAGGGAGTTCAAGCAATAGCACGGTAGAAGAGAGCGAGAAGAAGCCATCTGTTCGACCCTATGTCCGATCTAAGATGCCTAGACTCCGGTGGACGAATGATCTGCATCTTAGATTTGTTCAGGCAGTTGAAAGGCTTGGTGGACAAGATAGTAAGTGACAATGATACACGGCTTTTTGTGGTGTTCAAACTTGGTTTTGAGCTTCTATACCATTAACAACTTTCGCGTGATGACTTTGACTTCCATTTTGTGCAGAAGCAACTCCAAAATTGGTTCTTCAATTGATGAATGTCAAAGGACTTCACATAGCTCATGTCAAAAGTCATCTGCAGGTTCTTCCACTGCTAATACATAAAAAGAATGCTAAACTAAAGATCCTTTTATATCGATCTGTGATTATAAAAAAAGGCTTTTAATTTACTCTCTTATGGTTTTGTATTTCATCAGATGTATAGAAGCAAGAAATTCGATGACCCAAACCAAGGTCTGATAACTACTGATTGTTTTAACCCTAATAATCAATGAACTTGCCTTCATATCTATCTTCTTTTCTGTTGTCTGATTTATGTAGTCTTTTCTGTATTGCAGTACCAAATCCAAGGATTGAAGGTGGAGATCCTAATATTTATAACTTAAGTCAACTACAAATGCTTCAATGCTACAACCGAACATGTGATTCAACCTTCAGGTATAACAGATTTGAACTCGCTAAGGAAAGAAAAAAACTAGAAATGGTTAAAAATATGTTTAAAAAGCTTTTATTCTTGTAGTATAAGAATTGCACCTTTAGATCTCAATTTTTCTTCTTTTCATCGCTTAAAAGTTGAATAATCGTATGGTTTTTTTTTTTTGCTTTTAATTAAAGATATCAAGATACATCACCCTACCATCATGATTGGATGCATAATGCTTTAAAGGAGCATTGTTCATTTGAAAAGACAAAACCAAGATTTTATAACACGACCGCCGATAGAATTTTGGCATTAAATCGCATGGGACAAACAAGTCGCAGTCTCCAACCCACTCATATGCCACCAAGTGAACAAACCTCATGCCGAATCCACGAAGTTAATGATAAATTTAGATCAAAAATGAATGAGAAGAAGGAGCTGTTGCAAGGGCTATACCATAAGCTGCCAAACAGCACCTTAAATCTCAATCCCTTCAAGGTTCAAGAACATCAACATGTCGTGATAGATTTGCAATGTACAAGTCTTGAGAGTAAGAAAGGAACAAAGAGGAAGGCTTCCGATCTGAATCTTGATCTAAATTTATCTCTTGAGGTCTGCTCTCGATATCCTGAAAGTCCAGAAGCTTTGGAAGTTGATAATGGTGGAGAAGAAGAAGATGGTAATTTGTCGTTGTCATTGTACTCACCCTCCCTCTCAAGAATCAGAAACAAGTTAATAAGAGAAGATGATGGTTGTAATGATCAGAAAGCAGAAAGGGCAAGTACTCTGGATCTGACTATATGAATGAGACAAAATTCTAAGTGAGATCTTGAGGTACTTGTTCTAGACTATATATGCATTTGTGGTTTTGTTTCTTTTTTGTTCCATAATCTTTCTGAAGTTGAAAGAAAACCATATGGGTATTGATCTTGTTTTATTGTTTGTCATACTATGATCTCTACTTGTTTGCTACTATGGCTACATATTTGGCTTTAGACCTTAATAATTTGTAAGCATTTTAGATTCCCACATATATACAAAAGATTGATTAGTTTTCCCCTAGCATTTTGTTTTTTGTTGTTACAAACAAACAATCAATACGGTAAAAAGGGAAAGCAATCCTTCCATCTTGTAAGAATAGCTGTCTTCAGAATAAATACACCAACTAAAAGTCTTATTTTAGCATTCAAATATCCATATCCAAAATAAAACAACGTCCAAGTGTTTCGTTGAAGAGCAGTATATAGTTTTTTTTTAAACTTTTGAATGAAAAAGAAGTATACCATTTGGATCATTTTTTTAGCAATATACGTTGTATACTTGCAAGACGAAGCTAGCTTTCCTACATCTACCAGAAAACCAAATGAAAGAATTGAAGTTAATCACTAAAATACTGAATTTTTGGAGATTTAAGGTCATCGTGCAACATGTTAAGGATTACATATTTGTGCGCTATAATTTGTTTTGTCACTTCTATATTATGCATGCAAGTGAAACATACATAACTGTTAAGGTTCTATGTCTTTTAAATTCATATTATATTTGTCGAGACATTTCTCATATTCTGTACTAGTATAATTATGATGTATCTCCTTCAAACATAGTTTACTTCTTGAGCTCTCTTGAACTTGTTGAAGTGTCTTTTTCATTGAAAAAGCTTCATTTTCAAAATTAAACTACACTTTCCTTCTCTATCTTGTACTTGCAAGATCAAGAAGCCATGAGTGGATCTGGTTCTTTATTTTGTCTTTTATAATATGTTACGAATTTAGTGATGCTAGGGGAAATATTTGTCTTGCCTCTGAAAAAAAAATGTGTCACGTACATGTGATTACTGGAAAACAGCGCGTTGTTAGTTTAATAGCATCCCTAGGTAAGAGAGATATTCCTACATAATGCATGGATTTCATAAAACAACTACATCAACCCCTCTCATGTGAGTATGTGGGAAAGATTCCATTTATTTTTCCACATAAAAATTAAACTTTAATGACAAAATTGCGAGTTTGTGTGGTCATACAAGAATCCTTTTTTTTTATCTAGCTAAAATATATATCTACTCTAATAATACAAAACCAATGTCTATTACACGAGATTAATAAATAAAATATTAAATAAAATAAAAATTTATTAATCATAAAATGATATTCTAGTAAAAGATATGATTAAAATTACATATAAGTAATTACTATTTTGGTTAGATCCTATCCAAAAGAAAATGCAAAATAGAACGGATAAATATAAATGAAAGAAACAAATATTTCTGGGAGGCTTATTCGTCTTTCTAGTCTTCGACACAAGAAAAAGGTGTGAAAAATCCTATCAACTTTTTAATCTCTTATTTATTAAACTTTTTTGTTTCTTCTAAAATTAATAAACATTTTGCTTCAAAATAAACGTTTTAAAAAATGTCACTTTTAAGAACTTTCTTATTATAACTCTTAATTTTAATTATTTTTTTATTACTATAAATTTTACTTAAAAACACTAATTTTTTATTTTTAAAAAAAGTTTGATGTTTTAGAAAAAAATATCATTTTATAAAAAAAAATATTTAGAAATGCTATTAATAAAAATATATATTTTTAACTTATTACTAATTAATATGATATATAATTAAAGAGAGAAGCGGAAAAATTTTGGTAAGAATGTATATTATGATGCCATGTGTACACCCTAGTTATCATTTTATTAGCCTCCAACTAGGTATTGTACACTTTCTTCATCTGCTGCAGACACTTGGCAAAAATTCTTTTTATCTACAAACCTGAAAAAGAAATTTAAACTAAATTAGTGTATGTTATGAATGTTAATGATACAAATGTGTTATTTAATGATTGTTTGAATGTTAGAACACATTATGTTTGATTATGACAAGCATTATCCTTTTAATGCACTTGTTGAGTCTAACAATACTCCCCCTAAGGATGATGTTGTTATCTCTTAATATTTGCTTGTTAATGTTTTGTTTGTTAGTAATATGTGTGTGTTTGTGTTTGATATGATTGATTGTAATGATTGTGTGTTTGACTTATAATGTTTTATTGCATGTTTGTAAGTTATGCATGATTGAATGATTAACTGTTTGTTTTGATTACATGTTTGATTGCTTGGGTATATGTATGATTGCATGATGTGTTTGTTTGAATGGTTAGATATTTGATTGTTTTGTTTGTTTGTTTGTTAGTTAACCTTTAAGAGTGTTATGGACCAACTTCATCAACTTTCTTCTAAACCTCAGCTATGGCCTTCAAAGACTCTTCAACATCCTGTTCAGTGATCTTATCTTTCTCTGCTTCTTTCACTTGATCGGTCAAAGCAGTGATCTTTAAAGCATTTCTGCAGTTGACTATGTGTTCAACAAAATACTATACTGCACTGTTTTGATCATCATATTTACAGTGGACGGAGAGAAGAACCATCTATTCTAGGGTTGATAAATCTAGGCTTTGCACATCAATGTTGCTAACCAACGTGGTTACAACAAGATTTCCCTCTATGTGAGTTTGAGCCTGCTGATTTGTCTCAATCCTCTGTTTAAGTGTAGCATTCACATAGATTGTTCCCAGGATTCTCAGCATGTGTATAAAATAACAACAGTCACCCTTGCAAAGCATATTTTCAATTATAGGGAATGACTTTGTTTTCAGAAAAGATACATATGATAGGTGTAGGGTTTGATCTCAATAGGGTCAAATAGCCTAATGTCTAAAGCTTCTTTCCCTTCAAGCTTTCTTTCCAATACCACTTCAAAGTGGGTTTCATTATAGTACCATCTTATGATTGGATGGTTGTATTGATTACCATCAATCTTCTTTATGATTAACTTCAAATCTGATGGTCTCATTGGATAAACAACTCTCTCCAATAACTCAGTATCAACATGTGATGTCTATTTTTCACTTGGTTTCTTCTGTTTGCTTGCCAACTGTTGTTCTCTTCTTAGCTTGGCCAAGTGAAGCTTATCTTCTTTATCAGCCTTTTGTTTCATCACATGATGCTGTTTATTCATATATGATCTCAAGATATGAAAGAAATCAACACCTCTAGGATTATTTGTATGATTGACCATTCTCAGCTGCATTAGGTCTAGTTTGTCTTCATATGTCAATGATCCTAATTGAGATATGTATGATAAGTATTAGACAAGTCCAGATACTTTTTTGATAAGCACAACATCCCATATCTCATCATATTTCCATGCCATAATCTTTCTTTCATCTGCAGACTCTATGAGAGTTGTTATATCATAGAACTTTACAAAATTTGTATTCTTATTAATTAACTCTCTCACTTTATTTCCTTCAGGCCATATGTTGGATCATATGAGGCTAGTACAACCAAAACAACACTTAAAAGATTTTGATGTACAATTGAAGTGGTCCTCCGAAGACAAAGCTGCTCTTTCGAAGAAAAGTCAAAGATCTTCTAAAGCTTAAGGTTGAAGAACTTCCGACGTGAGAACTCAGTCTTCCAAGACTAAGTAGTTCTCCTTCTGAAGTATACAACTTAGAAGATTCTAAAGACAAAGTCTTCTGAAGAATAAAGTCCTAAAAACTTGCAAAAGACTCGAATGAAGTTGATTCTTCCAAAGTATAAATGGCCTCGAAAGACCTTATTCTTTCAAAGCCATTTAGCTTTGGAAGAACCAACTATGAACCAGTAGACATAAGTATGGCGTGTCTGACATCCACTGCATCTGATATATTGCATGGAGCTTTCCCACGCCCATGTAGTTGACCATACTTTTATCTACTATTCGCCCATTATCAGTTAGTACAGTTGTCACTTTTAGTTGGTGACCAAAAGGTAAGTCATGGACCTCTCATGACTATCTAATCTAGGATAATATTTTATCTTAGATACTTTACTTCTAGCAATGTAGTATTTGTCTAGTTGTAAATTCCAGCTGGTTATCCAAGTATAACCGACTGTATATAGTATTGTATATATTTTCTCATTGTAACTTTGTAAATCATGCTTGTAAGAGTTTTGTAATACTAAGTTTAGAAGTAATATATACAAGTATCTTGAAAAACTACTCTTATGTTCATTTGTTTTCATTAACTTATTATATTACTTGTGAACTTAGTTAGAGATTATGCTTCATCAAACCAAGTGAGATTGCAATTGGTATCAGAGCATTTTAGGCCCTTGATTGTGAGATCTAACCATCCCAAATCACCCTTGTTTCTTCACACTTACTCATTTCACTCAAATGACTCTTAATCAAAAATTTTCTGAGTCTGAGATGGGAACCATGACCAAGGCTCCTATCATCACCCCTGATGATTTTAGAACCAGGGGCAAATGTATTGAAGGCTTTATCAAGTATCAAGACAGGCGCATGTGGAGATCAATCACTCATGGTCCTTACCAACCAAAGGTGGAATCCCCAGTTGATAATGGTGCTATGATTGAGAAAGCTGTTGAAGACTACTCTGATGAAGACCTCAAGAAGATGGACATTGACTGTAAAGCCATGACTGTGTTGCTCACATCTATACCAAACTCCATAATGGTAGGCTTTAAGCAATGCGAGACTACCAAAGAACTATTTGATGCTTTAAAGTTGATGTACTCTGTTTCTACTGAATCCAAGGAGACCAAGAAAGATGTGCTGAAACAAAAGTTTGAGAACTTCACATACATTATTAGTAAGACCTTGAGCCAATAATACTTCAGGTACATGGACTTGATCACCTCTCTTCTGTTTATTAGAGTGGTTCTTGAGAAGAGAAACATAGTGAGAAAATTCATGAGTGCACTTCCTTATGAGTGGACCTTCTACCTTAATCAAGAGAACTGAGTATCTCAACACTCTCACTATGACTGAACTATATGGAATCCTTGATGGGTATCATATGGAGATAGAAACTAAGAAAAGCCATCAGATGAATATAACCTCAAACCTTCCTGTTAGCAATGATTTACATGTTACTGAATGTTCAAGAACTCACGAGCCCCAATTGTACCTGAACTACCCTCAACAGCCATCATCCTCTTTTGGGCCATACATCACATTCCCTAAGACACCCAGGTCTCAACAAGCTCAACAAAATCCTTTCCAGGATAGTTGTGCTTTTGTTTCAGGGAGTGAGCACTCTGGAGATTTTTATTCTACTTTGATGATCTAGAGTGTTTTAGCCCAGATGATGCTGAGTATATGGACATTGTTTAGCAGATGGCTCTTCTGACCTACAGAGCAAAGAAGTTTTTTTAAAAGAACTAGAAGGCAATTCCCTTAGAACCCAACAAACAACAAATTTAGGTTTGACAAGTCAGAGGCCAAGTGATACAACTGCAACCAGCTTGGTCACTTTACAAGGGAATGCAAGGCTACTAGATCTAATCCTGGAACAGCTTAAGCCTCCCAACACCCTGCTACCCCAAAAGCTGCAGCCAAACCTACTGAACAACAGACTACAACTATCGCTCAAGAAGTTGATTGGAGCTTCATGGTGCAGGATGTCACTCCTGCTCAAGCTCTCATGGCTGGAACTGAAGACAGTCAGGTATATGAACATCTTTGTACTCCAGCATGTATTGCTAAGGTTAAGTTGTATCAGGACTACAACATGGAGATTAAATCTGATATTGAGTCCTTAAACATATTAAAATATGATTTTAAGATAGCAGAATCTGACTACAAACTCAAAATTGAAGAGTTAGAGAAAACGGTGTCCTCTTTAAAACATAAACATTCCAACTATAGTGCTCAAATAAAAGATTTAATATCTAAGTTTACTGAGGCTCAATCCCAACTAGTAATAGTTGAGGCTAAAGAAAAGAAGTATGTCATTTAAGAACATAACTTCAACACCATCATTGCATCATCCTCCCACTCAAAGGTGTATTATCAAAACAAAAGTGGGTTGGGAACCAATGAAATTGCTCCACCATACTCTTATATGTTTGTTAGACAGCCAAGATATGGTACTGATGAGCAAGAGGTTCCAACTGCTGACCCAGAACCCAATGAGCAGAAGAATGATGCAACAATGATGACCACCACAAGGAAGGATAAGGTAGAAAACCCCATCCCCACAGCTGTTGATCAAACCCTAACCACCAAAGCCAGAATGAACAAAATCAGGACAGCAAGAAAAACTGCCAAAAAGGTGGCTGAGACTAAGTTGAAGATAGACTCAAGGCAAAAGGGTGTATTCATCTCAACTGGATTCTAAGTGGTTGGATGTTCTGATTCAGGAAAAGAGTGTAGTACCATCACTCCTACCCAGTTGAAGGATCAAAAATTGAAGGGGAAGGCTATTGAATAAGAAAAGAAGTGCAAGACATAACAGCCCTCATGTCCTATTAAGAATCACATTGAGTGCATAATCTGTGGACTGCATAACTACATGGCTAAAGATTGTTACTACAATACAGCAAGCACACATTATGCAACCATGTTACTAAAGAAGGAGTCAAGGATGGTTTCACATTTGGTCCTTACCATATGGTCCAAGTGTTAAGGAAATGAAAGCTTGTTTCCAAAGCCAAGTTACTTTCGAAAGAAACTCATTATTTTGAAAGGAAAATAGCTTCGGAAGACAAGCTAAAGAACAAACAAAGAAACAAAAAGAATCCTTTGAAACCTTCCAAGAAAACTGCTTCAGAAGAAAAGGTGGGGAAAACATCTTCCGAGAAGAAAGAAGCCTCGAAAGCAAGTCATGTTGCTAAAGCCTCATCAGGCTCATCTACAATGATCAATTAGAGGATGGAGTGGAAGATCAAAAAAGATGCTACAGCCCAAGCCTCTTCTTCACAAACCATAATTGAACCCTCATGCATACATTTTGGTTCAATTATAATATCTACATTGGAAGAGCCCAAGACCAACAAGGCTTGGGTTTCTAATAGTAACTAATCTTTTCACCTTATGTGCAAGGACATCCACATGACAAGAATGAAAATATATGGATTGTGGACAATGGATGCTCCAGGCACATGACAGGGAACATATCTCTCCTACAACAATTTGAACATTTTAATGAAGGTCCTGTCTAGTTTGGAGGTGAAGCCGGATGATATACATTTCTGGTAGAGGTAGTGTATCCAATGGTAAGTTAAAAGTTGACAAAGTAAATTTTGTCAAATAACTTGAACACAATCTCTTAAGTGTTTCTTAATTCTATGATCAAAAGTACCAAATGCTTTTCACAGAGCATGAGTGCATTATCATCAAACCCGGGATGATAATTTCTCAGGAATTGGTGCTTCTTAGATCTCCCAGGAAAGGGGACATGTACAAGCTGGATATGAATGATGCTTCCTTACTAGGTGAAGTGTCATGCTTTCTTTCCAAATCTAATGGTGATGAGTCAAATCTTTGGCATTAAAGAATGTGCCATGTTAATTTTAAAACCATGAATAAATTGTTTAAAAATAATTTGGTACATGGTGTGCCTAAAAGGAGTTTTTCTGTAAAGATAATTGTATTGCTTGTCTGAAAGGGAAGCAACATAAGGCCACTCACAAATCCAAAGAAGTAAACTCCATCACCACCCCATTACACTTATTGCACATGGATCTTTTTAGTCCTACAAGTATAATGAGCATTGGAAGAAAACCATATTGCCTTGTGATTGTTGATGATTTTATAAGATTTTCATGGGTTTTCTTTTTAAGAACTAAAGATGAAACTGCTGAAACTTTAAAATATTTTATTCTTAAAACAGCATGACATGTTATGTGCGGAACAGGGTTCTCGTTGTTAAGCCCCATGGAAAGACCCCCTATGAGCTATGGAACAAGAGGCCACCGTTCATTGGCTTTCTTAGGTCCTTTGGCAGCAGGTGTACCATACTTAACACAAAAGACAATTTAGCAAAATTTGTTGAAAAGTCAGATGATGCTATCTTTCTTGGATATTCCTCAACCTCTATTGCTTATAGAGTGTATGATATTAAAAATCAATAATTTGAGGAATCATCCAACATTGTTGTCAAGGAGCACACTCCTTGTGTTAAAGAAAATAGTCCTGATCATATCTTCAATTTAGAATTGTTTCCAAACTATTCTAAACCATCTTGTGAAAATGTCTCAGCTAGAACAGGAACTTAAAGTGACCCCTATAAAGATCAACTATTTAAGTAACCCAGACCTATTACTAGTTCTCCAAGAAGAATTAAAGATCAAGCTCCTTCAACTGGAATTCCTAAAAGCATGAATATCTTAGGAAATAAGGGAGCATCAACAAGTTGTCAGCCAACTGAGCCTAATAACTCAACAGCTGACAACTCTAGCATTCAACACCAAGCTAATGAAGACATTGATATGGAGGAACATACAACTGTTGATGCTACTTCACAGCAAAATACCATTGATGTTATCACACATTCATTCAATCAGTCCTTATTGAATGAGTGTGAGACATCAGCTGGTCATGGTGTTCAAAATTCTGAGCAAAACTTCTCTAACCTTGATCTATCTATGCAACTAGATATGATTCCTAGGCTCAGGATACACACCATTCATCCAGCTGAGAACATCATTGGGGATGTCTCAGAAGGTGAGAGAACAAGAAGTCAGACCCACAATCAGAATGTCTACATGTACTCATTCTTTCTCTCTCAAATGGAACCCAGGAAGGTGGAAGAAGCACTCAAGGACAACAATTGGGTTGAAGCAATGCAAGAGGAGTTGCTTCAGTTCAAAAGACAAAAGGTATGGAACTTGTGTCCATTGCCACCTGGCCAAGTCCCCATTGGCACTAAGTGGGTGTTTAGAAACAAAAGAGACGATAAAGGTTTGATCATCAAGAACAAAGCAAGACTTGTTGTTCAAGGATATACACAGGAGGAAGGCATAGATTACACTGATGGCTGTGCAAATCTTCCTTGCTGTTGCAGCATCCAAGAACTTCACAGTCTATGAACTTGATGTCACATGTGCATTTTTGTATGGGGAAATTGATAGAGAAGTATATGTGTGCCAGCCACCTGGATTTGAAGACCCACAACACCCCAACTATGTGTGCAAACTGGATAAAGCTCTTTGTGGGTTGTATCAAGCACCTAGGTTGTGGTATGAGACACTGTCTCAGTTTCTTTTGAAGAATGGCTACACTAGAGGCACCATAGATAAGACATTGTTCATAAAGAAGTCTGGGAAAGACATGTTGCTTGTTCAAGTCTATATCGATTTGGATCCTCAAATGACCAAATGTGTAAAGACTTTGAAGGCATCATGAGAAAGAAGTTTGAGATGAGTTCTATGGGAAAGATGGATTTTTTCCTTAGAATTCAAGTGAAGCAAATAGAAGAAGGTTTCTTCATCAATCAATCTAAGTATGTAAAGGACATCTTAGAGATATTTGAGATAAAAGATTGTAAGCTAGCCAAGACACCTGTACCTAGAAATCACAATCTTTGTCCTAATTCCGAGGGGGAGGATACTTATCAGCATCAGTACAGGGCAATTATTGGGTTTCTAATGTATCTCACCGCAAGTAGACCTGATATCATGTTTGCAACTTGCATCTATGCAAGATATCAGGCTGCTCCAAAGGTGTCTCACCTAATTTCTACCAAGAGAATTCTTAGATACCTCAAAGGAGCTCCCAAACTGGGCCTCTGGTATCCCAAGAATAAGGATTTTAACCTTTATGGTTACACAGACAGTGATTATGGTGGTTGCAACATCAACAAGAAATCTACATCAGGAGGATGTGAATTTCTTGGTAGAAGGATCATCTCCTAGCAATGCAAGAAGCAATCATGTGTATCCATATCTACTACTGAAGCTGAGTACATTACTGCTGCAAGCTGTTATGCTCAACTACTTTGGATTCAAAATCAGATGCTGGATTATGGTTTCAACTTGATGGAGACCCCTATCTACATAGACAACAAGAGTGCCATATCTATCACAAAAAATCCAGTCAAGCACTCCAAGACAAAACATATTGACATCAGGTACCATTTCATTTGAGATATTCATGAGAAAAATCTAATCAAACTAGTCAAAGTCAATTCAAATGAACAATATGCTGATTTGTTCACCAAAACAAAGATTTAAGTATTTAATTACAGCTATTGGGATGATTAACATTGACTAGTTTACTCTTTTGAAAAACCTCTTTAAATATGTCTTGTCTATGTTGTCTACATACAATCTAAGCCCTGTTACAAGAAGGTTTTCTTCAAAAATTTTCTAAGTAAGAATTATTTCGAAGAGAAATTTACCCTCGGAAGAGATCTTTATCTATATTTCGAAGGCAAATTCCTCTGCATAAATATTCACTTCCGAAGAGCTTTTAGCCTTGATAGAACATTTAGTCATAGATTAAATCTACTTCTGAAGCTTACTGAGTTTTTTTCTCGGAATAAGACTGTACTCTCGGAAGCAAACTTATCATTGAGACATGGTTTGCTTTCGGAAGTAAAAATGGCTTCGAAAGACAATACTGAGAAACACAAGTGTTTTCCCTCAGAAGCAATTTTACCTTCAAAAGAAAACTTTTACTGTGTAATGAAAATCTTTGGGCCCCACTCTGTAAAAAGTAAGATTTTATTGATTATTGTCAGAATATTTTAATTGGTTTATCTTACCGCCCCTATCAAATCGAAACACAAACAGTCCTTTCACCTTATCGGTTTGGTTTTTTTAACCCCTAGTTAAAAACTTTCGACCCAATCAAGAAGATTCACTAATCTTCTTCCAGGTATGTTTGAGCCAACGGCTCCTGGTGACATCCCTACAAGCCCAGCAGGTGATGAACCCACACTAGACACCACCACTCCAATGCCAATTACTTCTTCCCACCCAATCAAGATCACCTACACAAGACGCCCCAAATGAACCCCTGATCAATCTACTCTGCTTGATCAGGTCCCCTCTGTTCAATCCAAAAAGGCTAGAGTGGAACTTAGGGCTCCCACTCAGCCAGAGGTCCAACCATCCTCCACCATTGACCTCAATGTCAGCGTTAAGTCTCCTCAATCTCAACCTGTTGAGCCCACAACCCAAGCCATTAGCCCCTAGGGTGAGTCTCAACACTCCCCTGAGCAGCCAAAAAGGGACAACCACATCATTGGCTCAACTGCTATTGCAGAGGAGCCATTAGGTGCTGACCAAGTTATCGGGTCATTAGATATAACTTCTCTATCCTTTATTGACCTATTAACCCGACCTAATAAGGACATTATGTTCCATCTGGGACATGATGTTGATCTACCACATCACTCGCAAGATCAACTAAGTCCCAGGGAGCCGCTAGTGTCTAGCCTACATCAGCTAAACCTAACTGAGGTGAGTCAAACTGGTGTGGAGGTGACTCATGTAGGCTACGCTACCACTACTGAAAGTATTTCACTAACCTCTCAGGATAGTGGTAACTTCAGTGAGACTGAGTCTATGACAACCTTGCCAATTGATGCCTCTGAAAGGGACATCATTAAGCAAGGGTATCCAGGGTGCCATGAAACCACTACTGGTGGTGATAATGAACATACTAGGTATATTATCTCATCTCCTGATGATTCTTCAAAAGAAGATGAGGGTAGCCTGAAACTCATTATCAGAGACCTGCTTTCTAAAGTCTCAAACGTTGAATTAAAGGTTAAGACTTTAGAGAACAGGTCTGCCACTCAGCAACTTGGGATTGAAAATCTCAAGACTCAACTAGCTGAGACAGATTGAGAAGTTAGTTAGGCATGTACATACTCAGGTTTCTTTAAGTTCTTCCTCTGGCTCATCTACTTCTCAAGATGATGCTACCAAAAAGGGGGAGAATGTACAGGAACAAAGACATGTAGAACCCAGCCTTGCCATCACAACAACTTTCACTGATGCCAGATCTTCTTTTTATCATACACAGCAACACCCTGAAACCATCTTCCCTCTACTAGCTCCCATTACTATTCAAGTTGACCCCAGGATGCTTATCGACCTCAACAAATTTTTAACCACATTTCTGATAAGCTCCTCCCTTGAACAACCTTCCCATGATGTATCCATTGCCTACTTTAGAGCTGAAGAGCTTCAAAGGCTGAGTGTACCACTTACCTCTAAAGAAGAAGTTGGTCAACCTAAGGTCTCTATTGAACCTGAGATTAACTTCGAAGGGGATATACAGACTCATGGCCCAGCAATCAATTTAGAAGGTATAGGTAGTGCAGTTCAAGTTTCTTCTAAAGCAGAAATCTAAGCTGCGGAAGGAATTATTGAACTGTCTTCCTTGTCCAATGATCTATTCATCACAGAGGCCATTCTTGACCTAGCCTCTGAGGTAAATAGTGAGGAGTTCCTTACAACCCCTTTATCTCAAACACCACAAGTCCAACCCCACTCTCCCCAACCTGAATCCTCTAAACCTGAGTCTCCAAAGGCTGAATCTTTCTCTGATCCTATGGGTTAGAGGAAACTCACTGTTGAGGAGCCTCTAGAGGAGGAAAGGTTGGAAAAGCTCAAGAAGAAGGGAAGAGTTGATACTGGGAAGCTGTTGGCTGCAAGCAGCAAAGCAGCAGCTGTCGTTCAAGAAAGTATCAATAACAAGAGGAGAGTGGAGCTTATAGACAGGCTTATCAGCCTGGGAGTAGTCAATGAAGATATCCTTTTACTCCCACTTGATGAGCTTGTGAAGATAGAGAAGGGAACCTTGCTGCAAAAGGAATAGGAGGAAGCAGCAAGGTTGGCCATAGAGGAGGAGAAGAGGAAAAGGAAGGAGGAGGCTATGGAAATGGAGAGGATGGCCTTTCTTTGCTCTAAAGGCTATGCTCAAGAGGAGATGGCACCTCATGGTTATGATACGATCTTGTTTTTTTTTCACAAAGAGAAAGATAAAATCAACAAAGAAAGGAAGAGGACTGCAGGGAAAAGCTGAGGGAGAAAAAGAAGAAGGAGGAAGAGGCATAACTTGCTGCTACCAAGAAGGTGAGAGATAAGGAATGGTTGAAAGCTTATCTCAAAGCCCATGGCTTCATCGGCAGGCAAGTGGGTCCTATGTCAGAGAAGACGTTAGAGCAACATGTCTGTAACATCAAGGGTTACATTTGCTTAGGAAGAAAGAAGGAGGTAATTCAAAGACCAAGTGTTCAGAGGATGGCACCCAAACCAACACCGAAACTAACACCAACCCCCAAACCAGCACCGAAACCACAACCTACACCTGCATCTTTTCCCTTCCCCATCAAAACTGAACCAACCACTGAGCCTTACACCCCTGAACCCACACCATCAGCCTTACCAACACCCTCACCTACTACTTTCTAACAACCACCAGCACTACCTATCATTAAAACCAAAACACAACCCAAAACCTAATCTATTCCCAAACCATCTTTTGAACCTTCTAAGCCCGTAACCTTAGAAGAGTTCATGAAGATCAAGAGGAACTCATCAACTACATAAAATTAAGCGACATCTCTTGTGAGGAAGTGTTAATTAAGCTGAAATACACTGATGGCTCTTCCTGTTCCCTCACAAGAGATGCACTCCTTGATCTGCCAAGGGGAACACTAGACCAAGCTCTCTAACTTCTTGCAACCAACTCAAACACACTTAATGAAGAAGAGAAGAAGTTTAGAAGGAGACTAGTGACTCTGTTGGACACAAGAAAAGGGGACAAGCTGCCAACTATTCCCCTTAATCCTAGAAGCCAAATTATCCAGTGGAGGTTTGATGAAGCTATATATAGCTTTGTTGTGGAAAGGGAGAATGGTCAAGTGAATAGACTTGATACATCTTCTCTGCTACACTCAAGCAAGTTTGACATTACTGAGTTAGCAGAGAGACCATCTCCAACCCCTCTAACTCTCAGATAGCTGCACACATCAGGAATCATCTGAGCAGTCTTTATGTTGAAGAGCTTACAAAGAAAGCCAAAACTGAAGAATAGTTGAAAAAGAGAGCAAAGGAAGAAGAAGAAGGTGCAACTAGAAAAGGAAAAACATTCCTGTAGATGGTTGAAGGTCCAACTTTGGATCCTATAGTTTGATGGGAATAAGATTACAATTCCCATCAACTAACTCTCTTCAGAGGGACACAAAAAAGGGTACACATCATCCAGACCGATTGGATTTATTATCTATGGATGATTTGTACAAGCTCCTCACCACTGCATCATGAAAGAACAAAGAGACAGACAAATATCTGCTCTCCCTGGTGTTGAAGACATTGAGGAATAGAAGGAAGTGAAGTTTTGGTAGCTGATATCAGCCTAGGGGGAGTTTGTTGGATCATATGAGGCTGGTGCAACCAAAACAACACTTAGAAGATTTTGTTGTACAATTAAAGTGGTCTTCCGAAGACAAAGTTGCTCTTCCAAAGACAAGTCAAAGATCTTCCAAAGCTCAAGGTTGAAGAACTTCTGAAGTGAGAACTCAATCTTCTAAGACTAAGTAGTTTTCAACTTAAAAGATCCTAAAGACAAATTCTTCCAAAGAATAAAGTCCTGAAGACTTGCAGAAGACACGGAAGAAGTTGATTCTTCCAAAGTATAAATGGCCTCGAAAGAACTTATTCTTTCGAAGCTATTTAGCTTCAGAAAAACCAACTATGAACCAGTAGACATAAGTATGTATGTCTGACATCCACTACAACCTCTGATATACTGCATGGAGCTTTCCCAAGCCCATGTAGTTGACCATACTTTTATCTACTATTCACCCATTATCAGTTAGTATAGTTGCCACTTTTAGTTGGCGACGAAAAGGTAAGTCATGTATTGGATCATATGAGGCTGAAGCAACTAAAACAACACTTAGAGCATTCTGAAGTACAATTGAAGAAGTCTTCCGAAGACAGAGCTGCTCTTCCAAAGACAAATTGAAGATCTTCTAAAGCTTAAGTATGAAGAAATTCCAAAGGAAAACTAAGTCTTCTGAGACTAAGTAGTTTTCCTTCCGAAGTATATTAAGAACTTCCGAAGGTAGAACCAAGTCTTCCGAGACCATGTAGTTCTCCTTCCGAAGCATTCATAGTTAGAAGATCCAAGACAAAGTCTTCTGAAGAATGAAGTCATGAAGACTTGCAGAAGACTCAGAAAAAGTTGATTCTTCCGAAGTATAAATAGGCCTCGGAAGAATTTATTCTTCCTAATCCATTTGCCTTCGGAAGAATCAACTATGAACCAGTGGACATAAGTATGGGTTGTCTGACATCTGCTGCCAACTTTGATGTACTGCATGGCGCTTTCCCACGCCCATGTAGTTGATGATACTTTAATCCATTATTTACTTTTATCAGTTAGTACGGTTACCATACTTAGTTGTTGACAAAAGGTAAGTCATGGACCTGTCATGACTACCTAATCTAGGATACTATTTTATCTTAGATACTTTACTTTGTATAACCGGCTATAGGATGTAGTATAAAGCATCTCAGGTTCGTATATTTCTATGTATGCTTTGTAACACTTGTAAAAGAACTTGAGAGCAATATACAACATCCTTGAAAGCCATATTAATTTGTTCTTGTTCTTAGTTCTGTCTCATTGTTTACTTGTGTTCTTAATATCATTTACATAAACCCGGTTCCCCATTTGATCTCTTAAGTGTGCTAAAACTCTCCTCATAGTGAGACTGATTGTATTGACCATCCCTTTAAATGGTCCTGCAATTGGTATGAGAGGTTTTCAGGCTCTTGATTGTAAGATCTCACCATCTTAAATCCCTTCAGTTTCATAAAACACTTGACAACTCAAATAACAGCTATCATAAAGGCTGATATGGAAACCAGGTTTATGACAAAGTCTCCACTGATCACTCCTGATGACTTTGATACTTGGTGCCAAAGAATGGAAGGCTTCATCAAGTCTCAAGACTCCAGGATGTAGGGATCTGTTGTCTATGGACCTCATGTACCATCCACCTCTTCAGCTGGTGGTGGTGGTGGTATGATACCAAAGGAAGTGGCTAATTATTCTGATGAAGATTGGAAGAAGATTGACATAGATCAAAAGGCCATGACCGCCCTCTAAACTGTTCTTCCAAATCATTCTACAGAGGCTTCAAGAAGTGCAAGACTACTGAGCAACTATGGGATGCACTAAAGCTAATGTATGAGGGGTCAAATAAAGCAAAAGAAAACAAGAAGGACCTCTTGAAGCAACAGTTTAAGAACTTCACCTTCAAGACAGGAGAAACCATGACTCAACAATACTTCAGGTATGTTGAGATTGTGGATACTCTAATGGATGTTGGAGTAACTCTTGAGAACAGGGATATTGTGTGGAAGTTCATGTCCTCTCTTCCCAGAAAATGGACACACTATTGTGTGGTCATTAAGATGACTGAGAACCTCAAGACCCTTACTCTCACTGAGTTGTATGGTATCCTGAGTGGTTACCAGATGGAGATGAACATGCAAAATCCATCTGGTAGCTCCAACAATCAGTAGAGTTCAGCCTTTTATGTGGTTGAATGGGATTGCAGAGAACCATAACATCATCTCATCTACTACCCTGACAACTCATAAAAGGGTCCTTTCATTACCTTCCTGGAGAGACCAAGAGATAGCTAGATCCAAGGAAGCCCATTCCAAGAGACAAGCTCTTCACAAGCCTTTGTGTCTACTGATGAAAGCACAGGCAGCTTTCTCTTTACCCTTTAAGACCTGGACTGTATCCATCTAGATGATTTGGAGTACATGGAAATAGTCCAGCAAATGGCTCTTCTCACTCATAGAGCCATGAAGTTTTGCAAGAGGACAGAGAGGAAGTTTCCAAGCAATGCAACCAGTGGAAAGTTTGGGCTGGACAAAAGCAAAGTGAAGTGTTCCAACTGTAACCAAATGGGACACTTTGCTAGGGAGTGCAAGGCACCAAGAACAAATGGTGGCCAAGCACAAACTAGACCAAACTACACTGTTGGAGCTCCTTAGAATGTGAAGCCCAAGCTGCAAGCTGCAGTTGCTGTTGAAGAAGGAGGCTTTGACTGGAGCTTTCAGGTTGAGGATGCATCTCCAAACCAAGCACTAATGGCAGATTATGATGAAGAAAAGGTATTGGAACATCTTTGTACACCTGAATGTATTGCTAAAGTTAACAAATGTAAGTCTTATAACTTAGAAATGAGATCTGATCTTGAGTCTTTAAACATTTTAAAAGCTGATTTCAAAAGAGCTAAAAATGATTACAAACTCAAAATAGAAGATTTTGAGAAAGCCATTTCAACTCTTAAGCATGAACATATGAACTACAGGACTCAGATAAAAGATCTCATTACTAAGATAACTGAACTCCAGGCTAAGCTTGTGATCAGCAAAGCCAGGGCAGAAAAACATGTTCTTGAAGAAGAGAACTTCAAGAACATGATATCCTCATCCTTGCATGCAAAAGTTTGTTATCAAAATTAGCAGGGACTAGGATCTACTATGATAGTTCCTCCACATACTCTATTGTCTGTAAGACTTCCAAGGTGTGGAACTTGTGAAGATGAGCTTCTCCTCATAGACCCCATAGATGAAGAGGATGAAAAGGAGATAGTGAAAGATGATTATGAGAAGAGTGAACATCCTAAAAAGGGTCACTATTCTCCTGAGGAGAGAAAAGAATCTGGGATGACCAAGTCTAAGAGGAAGAACTTGATCAGGAGATCAAAGATAAAATCAAAGAAGGCTTATGAGATCAAGGCCACTTTCAACTCTAAGCAGAAACATGTGTTTATCTTTTCAGGATTTGAAGTGGTGAAGGCTGAAGACTCAACTATAAACTCTAATACCAGGAGTTCTAGTTCATGTCCAAATCATTCCAGCAAAGAAAAGAAGCCTGATCAGCTGTGTATCACTGCTACACAACCTGAACCATCCAGTTCCAAGAGCAAGCCTCACCCTAAGAAGCTTGCTGCATCATTTGTGAAGATGAAGATAGAGGTGGAAAGTGATCAAGTTCAATCTTTCTCTCAAAAGAAGACTTTCAGAACGAAGCAAATGGATTGCATCAGGTGTGGTAGTACTTCTCATCTTGCTAAGGATTGCATCTACAATCCTAAAAGTACTATTCACATAATCAAATAGAACTTCTGAGAAGAAGAAAAACTAGCTTAGGAAGGAAAATCTTTTCCCTTCGGAAGCTCCAAGGTGAAAAAGAAGACAAGTGAAAACTTTCCTTTGGAAGAAATTTGGTCTAGGAAGAAAGCAATGCTTCCGAAGTACTGAAGCCTGCTACAGTGAAAGCAAGATCTTCCAAAGGTCCAGTCTCGAAAACTTTTGAAGTTTGTCAAAAATTTTGAAGTTTGTCAAAACTTTCGAGGTGTTGAAGGTCAAGTCCAATCTTTCAAAGATGGTATGGAGGATGAAGAAAGACCAAGTGACTAAAAGTTCTTCATCAACAACAGCTAATGATCCTCAAAGCTTGAACATAGGATCAGTTACTGTTACATTGTTTTCAAATCATTTTTGATAAGCCTAATACCAAGGCTTGGGTTTTCCAAATGGGACAGATAAAGCCCGACATCTTCAAGACTATAAGGAAGCCAACTGCTGGCTGCTTAGGGGTAGAAACAGTCCTTGTCCTAAAAATATTAGAGCTTATTACTCAAGGTGATAACCTAGCAACACCAGCTAGTGTTGAACCCACACCTTCTACTTCCCAACCACCTATACAGCCAAAAGCAACCATCACCTATCAAAGAAAATCCAAATGAACCCCTGCACATGCTACTCAGTTTGTGCAGGTCCATATATCATCACCCATACAGGAGGAAGCAGACACTAGAGCTCCCACTTCTTCTAAGGAGCAAACCACTCCCATCTCATCAATGATTAATGCTGAGGTTCCTCATGCTCAGCCTAATGAGCTCACAACCCCCACAGCCTTAAGCCTTCACTTAATGTCTCAAAACTCTGGTGAACAACCTTCAGGGGAAAGCTACTATCCCCAGCCTCTTGATTTAAAACAACCAATCCCAAACCTTGAATTCTATGATGATGAAGACATGGGCTTCAGTGAGTATCATGAGTCTCTCTTCTCCACCTCTGCTCAAGGAGAGATGAGTACTCTTGTTTCTCCCATGTCTAGCCCACGTCATCCACCTACTACTGAGGTGGATCTCCCTGAACCTGTTTAGGATGTTCATATGGAAGAGGCTCTTACTTCAGCAGGTGATTACATCATTCAGACCACAACCATGGCAACCTAACCTCTTGACACTTCTCTTGAAGTTGTCATGATGCAGGGGAAATCTAGCAGCCAAGAACAAAGTACGGGTGATGAGGAAGAAGACCTTGGTCCTACTCTCTCATCCCCCCATGATTCTTCTGATAAAGATGAGGGGAGTCTAAACTAAAGGTGCAAAAACTGACAAAAACATGCACCTATTTAGTCTCAAAGATAAGTCACTTGGAATCTCAGGTGACTATCTTACAAAGGAGGGTCAATGACTAGTAACTTGAGATCACTGATCTCAAGGGAAAGTTAGCTGAGAGACCACTCAGGAGAACTCAATCAAGTCCACAAGAACCTGTGGATGTGATAGACCCAACCCCAAGCTCACCTATGCAAGAAGGTGATGCTACCAAAAAGGGGGAAAAAGTCCAAATAATCACAGAACCTGGGGGTTCTTCACAGAGTATGGACTTCGAGGATTCACATCCCTCACTTGCAATGGTCCATACTCAGCAACCTCCTCAAGTCTACATGAATGTACTCACTTGCCCAAGTCTACATGGATGTGGACTCACTCAAACAAAGTTTGTTTGAGGATGGTATTCCCAGAGCTATGCCTACCCCATCTCCTCACTTTGAGAATCCAAACATGGAATGGAGGTATGACACTAATAGAAGAGCTATAATCATCTCAAGATCTCAGGGTCTACAGGAAATTTTTAACTTTTCCAACCTGAGCTTCTATGACTGCATCCATCTGACTGATCTTCCACTTGTCAATCCAAGTCAAAATAGACAAGCTGCAAGACTAGCAAATAGGATACAAGAAAGGGTGCTAGAAGAATTCAAGCTGAGATCAAGATTATATAGACAGAGGCTAGCAGGTGAGATTTTTGGTCAACTGGATGTTAAGGTGGACCCTAAGATTAGCTTTAAAGGGGAGGCCTTGACTGAAGGCCTAGAAGTTGAACCTGTGAACCTTGAGACAGGAACTTCTTCAGCACCCTTTACCCTCAGTTAGGCACCAGCTGGTAAAGGTTCTTTACAACCTCTCTCTGGCCAAAGCTTGACTGTTGAATCAAGTAATGAAGGCCAAAGTTCTCTCCACCCTGAGTCACCAAGGCCTGTGAGTGACAAAGGGAAAAGAAAAATGACTTTAAAGGAGATTGAGGAGGAGGAAAGAGAGAGGAAGAGGAAGCTAAGGTGAGAATGTTCAAAAGAGTCTCCAGGCTTCATGGAAGCTGCCATCAGGGTTGCCCCCAGGCCAAATACTTAGGATGATGAGTTTAGGGCAGCCAGGATAAACTACTTGGGGACCAGAAGCTATAATATAAATAAGCTACTCTCTCTCCCCTTAGAAGCTGCAAAGTCAAGAGCCATAATCTAAAAGAGCCAAAAGAAGTCTGCTGACAGACAAAGGATGATGATCTTCTTGAAGCTGTATGGATTCTCCAGAAGGAGGCTTGGTCTAATGTCTCTATCCACTATGGATGAGCACATTTGAGTGATCAAGCAAAAGATTAAAAAGGGAGAGCTTGTTGACTTGCATTCTCCACCAAGTCTAACTCAACCTGAGTTGTCAAGGTTGAACCCCCTGAGACAACACAACCTGGACCTAGGGCTGAATCTCAGCTAACTTCATCTTTTGATCAACAACAGGGACCTCTTCAACCTATGAAAGAAGAGAACCCAACTGAGAAGTGAAGTTTTGGTAGCATCAGCATAGGGGGAGTTTGTTGGATCATATGAGGCTGATGCAACCAAAACAACACTTAGAGCATTTTGAAGTACAATTGAAGAAGTCTTCCGAAGACAAAGCTACTCTTTCGAAGAAAAATTGAAGATCTTTCAAAGCTTAAGTATGATGAACTTTCAAAGGAAAACTAAGTCTTTCGAGACTAAGTAGTTTTCCATCTGAAGTATATGAAGAACTTTCGAAGGTAGAACCAAGTCTTCCGAGACCAAGTAGTTTTCCTTTCAAAGAATTCACACTTAGAAGATCCAAGACAAGTCTTTCGAAGAATGAAGGCATGAAGACTTGCAAAAGACTTGGAAGAAGTTGATTCTTCTGAAGTATAAATAGGCCTCAGAAGAATTTATTCTTCTGAAGCCATTTGCCTTCGGAAGAATCAACTATGAACCAGTGGACATAAGTATGGGTTGACTGACATCCGCTGCCAACATTGATATACTAAATGGCGCTTTCCCACTCCCATGCAGTTGACCATACTTTAATCCACTGTTCACCTTTATTAGTTAGTATAGTTACCATACTTAGTTGGTGACAAAAGGTAAGTCATGGACCTATCATGACTACCTAATCTAGGATAATATTTTATCTTAGATACTTTACTTCTAGCAATGTAGTATTTGTCTAGTGGTAAATTTTAGCTAGTTTTCCAAGTATAACCGGCTGTAGGATGCAGTATAAAGCATCTCAAGTCCTTGTATTTCTATGTATGCTTCATAACACTTATAAAAGAACTTGAGAGCAATATTCAACATCCTTGAAAACTATATTACTCTGTTCTTGTTCTTAGTTATGTCTTATTGTTTACTTGTGTTCATAGTATCATTTACATAAACCCGGTTCCCCATTTGATCTGTTAAGTGTTCTAAAACTTTCCATATTGTGAGACTGATTGTATTGACAATCTCTTTAAATAGTCCTACATCATGGACCTTCCATGACTACCTAATCTAGGATAATATTTTATCATAGATACTTTACTTCTAGCAATATAGTGTTTGTCCAGTTGAAATTCCAGCTAGTTATCTAAGTATAACCGGCTGTAGATAGTAATATATATAGTTTCAAATTGTAACTTTGTAAATATGCTTGTAAGAGTCTTGTAATACTAAGTTGAGAAGTAATATATACAAGTATCTTGAAAAACTACTCTTGTGTTCATTTTTTTTCATTAACTTATTATATCACTTGTCAATTTAGTTAGAGATTCTGCTTTATCAAACCAAGTGAGATTGCACCATAGCCTGTGAGGCATGAACTGACTAGGCTCCTCTATAGGATGAAGTTCAGGAGGAGCTTGATGATATGTTGATAGAGATAAGGTTGGATGAGGTCTAATGATTTATGGCTTTAAGGCATTAGTCAACATGTTTTTGTAAATCTCTCTAGCCATGTCTTTCATCTGAAAGAGAGATCTGCCAGCATATGACCTATATGGTGTTCTTGTATGACTTAACCAGCTTTTCACCTGGGAGTAGGTCGTTCTTTCTATTTGAGGGTCTTTGGGCAGATTCTTTTCAAACTCTTGTTTATCCTTTATCTCTTTATACCTTATGTATGTTTGCTCAGATTCATTTTTCATTACATCTTGAAAGTCCTTAAGTAAGTCTTTAACCTTTAAAAGGTTAAGTTACATGAAAGAATCATAAGGAAAGCCTCTAGATGCTAACTCTATTCCCATAAATGTTTCAGGATTATCTGGGAATAGGTGTTGAATGTCTTCCATCTCATCTTCATCTTGTTCTTCTTCTTCTTCTAAATCACTTAAATTAATGATGGGATCTGATTGTTTGTCTTGTGTCTGATCAATCTCACCTTCTTCTAAAACTATAGTCTCAGATTCTTTCTGTTTTGACTCATCTTCATCAACTGGTTTAGCTTTAACCTTTAGAAACTTGAGTGGTGAAGACTTAGGTTCTTCAAACTCTTGAACCTATTGCTTTCCTTTCCTCAAAGAAGCTAGATACATTCTTTTTCTCTTCCTTTCATATGTTTTCAGTTGAGGCTGTGATGATGATGAAGCTTGATCTTTGGATGTATTGGGTTGCTCTTTCAAAGACTCAGTAAATTGTCTGATTAACTCTTTTTGCTTCTTAGTTAAAGGGTTCTCAGGTATGATGCTTGTTTGAGATGGTTGTGTCTCAGGAGTGTGAAAATGTTGTCTGAGAATGGGTGAATAATGGATGTTATCAAATGGATTTGATTGTTTGGCTATTTGAGATGATACTTACCAAAACCTATGTGCCGAATCCCATGATGATTACCAAAACTGACACGGTGAAGTTAAGCCAAAAATATGATCAAAACGAGAAAATCGACCAAAGTCAAACTTGGTCAAACTTGGTCAACCGTGGTCAAAGTCAACAGTCAACATCAGCGGTTGTCCCGAGTGACGTCAACACCCGACAGTCATGCATCAGCAACAGAGAATTTATCAGGCTTAGAACAATATTTGTGTAGTCATTAGGACTTAAATGTAATTTTATTCATTTTTGTAATAAGTATAAATTGATAGTGTAGTCATTTATACTCTAATAAACTATTAGGAAGCATTCAAGTATTCAAAGATTCAAGCATACAGATTTAGTCTAGTGAGAGAAACATAAGGTTGAGTGTGTGTAAGAGAAGTTGTTCTTACAAACTCCCTTGTAATCTCCTAGCAAACATACATATAAATGAATATGAATGTGTTCTTGATTGATCATTCAAGAATCATTCATCATCATACATTCAATCTTGCATCTGATCTTCACTTGAAATCATCAACGGCTTTGTGATATTCTGCATCATAGATCTGATAAACGACAACAATACGATTGCAATATTCGATCCATCCAGCAGAATCGATGGTTTCCACAGTTGGTATTAGAGCCATGGCTCATTGTTCTTCAAAATTTTCACAAAAAATTTGAACCACAAGTTTGATCTGCAAATTGTTGTTGTTTTTGATGAAATCAAGCTACAATTAGCTTAGATTTGTTATTTCATGAAGATCTGCAAGTTTTCACATCAATAGAAGTTCATTTGAGCCATTAATTTGAAGATTTAAGGAAACTTGTTCTTCAAGTCTTCAAATGCTCATGAACGTGAAATTTTGATTTTGTTGTTGTTTGATCGAATTTAAGCTTCTAATAGCTTTAGTTTGTGATAACTAACACATCTACAAAGTTTCATAACAATTGAACAACCACAACTCTTGAATTTAAAGATTTTTGAAAATTTTATGTTCTTGAGAAAAGTTCACTGTTCTTAAGGAAAATTATCAAAAATTACGAATCTGATGTTGTTTTTCTGAAATTGATAGTGGTTTTAGCTTAGAAACATCAAATCTAAGGTTCGTTTATCATTCACAGCATCCAAAACATACATTTTTGAACATTGATTCTTATATCTGGGTTTTTGTTCTTCACATGTTCATCATCTAAATCCGAGTTTAGATGATGATTATATGAAATTAATTGTTGTTTTAGCTTAAAATCATTTATCTACAGCTATTATAACCTTTGATTTTATCAAATTCCATCAGAAACCCAAGAATCAAAAGTTTGTTTTTTCAAGAACATGAAGTTTGACTTTTTCAAAGTCAAACTGCTTTGAATTCTGAAAATCAACCAAATCCATGATTTAATTTAGATTTTAATTCATTTGTTCATCATACAATCATTCAATAGTCATTCAAACATCAATTTGTGAATTTGCAAGTGAATTCCATTCATAATCGAATTTTACAAAGTATACAAATTACAATTGAATTTAATTTTTGACTAAGTGTTCTATCATCCACAGCTGATATACTAATTCCACAGCTGATGTTCTATTTCTACAGCTGACAATCTTCATCATTTTTGTAGCCAAGTGTCAGCAGCTGATACATTACATCCATAGCTAATACACAAGGTCCACAGCTGACAAACATCCAATTGTTAAGTGTTCACAGCTGTTGAACAACTAATTCACAGCTAATGAACAAAACATTTCACAGTTGATGTGTTAATTTTCATAGTGGACGACACAAATCGATCCACAGCGGACGAGTTCAGCACAACCAAATCGGTTCACAGCGGACGACTTGAGTCACACAACGGACGAACAACATAAAAGTTGAACCCACTGCGGATGAGAAATCATCTCAGACGACTTGTTCACAGCTAACAAGACTGAACACACCTCATTTGGTCATAGTGGACAAGCAATAATCTGTCCATAACATACACAACGCACATAAACCACACTCACAGTGCACATCAGAACAAAACCACTCACAGCGGACGATCAAGCAACAATCATAATTGAAACCACAGTGGACAAGTAAACTTCATCCACAACGGACATTAACCACAATCTGTCAACACCACAGCAGACCACACAAAAACAACATCCACAGTGGACGTTTAACTACACAGCGGACGAATTCAGATTAAGAACAAACAAAAGCAACTCACAGCGGACAAGCAATCTTATCCACAGCGGACAAGTAAACTTGATCATAGCGGACGTTTGAGCAAGAAAGAGTTGGCCACAACGGACTACCCAAATCATCTTGTATTCCAAAGTGGACAACCGCAACCACACCAATTGAACACCACTCATCACCAAGACCAATAATCAATACCAACTGACACCGAATCCCCGATCATCTGTATCTACATCCAACCATCTGTCACCACCCAACACCAATCACCTTTGATTTCAACCTTAGACCCATTGTCGACACCAACCGCCCACCACTCCATCGCAAACCATCACCACAGTCGACACCAATCGACCGCAACTACACCATCAACCATCATCACTGCTGAAACCAATCAAAGATTCATCCACCGTCACCGGTGGATTTCAATACATCAGACAAGGAAGAAGAGTTTGAATTGAAGAAGAAGGAAGAAGAATCAGTGTATGTGTATGTGTATGTGCTTTATCATTGTCCTTATCGGGTGAAGAAAAGAACAGTGAACACCGATTCCCTTTTGTATTCCTTTTTAATTTTTACTTTGGTCAATTGATTTATTGGGTTTAGATCTGGTGAACCACAGTACGCTAACACTCCATAAAACTCACTTTGATCAGATTTAAATATTCAGTGGGGTCCTTCACATTGTTATGTTCATCTTGTAGGATTAAATTTTTTTTTACATTGAAACGTTAACTGTGACCGGGGTGTGACAAAACTTGTTTGGGTTAACAAAAGTTTCGGGTAACACGTTGAATTGAATTAATTAAAATTTGATTCGATCCAAATTTTATTACTTTTTAATTAAGCTAGATTAATCTTAGTCGAGCTTAACTAAATTGTAATCGAACCAATTTAACTCTTTAATTCAGCCGATCTAATTAAATTGAGTTTCGACATTCTTTGGATTCATATAAACTTTAAATTTGATTTTGATTTAAACATAAAACAAATTTTCAAATCATTTTTGTTTTTTAAACAAAATGGAAAATTTAACATCATTCACTAACAGTCGTGTTTCAAGAAACCGAGCTATCTTTCTTGCTGCAGGTAGAAAAAGGTTTCAATAAATCAAACAGAGGAAACCAAGCTGCAACCACTCAAACAATAGCAGCAAATCAAACAAAAGCTACAAACAACCAAACATCAGCAGCATATCAAACAATAACAACAATTCATTGTTTGACAAGACAAACATTTAGTTGTACATCAGTCATATTGAGAAAGAACTGATGCACTTACATTTATGTGATCTTGCAAACTCAAACAACATATTATCTAATGATTTGATAAAATGCAGGTCAGAGATGGAAGAATCTCAAAGAAATGATCAAGCACAAATCAAGACATTGAATCAAGAAAAATTAGTATCGCTCAAGAGCTGAACCAGTTGCAAGACCAAATGGTTCAACAACAAATCAAACTTGAAGAGTTAACTGCCAAGCTTACAAAAGCCACAAACATCAACAACATAAACATTCCTCCATTGCCTGAAATTCTTGAAGACAGAAAGATCAGTCTATGCTCATCAGCATGCATAGATGAAGTACAGGCATATCGGAAATATTGCAAAATATATCATACATGATAAAGGAGGAAAGAGCTTCACATGCAGAGGAACTACAAATTTTTGCAAATCAAATCAGTTCATTAGAGAAAGAAGTTGATAAGTTGCTTAAAGAAAATCACAAGCTGAATGCTCAAGCAACTAAACTCTCTGTGAAGTTAACAAACATAAAGGCTAAAGTTGAAGCTAAAATATCAGAAGCAAGTACAACCAAAACAATCAATAACTTGCAACATTACATTGAGCGTCTAAATCAAGCAATCACAACAGAAAAGGCTACAAATGCAGAATTATAGATACAACATAAAGCCTTTGAAGATAAAATCAGTTCTCTTCTCAAGGATGTAGACAAACTCCTTGGAGAAAGATTTAGTCTTCAAGCTCAAGTTACAAGACTCACTGAGTCTTTAACAAAGACAAAAACAGATCATGCATCAACAGAAGTTGAACTTGAGAATTTAAAGTTGACTGCCAGCAAGTTGGAAGAACTACTTAATGAACAAAGAGATCAAAAGAAGAATACTGGAAGTACATACCATGTTGTTCCTCCTCCTTACAATGATAACTACATAGAAATGCCAACTTCAATGACAAGTCCAGTCAAAGAAGATTCAAATATGCATTATCATCATCCAACAGACAAACCATCTACTATCACTCAAATCACTTCTCCTGAAACAGCACCAAAGCAGTACTTCAAACCAGAATCACCACAGAATGAAACCTTTCATTCCTGTGATGGTCAAGAAGGAGATCGTGCAAGTGATGACAGTGATGAAGAAACCAACCAACCAAGCAAACAAACATTGACATGTATCAATCATGTCACTAAAGAAATCAATCCAAAACAAACACAACCACAGAAATCCAAAGCAGCAAAGCCTGATAACAAACAAGAGGCTATGGTTCTTAATGAGAAATTCAAACCAGCAGGATTTCTTGAACTAGAATTGCCTAGGGCTGAACTAAAGGCAAAGATTAAGATGGAGTTAAAGAACAATCACAAGCCTAAGGTACAAGAAATCAAAGAACAAGTCAAAAGGAAGAAGCCCAGATCTAAAAAAAGAAGAAAAGTCAAACCAAGTCTTCTACACCTGATCCAAACCATCCATCAACCTCAAAGGCTACATTAGAAACTCCAAAACAACAACCAATTCTCTACGAGACATGCAATTCAGACTCACACAACACTTCTGAGTGTAAAAACACTGAGAGTGATACATATATATGTCCTCACAAGAGAAAGCAAAAAAGCAACCAAGACAAAAGGATATGAAGTTCCAAGCTAATCCAACTTCATCATTCAAGCCTAAGGGAAGAAGATCCAGACCTACTCCTTACTTCTTAAACTGTGACATAGAGAATCATACAATTTCAGAGTGTTCATAAAATAACTCTCCAACATCACAACATAGAAGAGGTCAAAGATCTTATCATCCATCAGAGTCATACTCACCGAGATCGGAGCATGAGTACTACAACAGACGTCATAGCTACTCTTCTCCTCGATCATATCGGCATGGGTATGATTTTAAACAATATGATATTCATGATTATTGGGCACCAAGACATTATCCTAGGTCATACACACAACATAAGTATGACAGATATAGGAATAATACTTGGCATAATGGATATCATAGAAGATCACATCCATCAATTATTATAATCATGATTATAATTCTTATGATGAATATGATCACATGCCCAAAAGAAACAAACATGATCGAGGACAAACATCCTTTGCTACACCTCCATAAAATTATCAAAAGCAAACTAGATTTTCTAAACCATCCAAAGGATTTTCAAAAGCCAAACAAACTCCTTTTGTTAAACAAACTAAAGTTGAGTCAGTTAGTTTAAAATCAAAACAATATTGGAGAAAGAAAACAATTTTAGGAGGTGAATCTGATACATCATCAGATAAGGCAAAATGACACACATACGAGCAAGTCACATATAAAGATGCTAATGGACAGCTCAGGACAGTAATGGCATGGGTTGAAATATCTAACTGATTTGCTAGTGTGATAGGGATAGTTATAGAGGCCTGCCAACCCAAGAAAAGTTAGCGGTGACTGATCCCTTCCCATGACAGGAACGTTCTTCCTGCTCATGACGTTTATGATGCAACTAAGCTAAATGAAGCAGGAATTTACCAGGATTCAATGCAGGACATCAATCGTTCACAGAAACTATGATGGCAATGCAAGAAACAACCGATGTTTCATTCTATCTGCTTAGTCTGATTACATTGCTACATGGACTAACTGTTGATGATCTCTATTAAATTGATAACACATATGCCATTTCTTTATTTTCTCAAAAACAAAATTCCTAAAAATTAGAAAATCAAGAAAAAGTCCAAAAATATTTCTATTGAATCTTCCTGTATTTACATGAGAAATGGTAGTACACTCATCTACTATCTTCTGTATCTATTTTTCAAAATAAATAAAGACTGACAAGACTCTGTTTGATATGTCAGTAGACTCAGCTTGGATTTAAGATAAGCATATTTGTGATGAACTAAATCAATATACATTATGGACCAAAACCATCTTTGGGTATTGGTAAGCAATGACTTTTCCAAGTGTTTGCTTATGTGGTTACCTAAACACACCATGCGAAATGGTTTATAAATTTCTCATTGATAAAAGCATCTGTTTCTCCTTTGTTGTATGTAAATATAGACCTGGAGTAAACATAAGGACAACTTCTGTTGTGTTGAGCACAGACCTAGTTGACCTTGTACTAAAAGTGTTGATGCATGCCAAAAAGGCAAAGAAAAGAATCCAAATATGGATCAAAGCTAAAATAATCCCAATAAGGATGACCTTCCAAAGTGAAGTGTAAAAGAATCCCAAAGTGGATCATATCATGAGAATTTATAATCTAAGTAGCTTGGTTCAAGTTGTGAAAAAGTGCCACCTTGCATTTCATGAGGAGTGTAATTCTTCCATACTTCTGGGTGTGGGGTACTCAATTAGCATATCTAATCAATCCTAAACATGATAAATATCACAACATGTTGACAATAGATCCTTGCATGAGTTTAAGTGGACAAACATACTTACAATCAACTTTATTCTTTGTCTATGTCTATTCCAACTTTAAACATTCTTAGATGTAAAGGATTTTGGATTAGTATGATCTCATTGCAGTTGAAAGATTCATGCTTGTAAATATCATAATTTTGAAAAATCTAAAATTCCAAAAAGATTTGTCATTTTTAATATTTTTCTTAGTTTTGGAAGATTTACATGTGTTATTGATTTAGGAGTGAAACTTCCATGCAATACCTCTACTGAGAGGATTTAGACTTTTGCAGGTGATGAATTACATAACATGTCTGATTTTCTTATTCAGTTCAAGATGTCAAGTGAACACTCCTGCTTCCTTCAAAGATCTCCTGCCAGTTGCTGAGAACTAAGAATCCTCCTCTTGGTGTCTCATACATAAAAGTTCCTCACCCTTCAAAGATTTTGTTGAGGGAGAGTATATGTCAAGTCTGAAGATTGTCTGTTGCTTCTCGTTCACTTCTAAAATTGAGATAAAGCTGCTAATATTGCTAACTGTGCAATCCACAGTGTATGCAAATGGGTGCATTTTCGAGTGTTTAAAATAAGACTAGTAGATCAAGCTGATGAAACATCCATCAAGTTCCAAAACAAAGTCTATATGTGCCAAACAAAGTCTATTTCTCAATGCCTTTTTCTAAAGCTTCTAAGAAGATGCTACCAAAAAGAGGGACAAGACTACACTTCAAGACTGCACATCAATCAACATCCAAGGTTTTGATAATCATGAGGTTTGGCAGCATCATCTTAGGGGAAGTATTGGTGGACTATTTGAAGATGATACTTTCCAAAACCTAAGTGCCGAATCTCATGATGATTATCAAAACTAACACGGTGAAGCTATGCTAAAAATCTGATCAAATGTAATTTTAGTGACTTCAGCACTCGGCAGTTGTCTCGAGTGACGTCAGCACTTGGCAGTCACGCATCAGCAACAGAGAATTTATCAGGCTTAGAACAATATTTATGTAATCTTTAGGACTTAAATGTAATTTTATTCATTTTTGTAATGAGTATAAATTGACTAAGTGTAGTCATTTATACTCTAATCAACCATTAGGAAGCATTCAAAGATTCAAGCATACAGATTTAGTCTAGTGAGAGAAACATAAGGTTGAGTGTGTGTGAGAAAAGTTGTTCTTGCAAACTCCCTTGTAATCTCCTAGCAAACATACATATGAATGAATGATATATTTTATGAATATTTGTTCTTGAATTGTTCATCATTCATTCATTATCATACATTAAATCTTGCATCAGATCTTCACTTGAAATCATCAACGGGTTTGTGAGATTCCGTATCATAGATCCGATGAACGACAACAATACAATTGCAATATTCGATCCATCCAACATTATCGGGTTTCCACATTGCTTCTCCAAATAATTGATCCATTGAGTAAGTCTCTTCAGGGATAATGATTGCTTGTTCTGTTTACCTTGTGCTGATTTCTTTAGCTTGAGAAATGATTTTTCTTCAAAGTCATCACTCAAGTCTTGTTCTTGACCTTCTGAATGTTCTTCCTCATTCAGTTGTGTCTGTTTGTTCTAGTGTAACACCCGAAAATTTGTTTAAAATAAAGGAAAAGAAAAGTATCTTGAAAGAAAAGATAATGGGCATAAGTGGAGGGGGGTAAAGTGTACAAGGTTCAAAACACTATTATTTTATGTTTAAAAGGGTATGGTAGCCCATGCATCTGCCTTTTTTCCACTTTGCTTTTCGGCTGGAACAAGAAAGAAGAAGGAAGAACTGAACCTCTCTCGGTTTCTAGTGAGAGAAAGCTGAAAGTTTTGAAGGTGAGTATTTTCTTGTGTAATTGGTTCGGTTTTAGTTGAATTTCCAACTTGTGGATCGATTCTTATGTGCTTTTGTGCTTGGTTATGTGTTTTTGGTGTGTTTAGGTTGTTTGAACTCTTTGTGCCCTCAAGTTTGGTGGAGTTTACTTGAAGGCTGCAATTGGTTAGTTCTAGATCCCTGGTTTTGTGTTTTAAACTTCTTTTGGGGTTGAAAATGCATGTAAAAATGTTTTACAACTTATATGTATGTTAACCGTATGTATGTATGTATGTATGTATGTATGTATGGATTCTTGTATGTTGTGGGGTTATGCTTGTTTTAGGTGCCTAAAATGCTAAATTTAAGTTAAGGACATCTTAGGATGATGATTTGGGACTGGAAATTTATAAGTTTTAACATAACTGCTGCTCATATGCCTTCAATTTAGCTCAGACGCCTAAGTCCCTTCTCATGCTCCCAAATAGGGCTCATGCACCTAGAATTTTGCCCATGCATCTAAGTACCAGCTCATGCGCCCACTGCTCATGCGCCTAAGTGCTCATGCGCCTAAGTTTTCTCATGCGCCTAAGTGTTGGTGCGCCTGCATAGTACTCATGCGCCTACATAGTGTTAATGCACGTAATGGCTTTAGAAAATTTCTGGAATTTTGGAAATTTGAAATTTTAAGACTTAACCCTGGGATGTTTTGGTGGTTATGTTTGTTGATGTTATGCTTGTTTGTGGCCTATTCTTATGTTCCATATTATGTATTATAATGTGACTTTACATGGTGTGTTTATGCTTGTATACGTAAAGTATTATCATAAATGAAGTGAAAGATTAATGATAATGAAAAGTAGAACTTAACGAATGAATGAAAGTCTTGCAAGCAAAATGAAAGGAGGTTCACAGTCACGGGTTGTCAGCTCAACTGTGTGCGGGTTAGCTACCCCATGAGGATGCATGCAGGGTCAATCTTTGAGATTGACGGGACCCTTGTTGCTTGCCCCAGGTACTGGAGTCAGCTTCGTGCATAATGTTCGGGGTCAATTTATAGACCTCAGGTCCAGTACCAGCTTCGTGCACAATGTTCAGGGTATTGCAGATTGGTCTGGTAGAAAGTGAAAGATAATGATAAAGGTAAGAAATGAATAAGAAGAATGATGAAGGATAATAATGAATATTATCTTGTTGTACGTATGATGTGTGATCACGTACGGAAGTAACGGATGTATGAAAAGGAAGTATTTTGAGAAAATAATATTTTTTATATAATTAATGCTGTCATTAACCGCAACCAGTGGAAGCACAGGAAGGGATCCGAGTCTACGTGGGAGACTGAAGAAGAGATGAGGCAGCATTACCCACATTTGTTTGAGGAATAACAGGTTTCGAGGACGAACCTATATAAAGGGGGTGGACTTGTAACACCCGGAAAATTTTAAAAGACGAGAAAGAAAGAATAAACGAGTAGAAAAAGGAAGAAACACAATTTAACCCAAGTTGAGGGGCTAAATGTGTCAAAAGACAAAAAAAGTATAAAAGTTGGTACAAAAGTGGGCATGGCCGCCCACACCTTTCTGCATATTTTCTTTTCACCGGATTTTAAAGGGAGAAAGAGCAGAGAAAGATCACAGGTTTGAAGAAGAAGAACAAGAATTCGAATTCATGGTAAGAATTCTTGGTTTTAAGTTGTTCTTGGCCGGCCTATGCCTCGGTTATATGCTTATATGTGTTTTGTTGTGTTCGGGTGTGTGTTTTTGGTAGGTTTCTAGGTGGTTGAACTCATAGTGCAAATGCGTTTGAAGGAAGTCATACTCAAAGGCTGCTAAGGTGAGTTCTAGAGCCCCCTTTTTACATGTTTTAACTGATTTTGGGGCTGGAAATGCATGTATGTATGTTTTTACGAAAGTGGGTTTTGTACCCGTATGTATGTGTATGTGTGAATGTGGGTGGGTTATGATTTGGGTGATTTATGATGTTATGATTGTGCCATGTTTAGGTTATGATGCTTAGAATGCTAGAACTAAGTTAGAACATGATGAATTAATGATTTAGGACTGATTATGACGTTGTTAGTACGTGTTGGTTGCCCATGCGCCTAGATTTGGCCCATGCACCCAACGTTCGAATTTGCCTAAGTGTCCCCCATGCGCCCCAAAATCCATGCTCCTGAATAGTATCCATGCGCCTAGAATAGGCTGAATTTTACTGTCCATGCGCCTAGAAATGCCTAGAATGACTAAGTGATGGGTCATGCGCCCCAATAGTCCCCATGCGCCCAGAACCTTTCCCATGCGCCTAAGTATTCCCATGCGCCCAGAAGGCCATGCGCCCCAATAGTGTCCATATGCCTATGACTTAGAATAATTTCTGAAATTTTGGGGAAATGTAAAGTCTAGGCTTTGACTTGGGATGTTCTCGGGGGTAATGTAAGTTGAATTCATGACATCATATGTGATGTGGTAATGATGCTATATATGGTATGGTTATGTTTATGTTATGTTCCTTGTTATGCATGTTATTTTCCGTGGCTTTACGTGGTATGATTATGAAAAGTAAATGGAAAGTAATATGTACCGTAAAGTGAAAGATAATGAAAAAGGGAACGTAAGGAATGAAAGAATGCATGCATTAATGAATGAATGAAGTAATGAAAGTCTTGCAACCAATGTATGGAGGTTCAACTATGTGCGGGTTAGCTACCCCGGAAGGATGCACACTGGGGTCTAATCTTTATGATTGACCATATGTATGGGACCCTTGCCGCTTGCCCTAGGTACTGGAGTCAGCTTCGTGCACAATGATCGAGGTCCTGTGATAGACCTCAGGCCCAGTAACCAGCTTCATGCACAATGTTCGGGGTACAGCACATGGCATTGGTCCGGAATGAGAGATTAATGATAATGATGAGTGTACTTGCCCCAGGCCCAAGGGTCAGCTTCGTGCACAATGTTCGGGGTACAGTACATGTCATCGGAAGTTAATGAATGTACGTAAGGTACGGTAAGAAAGATAACGAATGACGATGAAAGATAATAATAAATTATTATCTGTGTGTACTTATGATGCATGATCACATGTGAAAGTAAAGAAAGAATGGTTTTAACAAAAGAAAAGTATTTTGTTTTATAAAACTAGAATTCACTCAGCAACGCTGACTTTTATATGTTTCCAGTTGGCAGGTAATGTTGCTGAGGATGGCATAGGGCAGCTACTTGGCATTTTTGGATGGCATCCGTTGTTTAAATTATAATGTTTTTATGATGTAATGCAATGAGTAATATTTTGTAACACGTCAACGATGTATTATTTTGCAAAAGCAATTATATATATATGAAATGGTTTGTTTAAAAGAATTTTGCTGCAATATTTTAGTAAAGTTAATGTATGTTTTATGCTTTGTGTGCAATGATTGACCAGCTGTAAGCGTTCCAGGAACGGGGCCTTACACTTAAACTGAGAATGGGACTGAATGAAGGGATGCCAGCCCAAGTAGCTACTTGCCATCAGGTATTTCTTTTCCTATATTAACCGGTATTATATGTGCATGCTATCTGATTTATGTGCCCTTAGTAGATTTGAATACTAATGTTGTCAGGATGGGAAATGCTTGGAGGATAAAGAGTAAAGTAAGTGGCTAATCAGAACTGGCCACTGTAATTAGGGACTTACTATACTTGACATAAACCGAGCTATTACCTTGAATGACCGTGTTAATGTTTTAATCTTATAGTGTTTAGAGGATGGTCGATGGTAGATCGTCGATAGCTTCTCTAGGAGGAACACAGGGTGGCTGTGGTGCTGGGCAACATGTCACGAGGAACAAGACCAAGACTGCTGAGATGGCTCCTAATGAGCCCGAGCTTCATCACCAGGAGGGCGGTGATGAGAATGCTAACTTAAGAGCCTCAGAAAAGGAGGCAGTTGTAAGGAAGTGCATCAGGTCATGCAGATGATCCTGCTGTATGTGGTGACCGAGGTCATCCATGCAGTTCGAGAGGATGAGAAAAAGGAGAAGGAGGAGGAGAGAAAGAAAACTACTGGGAGGAGGAGAGAAAGAAAACTACTGGGAGGAGGAGGGATGATAGAGATCGGGATGAAGGTGAGCAACTAAACACTGAGATAGCGGCCTCCAGTGATGAGGAGGAGGTAGTAGTGTGGGAAACCGCGAAGGGGTGCAGCTATGGGGCATTCCAACGATGCAAACTCCCAACTTTCGATGGCAATGGTAATGCTGCTGCTGCTCACCGATGGGTGAAAGAGATGGAGGCTGTGTTGGAGATCAGCGAATGTAAGGAGGACCAAAGGGTGAAGTTTGCTACTCACTAATTTGTGGACACGGCTTTATGCTGGTGGGACAATATTGTCCAATCCGAGGGCAGCAGGGCTATTGGGAAAATGAGGTGGGGAGAATTGAATAAAATGGTGATCGAGAAATTTTGTCCTCACCGGGAGCTGGACAAGGTGGAGAGGGAGTTCCTGCAGTTAGAGGCTGGAACCATGACACACCAGCAGTACACCACGAAGTTTAATGAGATGGCAAGATTGGTGCCGGATCAGGTGACACGGGTGTCGAGGAAGATCAAGAGGTATATTCAGGGATTTCCGGTGGATATCCGTAGGCACATGATCGCTGCCTGGCCGAGTACTTTTAGGTCATTGGTCGATCTGGCAGGGAGGCTGTATGATGAAAGGGAATAGGTGGAGGTAATGGAGGTGAATAAAAAGGGTGGTGGTGACAGGAACTAGAATGGAAAGCGGTTTGGACGTGGTGGTTTCACTCCAAACAACAAGAGGACAAGGGTGGATGACCGAAGGGTGGTGTCATCAAGCACGGGGATGAAGAAGTGTGGCAAATGTGGGAAGGAGCACACTAGAGAGTGTAAGTGGGGATCGAATGTATGCTTCAATTGTGGAAAGCCTGGTCACATTGCAAGGGATTGTAGGATGTTAAAGTGTTATAGCTACGGTGAAGAGGGTCATGTGAGTAGGGATTGCAATAAGCCGAGGGCCGAGAGTTCTGAGGCGAAGAAGAGGACCGAGAACGAAGGGCAGAGGGCAAGCGGTAGAGCATTCACGATGACCCAGGAGGAGGCCAGAGTGGACCCCGATGTCGTGTCAGGTACGTTTCTAGTAAACCAAACTTGTGCCTCTGTGTTATTTGATTTTGGTTCTAGTAGGAGTTTCATTTCTACTGCTTTCTATGCTAAGTTGCTAGTTAGTAGTAGAAGCATTGATGAGCCCTTCGATGTAGAAACTACCATTGGTAAGTCTACCAGGATTTCCGACTTGATAGAGGATTACGAAATAGAAATAAAAGGCCCTAGGTTCTCTGCTAAACTATTTGTGATGCCCCTAGGTGGATTTGATATAGTTCAAGGGATGGATTGGCTAGTAGCGTATGAGGCAAATATTATTTGTTGCAAGAAGATGATCCGACTGATAGCACCTGACGGGAGTTTGCTGACGGTCTACGGTGACCGAGTCACTACGGTTTCGAAGGTGATTTTGATGGTGGTGGCCGAGAAGTTCTTGAAACAGGGATGTAGTGCCTACCTGGCTTACGTGAAGGATGTGGATGCGTCAGTACCACAATTTTCCAACGTACCAGTTGTGTGTGACTTTCCAGACGTATTCCCAGAAGATTTACCAGGTGTGCCACCGGACCTCGAGATCGAGTTTCAGATCAATTTGATACCTGGTGCTCAACTTGTTGCCAGGGCACTGTATCGATTGGCTCCGTCCGAAATGAAGGAACTGATGGTTCAGTTGCAAGAGTTGCTGGACAAAGGGTTCATCCGACTGAGTATCTCTCCCTGGGGTGCTCCGGTCTTATTTGTAAAGAAGAAAGATGGTAGTATGAGAATGTGCATTGACTACCGTGAGTTAAACAAGTTGACGGTGAAGAACCGATATCCACTACCCAGAATTGATGACATGTTTCATAAGCTCCAAGGTGCTAGTTGGTTTTTGAGAAAAGATCTTCGATCTGGCTACCATCAATTGAAGGTGGAGCAAGATATTCCTAAAACTTCTTTTCACACACGTTATGGACACTATGAGTTTCTCGTTATGTCCTTTGGTCTAACTAATATGCCAGTTGCCTTTATGGATTTGATGAACCGGGTGTGTCGGCCGATGTTGGATAAATCAGTGATTGTGTTCATAGATGATATCCTGATTTATTCGAAGAGCGAATAAGAGCATGCCGACCACATTCGAGAGGTATTGAAGACACTTAGGAGAGAGAAGCTGTATGCTAAGTTCTCTAAGTGTGCTTTCTGGTTGCTCGAGGTTCAGTTTTAGGGTCGCGTGGTAAATTCCGAAGGGATCATGGTAGACCCGGCAAAGGTTGAGGCTGTGATGCAATGGAAGTCTCCAAAGATGCCATCAGAGATTCGTAGTTTCTTGGGTTTGGCGGGCTACTACAGGAGGTTCATCCAAGGCTTTTCCAAGATACCCTCACCATTGACCAAGTTGACCCGCAAGGACGTAAATTTTGTATGGGGTCTAGAATAGGAGAATGCTTTTGAGGAGTTAAAGATGAGATTGACTCAAGCTCCTATCTTGACATTGCCCGAAGGGAACGAAGACTTAGTGGTCTTTTCTGATGCTTCTTATTCGGGGTTGGGTTGCGTGTTGATGCAACGAGGAAGAGTAATAGCCTATGCATCCCGTTAGTTGAAAATCCACGAGGCTAATTACCCCACTCATGACTTGGAGCTAGCGGTCGTGGTCTCACGTTGAAGATTTGGAGGCACTACTTGTACGGGACGAAATGCACTATCTTCACGGACCATAAAAGTTTGACACACTTCTTTGAGCAGAAAGACCTCAATATGAAGCAAAGGAGGTGGCTAGAATTGATCAAGGATTATGATTATGAGATCCACTATCATCCGGGCAAGGCCAACGTAGTGGCAGATGCCCTTAGCCGAAAAAAGAGACTCGAGCCAATCCGGGTGAAAGCTTACCAGTTGATTATGACCTCCGATGTGATGACACAGGTCAGGGGGTTCCAAAATGAGGTGTGGAAAGAAGATCATCTTAACTCTAAAAGGATGAGAGGTCTGGTCACAGAGTTCGGTGAAAATACTCTCGTAGTTAAAACCCGCTTTGGGCGGATATGGATCCCTCGTTATGGAGACCTACGGGGGTGAATCATGGATGAAGCTCATAAGACTCGGTACTCTATTCATCCTGGTGCTACCAAGATGTATCATGACATGAAGAAAGATTACTGGTGGCCGGGTATGAAGCGGGATGTGGCGGAGTATATGAGTAAGTGCCTTACTTGCTTGCAAGTGAAGGCAGAGCATTAGAAGCCATATGGGAAAATCCAACCTTTGGATATACCCGAGTGGAAATGGGAGCACATCACCATGGACTTCATTACAAAGTTACCACATACGGCAAGGGGGTACAATACTATATGGGTGATAGTTGATCGCTTAACGAAGAGTGCTCACATTCTACCAATCCGCGAGACATATTCATCCGAGAGGTTGGCTGATCTATTCATCAAGGAAATTATGACCCGTCATGATGTACCAGTGTCTATCGTGTCGGACCATCACACTCGGTTTACATCTAAGTTTTGGAAGAGATTCCATAATGCAATGGGTATGAGGTTGCATATCATTACGGCTTACCATCCTCAGACAGATGGGCAGTCTGAGAGGATGATTCAGACGCTTGAGGATATGCTTCGGGCATATGTCATTGATTTTAGAGGAAGTTGAGATGAACACTTACCGTTAGTTGAATTCTCATACAACAATAGTTATCATGCCAGCATTGGTATGCCACCATATGAGATGCTATACGGTAGGAAGGGTAGAACGCCTATATGTTGGGGTGATATCGGACAGAAGGATTGGGGAGTGTCAAAGTGATTGAGGCTACGACTGAGAAAATGGAGAAAATCAAGGCCTTCATGTACGCAACAAAAGATAGACAAAAGTTATATGCCGACAAGAGACGTAGACCAATTGAATTCAATGTGGGCGATAGAGTGATGTTAAAGGTCTCGCCTTGGAAAGGAATCATCCAGTTTAGAAGGCGGGGTAAGACGGCTTTACCCATAACTGTGCGAAGAATGATTGGTTTCGGGGACTAAACCTCTATAAGGGGGGTGGACTTGTAACACCCGAAAATTTGTTTAAAATAAAGGAAAAGAAAAGTATTTGAAAGAAAAGATAACAGGCACAAGTGGAGGGGGTAAAGTGTACAAGGTGCAAAACACTATTATTTTATGTTAAAAAGGGTATGGTCGCCCATGCATTTGCCTTTTTTTCACTTTGCTTTTCGGCTGGAACAAGAAAGAAGAAGAAAGAACGGAAGTTCTCTCGGTTTCTAGTGAGAGAAAGCTGAAAGTTTCGAAGGTGAGTATTTTCTTGTGTAGTTGGTTCGGTTTCAGCTAAATTTCCAGTTTATGGACCGATTCTTATGTGTTTTTGTGCTTGGTTATGTGTTTTTGGTGTGTTTAAGTTGTTTGAACTCTTTGTGCCCTCAAGTTTGGTGGAGTTTTACTTGAAGGCTGCAATTGGTAAGTTCTAGATCCTCGGTTTTGTGTTTTAAACTTCTTTTGGGGCTGAAAATGCATGTAAAAATGTTTTACAACTTATATGTATGTTAACCGTATGTATGTATGTATGGATTCTTGTATGTTGTGGGGTTATGCTTGTTTTAGGTTCCTAAAATGCAAGATTTAAGTTAAGGACATGTTGTGGTTATGTTTGTTGATGTTATGCTTGTTTGTGGCCTGTTCTTATGTTCCATATTATGTATTATTATGTGACTTTACATGTTGATGTTATGCTCGTATACGTAAAGTATTATCATAAATGAAGTGTTAGATTAATGATAATGAAAAGTGGAACTTAACGAATGAATGAAAGTCTTGCAAGCAAAATGAAAGGAGGTTCACAGCCACGGGTTGTCAGCTCAACTATGTGCGGGTTAGCTACCCCATGAGGATGCATGCAGGGTCAATCTTTGAGATTGACGGGACCCTTGTTGCTTGCCCCAGGTACTGGAGTCAGCTTCGTGCGTAATGATCGGGGTCTATTTATAGACCTCAGGCCCAGTACCAGCTTCGTGCACAATGTTCGGGGTATTGCACATTGGTCTAGTAGAAAGTGAAAGATAATGATAAGAGTATGAAATGAATGAGAAGAATGATGAAGGATAATAATGAATATTATCTTGTTGTACGTATGATGTGTGATCACGTACGGAAGTAACGGATTTATGAAAAGAAAGTATTTTAAGAAAATGATATTTTTATATAATCAATGCTGTGATTGACCAACTGTGAGGTTTCCGGGAACGGGGCCTTACATCTAGCTCTCTATTCAGCCTCTTAATCTCTTCATTTTGAGCATCAATGATCTTTTTCAATTTATTTATCTTAGAGTCTTTTGCATCTAACTGCTCAGTCAGATATGCAACATCTAATCTTGTACTGCTGAGATCTTGATCCTTTACTTTCACCTCTTCTCTTGATTGATCTAGTTGTTATTCTAGGAATTGAACAATCAACTTTTGAGCTTTTTGATCAGTAGTGAGGTTTTCTATCTCTTCATCTTTATTCTTTAGTTTTTCTTTCAGCCTTTTTGCTCTATTGTTTGACTTCTCAATCAGCTTGTTATACTCAATGAATAAAAACACTTTAGAGTATTCAATTTCTTCCTCAGTGGGAATTTCACTGCCCTGTTCTTCACTTTCAACAGGTTCAGCTATAGTGCTTTGTTCTACTTGTTCATGTTCTTGAGCTGATGAAGTACCAACTTCTTCTTGATGGCTTTATTGTTCTGCTAATGATGTATCAATGTCTCTTAAAAGAGAAGATAATGATTGCTAATCTGATAAGTTTGGGCTTTATGGTGGTGATGGCATGTGATGCTCAAACTGAAATTGTTCTTGTTCTTCAACATCTTCCTGAACTTGCTGAATGAATGGTTGTGGTTTTGGTGCAATTAGATCTTGATGATGTATGATTGGTTCAGGCTTAGGAGTAGCTTGCTCTTCTCGTATGATTGGGGCAGGTTGGATGATTGGTGGTTGGTGAATGACATTTTGGAACAACATATGTGGTTCACCTTGTCCTGGAATCCTTATATAAATGTTTGGTACAGGAAGATCATGATCAATCATGTGAGGAGGTACTAGCACTTCATCTCATTGGTATAAACTTGACTTTATTCTTATGAATACATGTTCATTAAAACAAACAGGCTGAAAGATGGCACCTTCTCTTGGGATGTCTGGTAGTAAATCATCAATAATCATCTAAAGGAATCTTGGATACATCTGGAACTTGTTCCTCACCTCACTTAAGTTGTAGATCATTCCATTTAACACTTATGCAGCAAAGTTAAAGGGCATTCTAGCTATGATGTTTGCGATGGCTGAAGAGCTCCTCAAAGAAGTGGCATCCCAACCATTCTTCCTATTAGTCATGGTTTTCTGATATGTATGCATAAGGAATCTGAATTGGGCACACATAAAAGACTTCTTGATCTGCTTTCTGTCTATAGTACCAGTGTAGTCTATGTGCCTAAAAACATGAAGAACATAGTTCTTATCAAATTCCACTAGACCTTTAGCATCTTCATCACCAAGCTATAATACTCTCCTTATAACTTCTTTTGAGATGGTAATCTGGTGATCATGCATAGTAGATACTACTACTTGCTTATCATTCATTTGCTCGAGATGAGCATGAGTCCAGAATTAGACTATATGATCCTCAAAGATCTATGTTCTTGCTATCATAGCATAAAGAAGTCTAGTCTATCAGATAGCTTGAATGATATCTCTGTAGTTCTTAGCCTTTGGTGAATCAGGGTTAAGGAAAGCATAGATATTATGATCTCGGACAAACACTAGGTTTGCCATATCTGCAATGAAAAAGATTGATGTTAGTATTTTGTATGTTAATTATGTGTGATGATGAATATGATGAAATGTTGATCAAGTGTTCACGGAGTTGATGTGATAGTTATGAGATGATTTCATATGTATGCTTAATACTTGTGACTTGTTTAAAGTGTATGTTTGATTGGAATTAACAACTAAATTAGTTTGACTTATCCAAAGTCAACTGTTTGGTTAATTTTGGTCATGAAAATCTTGTTTGATTCAATTTTTTTTGATCCAAATTGTTTGGATTATGTTTGACTCACAACAGTGAGTTGTTTTGTTCAAATCATACAATGATTATGTATCAGAACAACTTGGTTATGAATTTCAGTTTGACTTTTATATTCAAAACAGACCATTTAATGCATATTGAATGAATATGCATTTAATGTTTGTGTTATCAATGTCATGCCAAATTAATTGATGTTACATGTTAGTTACTAACTTTTGAACATGTTTACCAAGTTATAACATATTTCAAGTCATTTTAAAAATTTTCAAAGATCAAACTTCAGTTTTTGTATGATTTTGGCATGAATATCATGAGTGTTCATGAACCCGATGAACACTTAATCAAATTGCATCAAAACAACAATCATTACACATACGACTAAGGTCATCTAACACATATTCAATTTTTTATTTGGTTTAAAACATCAAACGATTCATATTTTGATTTCGGTTCAATGTTCGACTTAGGTCGAGCAATGTTCGAATCAAACTCATTGAACAAGATGTTTTAATGAGTGTTTGATGTTTAGAATAATGTTGTTATACCTAGTCGATCATGAATCAATAGAGAAATCAAATAGAATTTAGGTTTTTTGACGATCAAGGGTTTAACTCACTGTTTGTAACGTTTCAGAAATTTAATTTTTGCTCTCACACTCGTGACGAATGAAAAATTGACAAGCGTTGATGTATATATACAACAGATAATATGACTGTCGGCTGTGGATTGTGTATGTGTATGTTGTGTGAACAGTTTAACTTCATATTTAATTTTAAGTCATACGTTGTGAAATACATATGCGCTGTGTGAACAGTGCGTCCGGTGTATAATTTTAAACTTGTACGTTGTGGACCCTTAGGATGTTGTACTGTGTTCACAACGGATGGTCATTTGGTCATACGCTATGGACACTTGGAATATTTGACTGTGTTCACAGCGGATGGTCATTTGGTCATACGCTGTGCACACTTGGGTGAAATTTGAAATTCACAACTGTTGACCAAAAAGTCATATGCTGTGATTGATCATTGTTTCCAAAGTGGATGAACAATGATTCATGCATTGTGGAACCTTATTTGTTTGTTTATATATACACAGCTGATGAGCCTTTGTTCATGCCCTGTGTAGACTTGATTGTTTGTTTTGTTATACACAGCAGATGAGCATTTGTTCATGCGTTGTGTACACATTGTTCAAGAGACATTAACACCGGATGACTTATTGTCATGCGCTATGGAATGTTACTGTATTTACAGTGGATGTTTTAGAAACACCATCCGCTATAAACACTTGGTGTATTTTGCATGTTAATGTTTTACTGTAGCTACAACGGATGTATGTTTGTGTGTCCGCTGTGACAACAGTAGTCAAAAATTTGAAATTTTATTTGTTTTGAAATGATTTCTTCCGAGAACAATTAATTCTTCCGAGAATAATTAATTCTTCCGAGAACAATATATGGATGTTAAAATTTAAAGTTTAAATGTTTGTTAAAGATTAACTCACAAGCAATATTGTGAAATATTGTACATATGTATATGTGTCAAACTACTGTGTTTGAGTGCGGCTTGACATGGCTTTATTTAAAACTCAAAATTTAATATTTCAAAATTTAAAATTGCTTGATTATGCATATGTTCTGCTGCCGTTGATATTTCTATGTTCATTTTCTCCCTCTAAATTTTTGCATGTTTATAAAGTCTGTATGAAATGTCAAAAATTTGAATGTGTTTAAATGGAAATTATCAAAGTCCAATCTGATTGCTTGCATGTTAAAATTTTAGTAAGATCACACTTTATCTAACTAATAAATGAATGATTTTCATGTTTGGACATGAATCATTTGCACATAACATGAGATCATATTAGTCTTAAATTCTCAATGAGTTGATTGAATGATTTTGAGAATAGACATAGACTAATACAATATTGATTGCAGATATTGTGATCCACTTAAACTCATACATGGTATTAATGATTGATTTAAACAGTGAGTGATTATCATGTTTTGAGTGTATTAACATGAATTATATGTACCCCATATTTGATTGTATGTTAAGATCAATCCTCCTTAAGATATGTTAGAAAGAACTTTCAATACTTATGACCTAGCTACTTAGGAGTATAAATGCTTAATTTGATCCATGTTATTTGATTCGTATTGGGATTCTTTTTCACTTCACTTTGGAAGGTGATCCTTTTTGGGATTCTTTTGATTCATTCTTAAGGAATGTAGTCTAAAAGACTTTATTGATTGTTCATCCAAGATGGATTGATGTGTTCCTCATTGGGAATCTTTTTAGATCATGATATAGGTCATTCAGGTCTATGCTCAGCATAACAAAGAATGCCTTAGTGTACTCCAGGTCTATGATAATCATAACAGAGGAGACACTTGTATGATTGAGCAATTTATAATCTGTTTCACTTGGTGTATTGTAGTTACTTTACAAGCAACCTATATTGGTTAGACCAATACTCACCATAAACCAAGATGTGTTTTGCTGACCACACAATTATGAGAATTTAGTTCTTCACTATTGTATATGATGTTAGGTGTCCCATGCTGAGCCTATCCATAAATCAAACAAAGTATTATCAGTCTTTATTAGTGGAAAATGACTTAAGTGAAAAATAATCTAGTGTACTATCATTTCTTATGAGTGGTCATGTGTGATTCAAATTGTTTGTTAATTGAAAACATGAATGTTTATTTGATATCTTGATTTTGAAAGATGCTTGTTTGATGTTAAACTTAGACTTTTACAAAATCAAGCTTGCTTGAAACTAATGTTTTGAAAACATTACTTGATTGGTTCATAGTTGATCATACCAAGTGACTGAACCAGAAATTCAGATCTTGTTGAATTAAATAGTTTGGTAAACAAGTCAGCCAATTGATTGTCTGTATAGACTTTGATCAACTTTATCAGACCCTTTTCTGAGCAATCTCTCAGAAAGTGATACCTGATATCTATGTGTTTTGATTTTGAATGTTGAACTGGATTGTCAGTGATAAACATGGTAGCAGAATTGTCAATGTGTATTGGTGTTTTAAGAAAATTAAAACCATAATCAAGCATTTGGTTTTGAATCCAAAGCACTTATGAACAACATGCAGAAGCAGCTATGTATTCTGCTTTAGCTATTGACACAGAGACATTTGTTTGTTTTTTGCACTACCAAGAGATCAATCTTGATCCAAAAAACTGACAACCACTGTCTGTGTATGCATATAAAGAGAAATCTCCATCATTTGGATACCATAGGCCAAGTGCTTGTTTGCCTTTTAAATATCTAAAGATTCTCTTTACAGCATTTATGTGTGATTCTTTTGGATTTGCTTGGTATCTGGCACACATGCAAACTGCATACATGATGTATGGTCTGTTTGCAGTTAGGTACATCAATGAGCCTATCATGGATCTGTATAGCTTCTGGTCAACGGATAATCCTTCTGGATTAGGGCCTGATTTTAATCAAGTTGCAAATGGTGTTTTGCTGGATATGCAATCAGACATTTTGTATTTCTTTAATATCTGATTCACATACTTGCTCTGATTGATGAAAGTTCCTTCAGCAGATTGTTGAACTTGAAAACCAAGGAAGAAGGTAAGTTCTCCCATTGAGCTTATTTGGAATTTTGATTGCATAAGAGTTTCAAACTCTCTGCAAAGTTGGAAGTTGGTGGAGCCAAAAATTATGTCATCCACATAGACTTGAACCACTAACAAGTCTTGTTCTTTTCTCTTTAAGAACAATGTCTGATCTATTTTCCCTCTAGTGTACCCGTTCTATAGTAGAAAGTTAAATAAAGTTTCATACCACTTCCTAGGTGCTTGATGAAGACCGTACAGAGCTTTATCTAAGTTGTAGACTCTGTGAGGGAATTCAGGGTCTTCAAACCCTGGTGGTTGAGCAACATATACCTCTTAATCTATCTTTCCATAGAGGAATGCACACTTGACATCCATTTGGAAGACAGTGAAGTTTTTAGATGAGGCATATGCAAGGAACACTCGGATGGCTTCTAGTCTAGCTAACGGAGCAAAGACATCATCATAACTAATGGCTTCCTCTTGAGTATATCCTTAGGCTATGAGCCTTGCTTTGTTTCTGATGATAATCCCTCTATCATCAGCTATGTTTCTGAATAGCCATCTTATGCCAATGGCATAGTGACCTTTAGGTAGGTCAACCAACTTCCATACCTCTTGCTTTCTGAATTATTGTAATTCCTCTTGCATTGCTTCTATCCAACTGTTGTCTTTGAGTGCTTCTGTGATGTTTTTGGGTACAGTTAGAGATAGGAAGCAGGAATACAAACAAATATTTGCTGTGTTAGATTGACTTCATGTCAATCTGGAATTGAGGTCACCTATGATGTTTTCTAAAGGATGATCTTTGTGAACTCTGGTTGTTGCAATCTGATCAACAGGGATGGTTGAATCAATATTGGTGATTGTTTGGTTGGGTGTTGATGGATGAGTAAGGGTATTTGTTGTTTTTGGTTGTTCTGGCTGTGTGGTTTCAATGAATGTTTATGGTGAATTATGAAAGAAATCTAGAGTTTCATCTTCATGATGTGTATCAGGCAATAAATGATAATTATCATCTTCTACAACTATGGCTGGTTGATGTGACTTTGTTTGGTTATTTTGTTCTGGTTAGGTGGTCACCGAGTTGATGAAGATGGTGTATCTGATGATGTTCCTTTTGATGTGTTTGTTTGTTCTGGAGGAGTTAAAACTATGGTACTGGAAGGAGTGATGTTTGTTCTCCTTGGAGGATATGCAGTTAAAGGAACATCAATGGTTATTGGTGGAACCATTGGATACTTGTTGTTATCCTTGGTACCTAAAACATCAAAGTAAGGTGTATCAAATGATTTTGTTAATAAGTCAATATCAAACAACCAGTCTGATCCAATGACTTTCTTAGTGAAATGTTCATTAAAAACAACATCTGTTGTTTCTTCCACTATGTTAAGCCTTGGATTGTATACTCAGTAAGCTTTTGAGTTTCCTAAGTATCCAACAAAAATCCATCATCTGCTTTTGGAGCAAACTTAGATAATTGTTCTCTGGTGTTTAATATTGAAACAAAACATCTAAAAGCTTTATGAAAGCCAATAAAAGGTTTTCTTTTAAACATTAATTCATATGGTGTTTTGGAATGTTCTTTGATGATTAATGTTTTGTTTTGAATGTTGCAAGCTGTATTGATTGCTTCAGCCCAAAAGGATATGGGTAATAGAGAGTCAGCTAGCATTGATCTAGCAGCTTCTATCAATGTTTTATTTCTCCTTTTAGCAACTCTATTCTGTTGAGGAGTCCTTGCTACATTGAATTGTTGACTGATTCCTTTCTTTGCATAAAAAGAAGGAATGAATTCATTTTCAAATTCAGTACCATTATTGCTTCTTAAAGATTTAACTTTAAGATCCAATTGATTCTTAATTTTAGTGACAAAGGATTTGATGATTTCTTATGTTTCTAACTTGTGTAGTAGAAAGAAAACCCATATGAATCTTGAGTAATCACCTACTATGACAAGACATTATTGCTTATTTTCTATGCTTAGGATGTTTGTTGGACCAAAAAGGTCCATGTGAAGCAATTTGATTGGTGTGTTATTAGAGTTTACCAATTTTGACTTATGAGACACTCTGTGTTGTTTGCCTTTCAGACGTGTAGTGTAGTGGTCTGTATAGAAGAATTCTTTATGTGGTAAACCTATTACTAAGTCACCTTTTACAAGTTGATTCATTCTGTTATAATTTGAGTGTCCCAAACGCCTATGCCATAATTGGGAAACGTCTTCTAATTCTTTTGATAGTAAAAATGTTTCAGGGGTTGATGCTGAAAGAGTGTTCATATCAATAATGTATGTGTTATTATGATGTGGTGTTTTCAAAAGGATACAATCTTCAGGCATTTAAAAACCCATCTAGAGGATGTAACAGTTGTTGGACTCAAATAAGGTGGCATATCCTTTATCATAGATTTGGGATACGCTGAGAAGAATGAACTGGAGGTTGGAGCAGTAGTTGACATTTTCAAAACTGATCAACCCATTTGATACCGTTCCTTCACCATTATCTTTCCACCTGTCTTATCTCCTCCAAAGGCTACATTTCTTCCATGTTTGCTTTTAAAATCCCGAATGAGGGAACAATTACAGTCATGTGTCGGGAACATCCACTGTCAACATACCAGATATTGTCAGGGCTTCTTTGATGTCCCAGTAAAAGCAAAGAAATCAGTTAGATGGTGCAACCCAAGCCAAGATGGTCTTGAGATTTCCTTATTTTCCCATAACGCATATTTCTTCTAATGTCGCATTGTCTGATGGTTTAGGAATTCTAGTCATATTAGTTTTCCTTTGAATGGTTTTAGCTCTGTTGGGAGAAGTGCTTTAGGCTCTTTTTCTTTGAGTGCTAATGTCTGATTGTTGTGTATTCTAAGACTTATGTCTCCTGTATGATTGTTTGAAGTTGTCATAAAAGGTTTTATCATTATTTAAAACAACTTTTTGATAAGGAGTTTGTCGTGGTACTCCTCCTTTGTTCTTGTCAGGAACAACTCTCTATTTCTCAATTGATTTCTCAACTTGAGGCTGTTTGTTTTGCTTCTTGTTTTTCTTATTGAAAAAGCAGTCAGCAGTGCTATGATTGTTCATGTTACAGTACTTGCAATATTTACCATATTTGCATTCTTCTGTGGTATGAGTGTATTGATCACACCACTTGCAATATGGTAAATTTGCATTGCCTTGTTTGTTAATAACCTTTGATTTTAAATTTGATTTTAAAGGTATATCAAAGGTTACTATTATTTGTTTTGGCTGAATGGGAGCTTTACCTTTTCCTTTGTTTGTTTGTTTAGGATAGGCAATGGAAGATCCAGGTTTTCTTCCACCACAATAGATGTCAAAACCTTGTGTCTACTTTGTTTGGTTGGTTGGTGTATCAATCACACTTGAAACTTTTGTAGTTTCAGTAATTGGTTGATCTGACTCATCATACAAAAGATCAACTTCATCTTCATCAGTTGCTTGATCATTAAACTCATTATTTTCTCCTTGATAAAAATCAGTTGATTTTATTTTTGAAGGTGTTTGACTCTTAACAAATTTTATCATTGGTGTTTATGATATTAATGATTATCAATGGTGTTTATGATATTAATGATGATTTTGATGATGATGATGATGATTGTTTTGAGTCATCAGTCCTGTCGTGTGGGTCAAAAGACTCACCCTATTTGTTTTTCATGGAATCAGGTAGTGGAATATAATTGTCATTATAAGGTAGATTGACCCTATTATATCCTAAACATGAAGGGTCTTTAAATGCCCTTTGCTGAGCAAGAAGTTCTTAAAACTTCTTGTTGCTCACCTGAAATTTCTGAAGTTTCACTTCAGTTTTAGCCTGTAGTATTTTAGACTGAGTCAATGATTTAGAAAGTTGCTCTACTTGAGCTGCAAGTGTTAATTTTCCAAACATCAATTTGTCTAAATCATTTTGTAATGAAAGAATTTTAGCCCCATATTGTTTTTGTTTTGATTTTAAACTTTTTTTTAAAATGTTTGTTTCAATTACTTTCTTGGAAAGTTTGTCTGCATGTTCTCTGTATCTATTAACTTCATCAATGCATGCTTGTGTACAGAGGTTTTCCCTTACCTCTTTTGGGATTTCTGAAATCTTATCTTCTATGTTTTCCATGAGGGCATATCAGGAGATTAGATCTCAGCCTCGTACATACTCCAATCACACCCACCATCTTGTTTGATAATCATTGCAGATGATTTTGAGTGTTGATTTGAGGTGGGGTTGGTGCAGCAGGAATACTAATAGGAGGTGGGATCTGTCTGTTTGAGTGGTAGCTGCTTGATGTTTGAGTTTGGCTGTTGTTTCTGTCAACTCTAGGTTATTGGCATTCTCTGGAGAAGTGTTCATAGAGTTGGCAGTTATAGCATCTCACTTTTGTCTTATCAAAACCAATTTTGGTTTCCTTATCCATGCTTAACTCCCTCTTCCTTTGTAGGAACTTCTTGGATCTGTATGTAATCATTGCCATTGACCATTAAAGATCCATTTCTTCAACCATATCAGGAGGCAATTCATCCAAGTCTTGCTGTATGATCTGTGATGGTGTGAGCTTAGCTCCTAGGTAGGATTCAAAGCTTGTTGAAAAGGCTGCAAAAGCTGCCTTTTGCCCTTCACTTTGCAATATGATTGTTAATGCATCCATTGGTTTCTCAAATTTATGAATGTTTTGAATCTTTGCTGGGTGTTGTTTGCTAGAGCTGGAAGTGTGAGGATGTTGTTTGCTTTGGGGTGTTGCTTCATGGGAAGCATGAACACCAATCTTCATAGACTTTTGTTTGTTGTTTGATGATTCATAAGCAGAGAAGAATGAAGTTTCACTTGAATCCAGAAATTCTTCATCTTCATCTTCACAATGCAGGTCAAGAATGCACTGTCTGTTTGTTGAAGTTCCTTGAACGTGTATGATTCCACATGTCTGATTGTACTGTTATTCCTGGACCTTTTATCTAGTTCTAGTGCCTCTACTTTGGCCACTAGTGCATCTAGAGATAATGCTTTAAGATCCACTATTGCTTTCATCAGAGATACTAACTGAGTCCAGCTCTCTGGCAGTGTGTGCAACATCGTTTTGTTGATCTCCACAGATTCATATTTGAGACCATAGACTATCATCTCATTGACCAGTTGAACAAATCTGTGAAGTTGTTGTGGTATGGATTCTCCTTGAACATGGTGAAAAGTTTCATATTGGGTCCTCAGTTTCTCCTTTTTGATTTCCCTTATCTTCTCACTTCCTTCACACATCGTGTGAATTACCTTCCAGAGTTCATGAGCTGTTTTGAAATTTTCAACTCATCAAAATTTCAAATGGCAGGGTCATTCCTAGTATGTTGTATGCTGTCATGTCTGTTTTGACGTTCTTGAGATCATTACCAGTTACACTTTTTAAGATTACTGGCTTTGGTATGTTATAGTCTTGCCCAAGAGTTAATGGTATGTTTTGGTCCCTCGGTTATGGATGTCCATAGGTCTAGGTCTTGGAAAATAATCCAATTTCTGAACATAATTTTTCATTGTTTGAAATCTGCTTTGTTCTTAAGTCTTGGTGGTTTGAGACCACTATTTGATCCTGAAATTTCATCAGACATGTTTGTTAAATTTTAAAATTGATTTAACATAAATAGTTAAGTTTGAAATTTGTTTGTTGATTAGCATGGTGCTAAATTGAATTTATCCTAAGGTCACTGAGATTTGTTTGTTAATGATGTCACCTTTTTTAATTTGATTTACCGAATAAAAGGAATTAATTAATTTTAATTAATTAATGTCCTAGGTAAAGTCACTGTTAAGTCTCGGTTATCAAAGGGAATATTCTGTTTATGGAATGTCAATCAGTCAAAACCCTTTAATGATGTCAGTCAATAAAAATCAAAGCCCTAAAAACAAATATTTTGTTTTAAAAAGTTAACTTTTTGGATCAAAAATTGACTTTCTCAAAAATTCAAAAGAAGATTATGTTTGTTGGACCAAAAGAACCAATGAGCCTGATCAGAAAAACCTTTAAGTCCCACAGACATTACAACAACTGAAGTAGTCTGCAACAGCTGAAGACATCAACTGATAACAAAGTCTGAAGACAAAGTCTGAAGTGAAAGAGCTGAAGACAAAGTCTGAAGTGAAAGAGCTGAAGACAAAGTCTGAAGACAAGAGCTGAAGACAAAGTCTGAAGATAAAAGCTGAAGACAAAGACTGAAGACCAAGTTTCAGATGTTATCACAACAGCTGAAGAAGACCTCTTCAGTAGTTGTGATGGTTTCCTTTCAGTAGTTTTATGTTTCTTGTAATCAGTACTTGTAGTTTCAGTAGTTTTAGTTTCATCTTGCACTTAGCATACTCTGAGATGTTCTCAGTTGTTGTGAACATTCTCAGTAGTTTGCTTACTTTTAGTTGTTTGTAATAATTCTGTTAGATGTCTCTATCAAGTGACATCAGCAGACGTCACATTCCTTTATATAAGGAATGTTGACCTAATTGTAAGGTGTGCAGCTATAGCGAAACTTAGCGAAGCTTAGCGGCCGCCATACCGAAGCATTTGTGCATGAATGATATTATCCCTTTTGAAGAAAACCCTCTTTCTCTATAACTGTGTACTGTTCCATTGAATATCTATTGTGTTCTTGCTATATTTGTCTAATTCTTGTTCTAATTCCGCTGCGATTCAACTCTAATTGATCAAACTTAGATCACTGATCCTGTCAAATGGTATCAGAGCGGGTTAATCATTGATCGGTTTAACAATTGATCATTGAAACTGCTATTTCGATATCTAAAGTTTGATCGAATTAGCATATTTGCAAGAATTGGTTATAGAGATTGATCTTCTGCTGCTTCTGGTTAGTCAATTTGAGTTTCTTCTTGGTTCATATTGAGTTTGTTGTGTTTTGTGCTAAATCTGTTGAAACTTGATTGAATTGGTTTGAATCTGAGAATGACTACTCCTTCTAATGACCCTCACAATACTGGCTCCTCAACCAAGCCTCCGATGCTGGTTAGGAGTGAGTATAACATATGGCAACGAAGAATGCTCCATCACCTGTCTGTTAACAGTTCAGGTTGTTGGACATCTGTGGTTCACGGTCCACACAAGCCTATGGTGAACAATCCGGAGACCAACCAAATGGTTCCGAAGAAGAAGGAGCAATACTCAGATGAAGATCGTAAACTGTTTGAGATTGATGCTAAAGCCCATGGAATTCTGGCCATGGCACTGCCTAATGAAATCTATTCTGGGCTTATGCATCATGAAACTGCTCATGACCTCTGGAATGCTTTGAAGGAACAATTCGGAGGAACTGATGAGGTCTTAGCAAACAACAGAGAAATCCTCGCCCAACAATATGAGACATTCTCTCATAGGAAGGGTGAGACACTGACTCAACAGTTTGAGCGTTTCTCCTGCTTGATCTCTGAGCTGAAAATGGTCAAGCATGAGTATACTAACAGCCAGATGAACAACAGATTCCTCAGATCACTGCCTGAGAGATGGGACACATACACCATTGTCCTACGCTCCAGTGCAAATCTGGATAGCCTATCTCTCACCCAACTCCATGGGAAACTGCTTACATTTGAAAGAGAGATAGAGCAGAAAAGGAAACTGGCATCATCAGGAAAGCTCACTGATGACTTTGTACCAGGGAACACTGCCTTGGTCGGTCATGAGTCAGAATATGCTGGATCAGAAAGCCATTATGATGAGCATATAGATTTCTCTTCAAACAGTTCTGATCATGCATTTGTTGGTGTTGACAGTCATTCTGGGTGTAATAGTGATAATTTATGCTTTATCATGGATGATTTGATGGGTATTGCTGATGATGATTTAGAAGAGATGGATATTTTGAGCCAAATGGCCTTGATCAATATCAGATCTCAAAAGTTCTACAAGAGAACTGGTAGGAAATTTCCAGGACTCTCTGGCAAAACCAAAGTTGGTTTTGACAAGAGTAAGTTGAGGTGTCACAAATGCCATAGGCTTGGGCACTTTGCAAGAGAGTGTAGATCAACTGGATCTAACTCCTCTGCACCCTTTGTGACCTTTCCAAGCAATAGTTCCTATAGCACAACAACCAGTTCAAGTTCCTGAGCCTCAACCATCTCCATCACAATCTCTGCTATTACATGCCACAGCCAAATCCAGTTCAAGTTCCTATAGCACAACAACCTCAAGCCCTACCTGAGCCTCAACCATCTCCATCACAATCTCAACCTCATCACAGCTTCTTCACACCAGGAGTTGTTGACTGGAGCAGCTCACCAGATGATCTTTCTGGTTTCAATGAGCAATTATTTGCTGGTGCTGGTCAACATGGTGGTGAACATCCTTTTGGGAATCTTGCTCTCATGGCCTTGGAGTCTACTGAGGGTTCCTGCTCCAATGCATCATCTTCACAGGTAACCCAGGTATCTTCTGAGGCTAAAGCCAAGTTATGTTCTGAATCATGCATAGCTGCCTTTGTCTCTATTAGAGAGGCAAATGTAGATTTAATCAATCAAAATCTTGAGCTTGAGAAAACTATTTCCAAAAGAAAAGCTGAGTATGAGTCTGCTCTTAATGACAAAGATGATGAGATTTACAAGCTTAAATGCCAACTTAATGATGAAAAGGCTAAGGTAGAGGTCATACTTGAGAACCACAGAAGTCTCAAAGAGACACTTGCAGCTACCCAAGTTGAGTGTGACCGCTGGGTAACATCCTGCAAGGGATTTGAAATGCTTCTCAGCAAGCAAACAGCTTCAAATGTGAAGTTTGGAATAGGTTACAATCATACTGCACCACCTACTGATTTTACTTCAAAATCAATAGTAAAATCTGAAGGTGAAAGTAATTTCCAAACCACATCATCATGTGATTCATCCTCAATGATAATACAAAATTAGAGGATGAAGTCAGTGTTAAGATCTCAGCAAATCAATTGCCTGATGGTTTAAATGCTGATAAACACATGAAGCTGAGCAATTCAGATGTTGTCCCTCAAAGTACTCCAAGTACTGAAGGGCAAGTCACAACATCTGAAAAGCATTTCAAATCTGCTGAAATAAAAGGATTAACAACTGCTGAGGAATCTATCATACGGTCTTTCAGGACGGATAGAGAACAGCTGAAGAACAAGTCTTCAGTTGTTACCGATCCTTCAGTACTTAACACAAGTACTGAAAGGAGGAAAGTACTGAAGATCACACCTTCAGTAGTTTCCACTTCAGCAGTTGATCAATCCAAGATGAAGAATAAGCCATGTGAAATATGTGGTAAATTCAATCATCTATCTGATGAATGCTGGTACAAAAAGGGTTCCAAACTCAACAGAGATAAGCTCATTAAAGAAGAGATTAATAAAATGAAAAATGAGTTTGAGACCAAGTTTGTACCACAGTCATCTCAAACTGATAAACCCAAGGCCTCGCCAAAATCCAAAAGAAGGATGGGGTTTATCAGAAAACAGCTGATAGTGTTCCTCATGATAAACATCAGACTAAGTCTGTGAATTTCAAGAAGGAGGAAATGGTGGGTCACAGGAACTCATCAAAAACAAGTACTGATGTGTCAAATGAGCTGAAGGCTTTAGCAACAAATCAGACACAACTTGTTATGATGGTTCAGCATTTGTTGGGGAGAGTTAACCAACTAGATGCACCTGTGATCAAACCACTGAAAAGGAAATCCAAGCCCAAATCTAAGAAATCCATTTCAGCACCATCTCCACCTTCATCAGCTGTTAATCATGAGAAACAAGTTATGGTTAAATCTGTTGATGAAAACAGACCCAAAACCAAAAGGTTTGGGTCTCTAAAGCTAACTAGTTTCTTATGATAAATGCAGGGTTCTTCAGCATGCCAAAGAAGCATCTGGTATGTAGACAGTGGAGGATCTATGCATATGACTGGGAGCAGTTCTCTTCTTAATGACTACTCTCAAGGAAAGAAGGGATTTGTCTCATTTGGAAATGATGCTAAGGGTTACATCATCGGGAAAGGATTTGTGTCAAATGGAGAAATCAGATTTGATGATGTTAACCATGTGGAGAATCTCAAGTATAATCTACTGAGTGTCAGTCAGATGTGTGATAAAGGGCATGTTGCACTTTTCACAAGCCAGAACTGCCGGATTCTGTCTTCCAAAGTTCTGAGGCTGATTGACAAGGTATTGGATGAACATACTCTCCTGAAGGCCAACAGGATAGGAAGAGTATATGCCTTGGATTTGTCAAAGAAGATTGATTTAAAAGGTCATCCTTGCCTGTTCTCCAAGGCCTCTCCTCAGGAATCTAAACTGTGGCATAGAAGGCTGGGTCATGTTAATCTCAAAAACATGAATCAGCTGATCCACAATAGTTTAGTGAGAGGTCTACCAATAAAGGAGTTCCACTGTGATGAAACCTGCACTGCTTGTTTAAAAGGAAAACAACACAAAGTTTCATTCCCTCCTATAGAAGAACCAAAGTCCACTGCCTGCTTGCAATTACTGCACATGGATCTCTTTGGTCCTGTGAGAGTAATGAGCATGGCAAAGAAGAAATACTGTCTGGTAATTGTGGATGATTACTCCAGATTTGTATGGACCTTCTTCTTGCATTCAAAGGATGAGGCTGCTCAGACAATTATTAACTTTGTGTTGTATGTTGAGAAGCAGTATTCCCTATCAGTCAAGTGTATAAGAAGTGATAATGGAACTGAATTTAGAAACCATACACTTGATGATTTCTACCTTTCAAAAGGAATCAAGAGGCAGTATAGCATCCCAAGGACTCCAGAACAAAATGGAGTAGTGGAGAGAAAGAACAGGACCCTAATTGAAGCTGCAAGGTCCATGTTGGCTGACTCTGGTTTGCCACTGACCTTTTGGGCTGAAGCTGTCAACACAGCATGCTATGTGCAAAATAGAGCTTTAGTGAATCAGAGGTTGATGAAGACTCCTTATGAAGTTCTACATCATTTGGCTCCTCTAATTTCATTCTTCAGAGCATTTGGGTGTCCTTGTTACATTCTCAACACAAAGGATCAACTCCAAAAGTTTGATTCTAAGGTGGATGCAGGGTATTTTGTTGGGTATTCATCCACTTGCAAGGCTTACAGAGTGTTCAACTGCAGAACAAAGATGGTTGAAGAAACCTTGCATGTGAAGTTCAATGAATCTCCTAAGGACAAAATCCCACAAAACCCTGTGGAGTTGTTTGATCTGGACATACTGCAATATGTTCCTTATCAGCCTCCAGCTGTTGCAGATCATGTGAATTCATCACCTTCTGCAGCTAGTCATCCATCTGGTGGTACTGATGTTGATGATGATCCCAGTACTCACCTATTCAAGTTTAGTGATCAACTGCCTGAGTCTACTAAACTTGATGTTCCTGTAGCTTCAGTAGCACCATCCACAACAAATGCTGATGAGATTTCTGAATCCTCTACTTCATTTGACTTGCCATCTAATACTTGGTTTCAAGAATCTGGATCAACATCTGTTGCTGCTGAGCGTGCTACAAACACTTGCACAGATCTCATAGTGTACCAAGAGCTGAAGAATCACCCAATGTCTCAAATCATTGGTGATATCAATGCTGGTGTCTCAACTAGAAGTCAAGTGTCCAACTTCTGCTTCTATGCTCTCTTCATCAGTCAGCAAGAGCCAAAGAACTATCATATTGCATTAAGAGACAATGGATGGGTTGATGCCATGCAGCTTGAGCTTCTTCAGTTCAAAAAGCAGCAAGTGTGGGAACTGGTTCCTCTACCCCCAGGTAAGTGTGCAATAGGCACTAAATGGGTGTTTAGGAATAAAACAGATGAAAATGGGCAAATTGTCAAGAACAAGGCCAGACTGGTTGTCCAGGGGTTTTCACAAGAAGAAGGTATTGATTATGATGAAACCTTTGCCCCTGTAGCCAGACTGGAGGCAATTAGATTGTTCTTAGCCTATGCTGCATTCCACAATCTTAAAGTTTTTCAAATGGATGTCAAAAGTGCATTTTTATATGGTAAAATAAAAGAAGAGGTTTATGTGTGTCAACCACCAGGTTTTGAGGATAATAAACATCCTGATTGGGTGTATAAACTTGATAAGGCTCTTTATGGGTTGAAACAAGCTCCTAGAGCCTGGTATGAAACACTGTCAAATTTTCTTCTTCAGAATAATTTCACTAGAGGCTCCATAGATAAAACTTTGTTCATTAAGAAAGTGGGTCAGCATAAGCTCCTTGTTCAAATTTATGTTGATGATATTATTTTTGCATCCTCTGATCCACAGTTGTGTGATGCATTTACAAAGTTGATGCAACAAAAATTCGAAATGAGTGCCATGGGAGAATTACAGTTCTTTCTAGGTTTGCAAATCAAACAAAAGGCTGATGGAACTTTCATTCATCAGTCAAAATACACAAAGAGTCTTTTGGAAAAGTTTGATTTACAAAACTGTAAGCCCTGTTCTACTCCCATGTGCAGCACCACACAACTGGATGCAGATCAGAAAGGTAAAGCTGTTGATGAAACACTTTACAGATGTATGATTGGGTCCTTGATGTACTTAACAGCTTCTAGACCAGATATTATGTTTGCAACTTGTGTTTGTGCTAGATTTCAGGCTGCTCCTAAAGAGTCTCATTTGATTGCAGTCAAGAGGATCTTTAGATATCTGCAAGGTACTCAATCTCTAGGTCTTTGGTATTCCACTGGGCACTCTTGCAAATTAGTTGCTTTTTCTGATAGTGACTATGCAGGGTGTAAATTAACTAGAAAATCAACTTCTGGTGGATGTCAATTCCTAGGCAACTGTTTGGTTTCTTGGCAGAGTAAGAAACAAACATCTGTTGCTACATCCACTGCTGAAGCCGAGTACATTGCTGCTGCAAGTTGTACATCTCAGGTACTCTGGCTTCAGAATCAATTATTGGATTATGGCATTACAGAGACTAAGACTCCATTACTAATGGATAGTGCTTCAGCTCTTTGTATTGTCAAGAATCCAGTCCAGCACTCTAGGACCAAACATATTGAGATCAGACACCATTTTATTAGGGATTGTTTTGAAAAAGGTCTGATTGATCCAAAGTTTGTTCCTAGTGCTGATGAGCTTGCAGACATATTTACTAAGCCTTTGGACAGTTCAACTTTCCAAAACCTAGTGTTAAGGCTTGGTATGCTGCAGCTAGAATAAGTGACAACTACTGATGATCTCAGTCAACAAGTACTGATGAGCATTCGTATACTATTGTCACAAATAAGTACTGATAAGTTCTTTTATCCTCAGTAGTTTTCATAACTACTGAAGACTAAATTACTTAAAAGTACTGAAGTACTCTATCTGTTGAAAAGAACTGATGTGGTTACAACTACTGATGTAGTTACAACTACTGATGTCAGTATAACAGATAAGTACTGATGACCAATGAAACGTCTGAAAATCAGACAAAGTCTGATAAGTGTTGAGGTCAGAATGAAACAGCTGATGAGCTAAGAATTGACGACAACAGCTGATGAGAAACTTTTCTCTTCAGTTGTTTCTACAACTGCTGTTTCACTTCATACAACTGAAGCCAAAACCATGTCTTCAGTAGTTTTACAACTACTGATGACTAACACCAAATCTTCAGTTTACAACACCTGAAGCCAAAACCATGTCTTCAGTAGTTTCACAACTACTGATGACTAATACCAAGTCTTCAGTTGTTACAACTTCTGAAAGTTAAAACCAGGTCTTCAGTTGTTTTCAAACAACTGATGACAGCACCAACACTTTCAGTCGTTTTATATCAACCTTTTCTTACCCTATAAATACCTAAACCTAATTTCAAACGTTTCATTAGCCGTTTTATGTCCTTCACTCTCTCAACAATGGCGACCATGAAACTCAAACCCAGACACAACTGTGTTGCCTACCTCTCGAAATCGGCCTTTTGGAACAAATTTGATAATGCCATCGATCTTATGGTAGATTCCCAGTACCGAACCGCTTTTCTTCTGAATCCTACCATATACCCCGATTCCCTAAGCCAATTCTGGACCAACGTCTCTGTGCAAACTGGTGAGAATGATAGCCAAATCACTCTCCAGTCGTTGGTTAACCAGAAACAGGTGGTCATCACTCCAGACATCATTCGACAAACCCTAAATCTACATGATGCCACCTGTGTCACAGAATACCCGAAAGGCACAACTGATATGTCTTTCATCAATAACGGGTATGAAGGAGACTTAAGTGCTACCACCATTCTGAAGAAGCACTTCCATGATGCTGAACGTCTTATATTCCACATGGTGAATGTCTGCCTTGCATCAAAAACCTCCTCATGGGATCAGATGTCCTCCCGATGGCAACAGGTATTATACTCTATCTTTGAACGACAAAATCTAAATTTTTCTGAGATAGTTTTCATGGAACTAAAGGATCTGGCTTTGAAACCTGTGGCAAACAGATGGATATTATATCCCAGGTTTCTCATGGCCATAATTTTAAATCAGCTAAAATCAGACGGCCTTGTTGGCCTTGGAGTCCCTGCTCCGGCTGTATTGCCTGAAGTATACTCCAGGCACAACTCTGACCCTACACTGAAAGGGGCTGCCCGGCTGCTAAAACCCAAGCAGCGGGAACCCACAGCCTCCACTTCCAGATCCAAAGTCCCCACCAAACCCAACACCAAAAAGCCCAAAAAGGCTACTCAGGGAGATGAGTCCCCTGAGGATGCCCCTGTACCACCAATACAGGAAACACTTACTGGTTCTAACCCCCCAGTAGTGTCAAAGACTCCACCAGCCCTAGCCGCTCAGCATCCTCTCAACAGGATCCTGATGCAACCATAATTGGGGATACCACAATGCTGGAACCTATCTCAATTGAGAAGGTTACCATTGAAGAGCACCAGTCACCCCGGGTGCAATCTGCTTCAAACCTATCTCCAAATGCAACCGCCCCTCAAAGCCCAACCATTATAGTTGCACAAGTGCTGAGTCAGCTGCATTCCTCTCCTCCTCCCCAGAAACCAATTACAATGGGGAGAACCTCAACAGCTGAGGAAGAGGACCAAAATGCTGCTGATAACCCACAGCACAGGGGTTATAATGTTCAATCTCCCCGTGTAGAGGAGGAGGTTAGAACATCTGGTGAGGCTGCCACTTCTACTGATTCAGCAAATGAACAGGATGCAGTTGGTAACATCTCTAAGACCTCACCAGAGGCAACTGCCGATGAAGGACTCAGTCCTGAGGCAGGAAGTCCCCAGAACCAAGAACAAGGGGCACATGCTACAACTGATCTACACTCAGGGCATGTACATCCTGATTCAATCAGGAGGTCAGGTGATTCAGCAAAGACTGATGATGACCTGGGCTTTTTCTTCGATGTCTTAGCCCATAACACAATCCTTGAGGCTGAGGTGAGCAGACTCAAAGAACTGCTTGCCAAAATGTCTCAGGATCAAAGTCCATCTGCCCCAATAAACCCACAGATGGCACCTTCATCTGAAGGTTCACCAAACACTCAGCCACTACACTCAACTGAGCCACCAGCCACTGTTTTGGCACCACCTCTCAGGGACAGAACCCCTCTGAGCAGATGGTTGCTACCTTTCAACATTCCTTACCTCTCATCACTCCCATCATCAATGAGATTGTGCATAAAGCCATTGATGAGAGGATCTCCTCAAATCTACAAACACTTGTTGATGATGCTGTACAAAAGAAGCTTTCTGCCATTCAAACCCCTGAACCCAATGCACCCAAAAAAGGGGAGTCTAAGGCAGTGAAAGAAAGAAAGAGAAAGAGAGTGGAAGATGAGAAACAACAAGAGAAAGAAAAGGAGTTAGAAAAGGAAAAAGCTATCACATACAAGAGAAAGAAAAGTGCTAAACTAAAAGCCTGATGAAGAGAAATCATTGGAAGATCTGATTAAAGAAGCTGATGAAGCTCACAGCAGATCAATGGACAGAATAATAGACCAACTCTTCAGACAAGGCTTTGATACAGCTACATTAGACACTGAGATCAGAAGGCTGGAGATTAAAGAGATACAAGAGAGATGGGCCAGTTACAGTGTGATGGAAAGGGAGAGGTTGGAGATAATGATCAGGTTTATTGCAAAATACTTGGGAAGATCATTAATTGAGATTAAATCATGGACCAGAGACAGTATTCTGGAAAACCACCAGAATCTGTGCTTCTGAAGCATTCAATAAGGGGTTGATTATCGAAGCCTTAGATGAAGCAGGTGCTGGGAAGAGAACTGATATGGCCAAGCTTTCCAAAGCCAAACTTACCACAAAAATGCTAGATCAGCCTTCCCAAACTCCCACTCAAAAACAACCAACCCCACAACTCTCCAAACCAATCCCTAAACCTAAACTTAAACCAACTCAACCCTCAAAACCAACTCCCTTACCCCAAAAACCACCTCAAACCACATCCAATGATGCACCCAGAAGGAGGAGAAGGGTGTTGAGGATGGAAGAAGAAGAAGAAGAAGATGATGAAGAAGACAGTCTGCCAATCTCTGCTGTTCTAAAAATACCTGAGCCCAGAAGTCAACAAATGATCACACCAGACTTTCAGAGGCAAATGGTGAAAGTTAAGATTGAAGAAGAAGAACAGCAGAAACAGCACGATGAGCAACTTTTGAAGATGGTTGACAAAGAGTTTCCTCAGTCATCATCTATACAAGCCATGAAGAAACACGCTCAAAGGCTGTATGCTCTCAGGCATACCTTTCAATATCAAAAGGAGAGAGTAAGGATTTGGCCAGACCCCAGGGTTAGTTCTAGAATTCATAAGAAATCCATACCAAGTAGATACAATGGCCAAGTGAGAAAGACCATAGATGCTGTTATTATGTTGGCCATTGTAGTCTCACCCTGGGAGATACTTGAAGACTTCAAGAGAGCCTACAAGTCAAAGATGACCCCTCAAACTCTAATGGAGAACAAAATGGTCAAGAAGGGGTTGTTTACAAGAGGCTTGAAGAGATCAAGAAAAATGAACTCCAGTTGTTATTAGAAGGGACTCACCCAGATGAATTTGCTTACAGAGAGATAACAACTGTTGAGTTGAAAAATGGAAAGACAGTAAAGTACCTATCAGAGTACTATGGCCCAGAGTTCTTCTTCGAAGGAGAAGCAGAAGAACTCACTAAGGAGAACAAGTTGTTCTCCTTGAGGCCTATGTCAGAGAGTCTTATAGACTCATCAATGGGAAGTAGGTTTCATGGTTGGGATAACAGCTCTGTGTCCAGTTCCCCAAGATAGAGTTCCCTTCCATCCTTTGACATTCACATCTACTGAAACCTATTCCCTGGCCTGTGCTTATCTGATATCTCTGAAGCTGATCAAGAGAGTATTTCTGCCAAGAATAAGTGGGACCTCAATAAGCTTAAAGGTTTTGGCTGCATTGGTTCAGGGGGAGTTTGTTGGACCAAAAGAACCAATGAGCCTGATCAGAAAACCCTTTAAGTCCCACAGACATTACAACAACTGAAGTAGTCTGCAACAGCTGAAGACATCAACTGATAACAAGGTCTGAAGACAAAGTCTAAAGTGAAAGAGCTAAAGACAAAGTCTAAAGTGAAAGAGCTGAAGACAAAGTCTGAAGACAAGAGCTGAAGACAAAGTCTGAAGACAAAAGCTGAAGACAAAGACTGAAGACCAAGTTTCAGATGTTGTCACAACAGCTGAAGAAGAGCTCTTCAGTAGTTGTGATGGTTTCCTTTCAGTAGTTTTATGTTTCTTGTAATCAGTACTTGTAGTTTCAATAGTTTTAGTTTCATCTTGCACTTAGAATACTCTGAGATGTTCTCAGTTGTTGTGAACATTCTCAGTTGTTTGCTTACTTTCAGTTGTTTGTAATAATTCTGTTAGATGTCTCTATCAAGTGACATCAGCAGACGTCACATTCCTTTATATAAGGAATGTTGACCTAATTGTAAGGTGTGCAGCTATAGCGAAACTTAGCGAAGCTTAGCGGCCGCGATACCGAAGCATTTGTGCATGAATGATATTATCCCTTTTGAAGAAAACCCTCTTTCTCTATAACTGTGTACTGTTCCATTGAATATCTATTGTGTTCTTGCTATATTTGTCTAATTCTTGTTCTAATTCTGCTGCGATTCAACTCTAATTGATCAAACTTAGATCACTGATCCTGTCAATGTTTCTTCTTCGATTTTGATGATGAACCAACACAATCACCAGAGATTATGAAGGTTTGTGAGTGAACAAAAACTAGGGTTTATCCTATGGTTTGTTGGCTGCTAAAACAACTTCAACAAAACAACAATCGGTTTGTTGTTTGAAGATGATAAATCGCCTGATTTGAGTATAGAAAAACTCAAATATGATGTTTAAATACAATTTATGAATTCAAAGTATTAAACTCAGTGTTTGTTTGATGAAAACTTGAGAGAACAGTATCTGTATACTGTTTTATCAAAAATCCTTAGAAACCGATGAGGTTTCAATGATCTTTGTGATGTTTCTGCTTCATAACAGTGTATGTATGATTTTGAGAGCTTTGTTACCAAAAAAAACTCAGAATCTTCTTTAAAATGAACAAAAACAGATGATTAACTCATGTTTTTGAATATTTGTTGAATGTATGATGTTGAAGAAGGATTTGTGTTTATTTCAAGCTCAAAATGTATGTTATGAAGCTAATGAACCACATATATCATGTTGTTGAATGAGAGGATCGAAAATCAGTGTATGATTTGAGCCAAGGCTCTGATACCACCTAATGAAATCCACTGATTTGAACTTTTAAGAATAAGAACAAGATCAAATGAATCTCCCTAAGGATCTTTTCAATCTCTCACAATATAACAACAAATTGTTTTATATTTAACACTCAATAAACATGGTACGGAAACCTATGATTAATGATATGAATATCCGTGTGTGTGTGATTATATATGTGTGTTTGAATGCTTGAATGATACTGTTAAATGTCTGATTGTTTTGAATGTTCAAAAAGCTTACAAAGGATTAAGGTATACTGCTATTTATAGCTTATACAAAAAGCTATATACAGTTACTAAAATACCCTTATGTAAAACAAAATTACATAAATAATCATTTCTATAAGCTGTTCGCTATGAATGTTGATCGTCTATTGTGGATGACATGCTGTCTGCTGTGGATGGTAAATGAGCTATCCATTGTGCCTTGGATGTTGTCGGCTATGAACACTTGTTTTAATGTTTGTCTTGTTAGTTATCCATTATGGAGTGTTCATCCGTTGTGGATGAACATCCGCTGTGGACTGTTCATCAGCTGTGGACATTGGTCATCCATTGTGTGTGCTTGTTCATCTGCTGTCTACACTTGGGACTTCATTCTTCATCTGCTGCTCACAGATATTCATCCACTGTAGACTTTCTTCATCCGCCGCAGACACTTGGCAAAAATTCCTTTTATCTACAAACCAGAAAAAGAAATTTAAACTAAGTTAGTGTATGTTATGAATGTTAATGATACTAATGTGTTAGTTAATGATTTTTTGAATGTTAGAACATATAATGTTTGATTATGGTAACCATTATCCTTTCAATGCACTTGTTGAGTCCAACAATCATGATCCATCATATGAATACCAATTCCCTACTCTATCATGTAGGTTTTCATAATGACAAGAGGGGGAAGTACTCATAGTAGGGGTCATGGTAGACCTCCTAGTAGTAACGAATGATGATCATGAAAATCTTTGTAATACTAAACACGAGGCGCAACAATTTGCGGGACCATAATTCCAAGCAGCTGTAGCTGGCGTGATTAATGAAGCTTTGCCAACTATTATAGCTAAGGATATGAACTAGTCTAAGGGGTATGTGAAAAATGGTGGTAATGAATAGGATGATCTTGTTAATAACATCAATGGCAATGGAGATACTGCTATGCAAAATGAACCTAAGTAGGGTTATTCTTACAAAGCTTTCCAGGGATGTGAACTTCTAATATTTGACGGGAAAAGAGAAGCCATGGTAAATTTTCAATGGATCCATGAGATGGAGGTTGTTATTGAAATTAATGGATGTACAACCATGCAAGGTGTCATGTATCTATTGGATCGGGTTGGTTTACACAAACAAGAACATCTTCTAATAAAAGTAATAAACGAATACGAAATCTAAGATAGTTACCTACTATCATAACACAAATACCTTAAGTAAAGATAAATACATAATAAGTTCTTTCAAAGCATTCACTTGATTAAACTATTTTGTATAAAGATTACAATTCGGCAGAAACATTCAAATCACTTGGAAAGCTTGCCTCTCCTATACAAGTGTGAAGACTTTTATATAAACAATAATAATAACTATTCTATGTTAAGATACTATAGTAGAACAGGTAATCTGTGTATCTGAGTTGACAGTTCTTGTACTATGTTGCCAGCAAAAGTTGAGACACAACAACTGTCGGCACAGACATAGTTGTTCTCAGTAGCAGTCGATCAGCAGCTCATCAAGTTCACTGCTAATCGGCAAATGATCTGCATATGCTGATAAGCAGTCTTTCAACACATGTATTTCAATAGTTGCCTGGCATATGCTGGTTAGCAGTCATTCATAATATGCACTTCGGCAGTTGATTCAGTACTTGGCCTGATTCGGCAGTTGAAGGCCAATGTTGAAATCCAGAGTTTTTGGTAGTTTCATACTTCATGATTCAACAAATTCCCCCTAGGATGATGCTACCAAAACTGTATCTTTGCCCTTCAATCATCTTAATTAGCAGAAGCTCGTACATATATCATCTTCTATCTCTTAAGGGGTTATCAAGAGGTAGATTCTCTAGTTCCTTCATGTTGTGCCGAGATAGTTTGAACAAGTCATACTCTTTGACTTTAACTTTGCCGGCACCAGCATATGTGTGGCTAAAGGTGTTGGTTGAAGAATTATAACTCCAATGAGTGATAGGATCATGAATGCTTAGTGGAGTTACATTCAAAACTTCTTCTTCATCCCTTTGCTCAACCTTGTTATCAAACTTGATCATCAAGATAATAGCCATGGACTTGTACTTGTGTGGCATGCCTTCATTTTCAGAGATTAGCTTATGCATTGACTTCAAATCTTCTAGGCTGAGCTTTTAAACATCCAATTTAGTTAGGAAGAAATAGATTTTCTTATTCTTCCTTTCAATAAAGAACCTCTCAGTTGTAAAATCATAGTCCCAATTGATGATTTTATCACTATTCTCTCAGTCTTCTTCTTTCTCACATTCTAAGAGTTCTTCTTTTTCTTTTGGATGCTCCGACCAACCTCTAATTCTGTTAGCAACATCAGTGATATGATCACTTCATCTGCTGACTCTTTAGATTTACTCTAGGTAGGGGATTTGGCTAGTTCATAGGCTTGTTAGACTTGTGTAGAACCATGCTTAGTGAATTGAGCACACGGTGAAGTATGAGGAGTTGAGATTGATCGGCAGCTAGGTTCGGCAGATGAAGAGGTTTTGGCAGCTTCAGATTCTACTTTCTTCTTTCTTTGCTCTAAAGCATGCTTTGATCTTTCTGGGTGGGACTTGTAGATCCTCATCAAAACCTTTTCCATCTCCCTTGCCTCAGAGTCATTGCTTAAGTTCCTTAGTCTCAGCCTGGTTAAGTCAGCTATCTCGAACCGGTTGAAGCAAACCAGTTGGTTCCTTGAGTAGGCTACTCTTCCTACTATTGATCTGGTTATGAAGTAGGTGTTTTTGTTAAATCATATTCCCACTCCATAATGGGATCATGTGCTCATAGTGGAGTTTCAGGAATTTCTTCACCAGTATCAGATTTGACTAAGGTGAGTACTTTATGCATCAGCATCTTGGACTTTTCATTTTGGCATCCAAAAATGCTAAAGTACTTAGCAATTTTCTCTAAAATGTTAAGGGGCAAATCAACTACCTCTTTCTCATGATCATAGTAAATGATCTCTCCATTAGCCCTCTTGATAGCAAATTTTTTCATCTGAGTTAGATACCTAGCAGCCAACACTTTGGTTCCCTGGAGTATCTTCTCCTCTGCTTCCGGATAAACAATCTTTGCCTTTATTACTTTCTTTAGAGCTTTTTTCTTCATTGTAAGGACTGAAGAGATGGGCTTCTTATCATCAGAGACAATTGATGAAGAGTCAGGGGATGCTGGAGGCCTAGTTAGCAGATGGGAGGACTTCTGAATTACTTTCTTTGACTTGACCTGTTGTCTCTCATATTGCTCCATAGCTTGTTCAAGCTTAGGGAGCTCTCTAGTAGTAATTTTCTTCCTAATTCCTCTAATAATTAGATTAAGAGTTGATATACTCATTGGTCCTACTTGTCTAACAGAGAAACCATAATATTTGAGAAACTTCTTCACCTGCTTCTTGTCCCTAAACTATTGCCTAACTTTTTCTCCTTTCTTCTTTTTTGATTCATCCTCCTTTCTTCTAGCTGACTCAGCTACTTTCTCCTTTTCAACATGAGTTGCAGTGATCAGCTTAGACTTGATCTCAACAGTGCTCCACTCCATGATCTTATCAAAATTGTATCCTTTCAACTCAAGTTGAGCTGCTAGGAGACATTTTTATTCATCTTTCTTTTCTTTCTTCACAGATGAGATCATAGGATTGGGTTCAACAGTTGTAGCTGTTGTAGCCTCCTGAGTAGCTGACCTTTGAGTGCTTTCAGCAAATGGCCTGGATGACTAAGATAGCACTTTCTTGACAGCTTTGATCTTTTTTTTAGGTGGAGCTTTTGAGATTGTTTTGTTGCATTCACTACCATGGTTGAATTCTCTAGATGCAGCTCTTGAATCCATTGGATTCTTGATTAGTGCAATGATATTCTTTTTAGCTGAGGATTTTTTAGAACTGTTTGCCTACAGAACTATAATATATTCTTCAGCCTTTAGTGGAAACAAATCCACCTTTTTTGTCATTAGAAATCTGGCGTTTGATGTCTCTAATTCAAGCACTATATCCTCTTCAGTAGTCATAGGTCTCTTACCTTTGCTAGAGGTAGAGACTTCAGTAAGTCTGACTGCCGAAGGTTTTGAAGTTCCACCTGATGCCTCACTAGTTGACTTGGGATCATCAGCAGTTATCTGATCTCTCTTAGGATCATGAGTGACTTTAGGGCCATCAGCATCTACATTCACCTCAGAGTTAACCGGGGCTTCAGTTTCAATATCCGGTTGACCAAATATCACCTCAGCTGATTTTCTGAGTTCAAACTCAGGTGCATCCTTATGAAGATTGGTAGGTTCACCCTCAAGAATTACCCCATGCATTTCCATATCATCATCCATGGTCTGGGTACCTCTTGTGTAAACCATAATCTTTTTTGTGGGCTCATCTGCCAAAGGAGTCTCTTGAATGGTACTTTCAGCAGTTGCATCAATACTTGACTGTTCAGTACTTCAGCAACTTCTAAAATCACTTTCATTAGTGGTGCTTCTTCTTCAGCTAATGGCTTGGGAGAGGCTTTGATTCCTAGCACTATCTCTCTCTTTGATGATTTCTTATCAGTTTTTTTTCTTTTTAAAGAGAGTAAAAAAGTGTTGGATCTCTTTATCATTGCCATCTTCCTCTTCCCAAGTAGAACCTTTTAGTTCATCCTTCTCATTACCCTCCTGGCCTCTATTTCTTTTTCTTCTTCACTATCATAGCCATACCTATCAAGAAGTTCATTCAAATTGACTTCAGCCTTTGATAGAGGCTCATACTGATTTGTCCATTGTGAAGATAACGAGATTGGTTGTGTTGCCTAAATATCTTGAGTAGCCAATCTTTGAAGAATGTCATTAGTTTCTTTGGGCTAATATTCCCCCTTTTCAGTAGCAGCATCTAAGATTCCAGATGATACTATGTTGATGGAGGAGGGCACATCCAAAGGTTCTTGTGGTACCAAAGGTTGAAGGCTCAGGATGATGGATTGTTGAATGTTAATGGTCTCTTGAAGGTGTTTAACTTTGTTCTTAAGATCCATTGCCCTTGCAGCAACTTGCTGAAGAGTTATAAGTTGTTCTTCAAATGCGACAACTCTTGCAGATTATTGCTGTACAGTTCTGAGTTGAGTTTCAAACTCAAATACTCTATCTACCAAAGCTTTCAGTGGATAGTTCTCAAAATCAAGAACTTTTGCTTCTTCAACATAACCCTAGAGTCTTGCATTTTCTTCTTGTAGGAATGCCAATCGTTATGCAAGATCAAGGTTATGGGCTGTTAATTCATCTATCTTGGTGCCCTAGATTCTCTCCTCAAGGAATGACTCCAAGGAGACATCCCCAAGGTGAGTTGCCGTGGTTGAGGTCCTAATGATGTTATCATTGTCTTGTTGATCAATTGATGGATTAGCAGTAGAGACAGCCTCATCCACATTGATCATTTCCTCCCTAGGATTAATCTCTTAGGTTAAAGGATGTGGGTCAAATGTTGTTGTGATCATATTAGTCTCCACTGTTTGTGTTATATGGGATGGGAGAGATAGTGGTTCATGCTGATATGGCATAGGAACATCATCATCCTGGGTGGTAGACATGTGTAATGGAGAGAATGGAGTTGTATCTATTGGCTCGGGATGTGAATCAGATCCTAATGAGACTTCCTCCTCAGAAAGTGCCTTAGTGTGTGGGCCTCCCTTTTGTTTTTTTTAATGGAGTGTTGTAACTCTATTTAGAGGTTTTTAGGTTGGGTATGGGTCAGCTCAGAAGAAGGAAGAGAAACCTTCTTCTTTGAGCTTAGCTTAGGTGTGGCTGACACCTTTGACTTGACTAGGACCCTGGTTTCCAGTCTTTCCTTTTTGAGAGAGGGTGATTTGGGGGCCTGCATCTTCTCAGTAAAGGATACAGGTGTTCACTTGTGTTTGAGAGATTTGGCTTTGAAGCGGAGGGTGTGGGATCAGCAATGATAGGTGTAACCATGTTGTCACCCTAAGTCTCAATGACCTCAAGCATGCAAATACTGGAGTCACCTTCCCTGAAAAAGGTTTTGGAGTTGCTTTGAACTTTGAAATATTGTTTTGTTTAAAGTCCACAGAGCGTGAACAACTCTGCAGGACCGGTAAGAGGGAGGTCCATACAATCAGTCTCACAATAAGGAGAGTTTTAGAACACTTAACAAATCAAATGAGGAACCGGGTTTGTGTGAGATAATACTAAGAAAACAAGTAAGCAATGAGACAGAATTAAGAACAAGAATAGAGAAGTATGGTTTTCAAGGATGTTGTATATTGCTCTCAAGTTCTATTACAAGTGTTACAAAGCATAAAAAGAAATACAAGGACCTGAGATACTTTATACTACATCCTACAGCCTTCTATATTATGAAAGGCAGGTGGAAACACTAATCGAGACAACAAGATCAATGTAGAGTCAAAAGGCAGATTGCATTTTGACTAGTGACTATGACATGACATAGCTCACATCCTTTTCTATTATAAAAAGGTTAACGGGAACAAAGTAGGAAGTTGCAGACCCAAGACCATAATCTACAGTTTACAAAAGCATGGACTTTTCACCAACTTATATAAGTTGGTGAGTCTTTAGAGTTGCAGCAGAAAGTAAGCCAGCTTTATGAAAAAGTAGATCAGAGAAAGCATGTCCTCCCTGTCTTCGAAAGAAATTAGTCTTCACAATAATTGGCTTCGAAAGACTTTGTCTCTGAAGCTTCGGAAGACTGCAGCTTTGGCTTCGGAAGATTTGAACTTTGGCTTCAGAAGATTTTACACTTAGAATATTTTCAATGGATAGTGTAAAACTTCTGAAGCAACTTCTACCTTGTACAACAGTGCATGCATGCAGGAAACACCTTGGTTGTTTTGGCTTCTTTGGTTGCATAAGCCTTTTAATCTTCTAATATTACCTTACAAACTCCCCCTAGGCTGATGCTACCAAAACAGAAAAGTTATTCAGATGTTGACAGTCCTTATTAGGATCAAGACCATACCTTTCTTCATCATCTGCTCAGGTTCCCTCAGACTCTCATAATATCTACTCATGTCATGGAGATCATGTAGAGGAAGATCAAGCATGTCTTGCCAGAAATAAACATCTTGACCTCCATGATCTCTGATGACATACCATCTGTTTAGATTAGCAGCAAAAGTCCAGGACAAGATGGGTCTTCCAGTTGCAAGAGGCTCTACTTGAATTGGAGTTGGTTGAGCAGCCTTTTCTTGTACTACCTTAGGATGCTCTGACTCATCCTAAGGTGTAGAGGTGGATGCCTTGGTCTTCTTCTTGGAAACACTCTTCATGGCCGTTGTTGGTCCACTTGTTCATTGATACTGTGCACTTGATTGATAAACGTAAAAAAATCCCACTGATAACACAGATATCAATGATGTTTGTGTGAAATCTAGATCAAACAAATATAAAATGGATGAATATATGAAGAACATTTAAGAAAACCAAATAAATCCTTTGTTTGATCTAAATTTATTGCTAAATATATTACAGAGTGAAAGCCCCTCAATCAATGGCTCATTCAAGCCCTCAAAACCTAATTGTCAGTAATCTATATATAGTGATTATATTCACTAATGACATATTAAGCCCCTAGACTTAGACAATTAGAGAAATTACATATAAAACATAAAAATGACTTAAACATAAATAAATATATTTTGTAGAAAAAAAATATATTTATTAACAATAAACTCCTAGTCATTTATATCTTCAACATCTTGTCTTGATTCGATGACTTTGACAGTGACGTTGACCTTTGTTGACTTTGACTGTGTTGATTATATAGACTATCCTTATCAGACCCAACAGCCATCATTTTCCTCCTCTTTGAAGTCATTAACTGAGAGGACTAGTATTCAATACTAGGTTGTTCTACTATGTCTCTCTCAGTTGGGTTCTTTTCTCTCACAGGTTCAGAAGGAGAGTGAAGAGGACCCTGCTGTGGATTAGAAGATGAAGTTGGCTGAGATGTAGCTCTAGGTCCAGGTTGTGTTGTCTTAGGGGGTTCAACCTTTACTTGAACTTCAGGTTGAGCTGGACTTGGTGGAGAATGCAAGTCAACAAGCTCTCCCTTCTTAATCATCTTCTTGATCACTCTGATATGCTCATCCATAGTGGATAGAGACATTAGACCAAGCCTCCTTTCGAAGAATCCATACAACTTCAAGAAGCTTATCATCCTTTGTCTGTCAGCAGACTTCTTTTGGCTCTTTTTGATGATGGCTCTTGACTTTGCAGCTACTTCCCTTAGTTTTCTCTTAGCAACCTTTCTTTCTTTGGTAACTTGTTGCTCCAGCTGCTTTAGATACTCAAATTCAACATACTCATATGATAACGGAAGAAGTGCAGATGCCTGATAGAGTCCTGTGGCACTCAGGTAGTTGATCATGTTCAGTCTATAAGCTTCATTGTCTACCTGAGGTTGTGCAGTTACCACAGCCTCTTTCTCAGGACTTTCCTGAATTGGGAAGAGGATAGTAGCATGCTTGTAAAGCCTTTTTTGACTCCTTTCTTCCTTGATTTTGAGGAGCAATGCTGCATCCTCCGCCTTCTTCCTGTCCTTGGATAATTCCTTTTCAGCTAGTTCATTCAGCTCATCAAAGGGAATAGATATGAGTTCATTAATGTTGTAGTCCATGGTCTCTAGGTAGTTTAGCCTGGTTGCCCTCAACTCATCATTCTGAGTATTTGGCCTGAGGGAAGCCCTGATGACAGCTTCCATGAAGCCAGGAGACCCTCTTGAACTCTCTCCCCTTAGCTTCCTCTTCCTCTATCTCTCCTCCTCCTCAATCTCCTCAGAGGTCATCTTCCTCATCCCTTTATCATGCACAGGCCTTGGTGTCTTAGGGTGGAGAGAGCTTTGGCCTTTATAGCTTGGTTTAGCAGTCAAGCTTTGGCCAGAGAGAGGTTGTAAAGCACCTTCACCAGCTGGTGCCTCACTGAGGATAGTGGGTGCTCAAGAAGTTCCTGTCTTAAGGTTCACAGGTTCAACTTCTGGGCCTTCAGTAAAGGCCTCCCATTCAAAGCAAATCTTAGGGTCCAGCTTAACATCCAGTTGACCCAAAATCTAACCTGCCAGCCTCTGTCTATATAACCTTGATCTCAGCTTGAATTCTTTTAGCACCTTTTCTTGAATCCTATATACTAATCTTGCAGCTTGTCTATTTTGACTTGGGTTGACAAGTGGAAGATCAATCAGATGGATGCACTCATAGAAACTTAGGTTGAAAAAGTTGAAAATTTTCTGTTGACCCTAAGATCTAGAGATGACAAGAGCTCTTCTATCAGTGTCATACCTGCATTCCATGATTAGATTCTCAGAGTGATAAGATGGGGTAGGCATAGCTCTGGGGATACCCTCCTCAAACAAACTTTGTATGAGTGAGTCCACATCCATGTAGACTTGGGCAAGTGAGTCCACATTCATGTAGACTTGAGGAGGTTGCTGAGTATGGACCATTGCAAGTAAGGGTGGTGAATCCAAAAAGTCCATACTCTATGAAGAACTCCCAGGTTCTGTGATTGTTTGGACTTTCTTACCCTTTTTGGTAGCATCACCTTCTTTCATAAGTGAGCTAGGGGTTGGGTCTGTCACATCCACAGGTTCTTATGGGCCTGGTTGAGTTCTCTTGAGTGGTCTCTAAGCTAACTTCCCTTGAGATCGGTGATCTCAAGTTGCTAGTCATTGACCCTCCTTTGTAAGACAGTCACCTGAGATTCCAGGTGACTTATCTTAGACACTAAATAAGTGCATGTTTTTGTCAGTTGTTGCACCTTTAGTTTCAGACTCCCCTTATCTTCATCAGAAGAATCACGAGGGGATGAGAGAATAGGACCAAGGTCATCTTCCTCATCTCCAACACTTTTCTTGGCTGCTGGATTTCCCCTGCATCATGAAAACTTCAAGACAAGTGTCAAGAGGATGGGTTGATATGGTTGAGGTCTGAATGATGTAATCACTTGCTGAAGTGAGAGCCTCTTCCATATGGACCTCCTGAACAGGTTCAGGGAGATCCACCTCAGTAGTAGGTGGATGATGTGGGCTAGACATGGGAGACACAGTAGTACTCATCTCTCCATGAGTAGGGGTAGAGAAGAGAGATTCATGATACTCACTAAAGCCTATGCCTTCATCATCATAGAATTCAAAGGTTGGGATTGGTTGGTTTAGATCAAAAGGATAGGGATGGTAACTGTCCCCTAAAGGTTGTTCACTAGAGTGTTGAGACTCTGAATGAAGGCTTAAGGCTGTGGGGGTTGTGAGCTCATCAGGCTAAGCATGAGGAACCTCAACACTAATCATTTGTGAGATGGGAGTGGGTTGCTCCTCTGGAGAAGTGGGAGCTCTAATGTCTACTTCCTTCTGTATGGGTGATGATATAGGGACCTGTACAAACTTAGTAGGATGTGCAGAGGTTCGTTTGGATTTTCTCTGGTAAGTGATGGTTATTTGTGGCTGTATAGGTGGTTGAGAAGTAGAAGGTGTTGGTTCAACACTAGCTGGTGCTGCTAGGTTGTCACCTTGAGCAATGAGCTTTAATAATTTTAGGACAATGGCTATTTCTACCCCTGAGAAGCCAACAGTTGGCTTCCTCATAGTCTTGAAGATGTCAGGCTTCATCTGTCCCAATTTTAGAATATTACTTGTTCCCCTCAACTGTGAGCCAAGTTCACAGTTGAGAATATACTGGACATATCTAGGAAACAAATTGTTAATACATGAACTTGGTCCCCTGAACCATTCCATGGACTATAAAGGAAATGTCTTCTAGAATCTGGTCCCAACCTCCATGCTTGTTGGATAAGCTATGGATAATGACTTGGAGGAGGTACTTCCACTGAGAAGAGACCTTCCCCTTTCTGAAAGTCCTGACTGAGAAGTCACCTTCATAGCCCATCTGCTCAAAGGAGTGGTTAACAGCATATTTTGGAAAAGACAAATCACCTTCTACGTCATCCAGCTGAAGATGAGTGTTTATGGAGGCCGGAGTAATGAAGATTGTCCTCCCCTACCTTGTGGCAGACAGTGCCTTCTCCCTATCCATGGTGACCTCTTGGCACGGTCTTCAGAATTCCAAAAACTGATCCTCATTGAGAGGATGATCAACGGTGAGGGAGGTGAAGTAGCTCGACAAAGAAAGGTAACGACAAACCTCTGAGAAACCAGGATCTTTCTAAGAGTCTAAGAGAGCAACTTGATTATGTTGCCTGTAAATATACATGGAGAAATCAGGTTGGTTTCTGTGGTTGAGGTTTGCCATTTGATAAAGCTTTATAGAGAAGGAAGATAAGAACAAAGGCGGTTTATGGGTGAATTAGGTTAGAGAAAAATACAGATGAAGAGGAGAGAGAAGAGGGGGAACCATTGAGAGAATATATATGAAATGGATTTGAGACAAAGTAAAAGCATAAGAATAAACTTTGAAATCCGAATGTCGGTCCCACCCCTGAAAAAGGTGCCCAAAAAGATAGTTTTCTTGGAAGGTGAAAATCTTTCGAAGGAAATTTGCTTCGGAAGTTTTAAGAAAAAGCTTCTGAAGCCAATTTGGCTTCGGAAGATATTCTTAAGAATTGTGAAATTTTTGCTTCGGAAGAATAATACTTAGAGAATTTTTCTTCCGAGACATGTTTGGTTCCGGAAGAGATTAAGACTTTGGAGTTTTATTCTAAAGAGAATAAATCTTCCAAGACTTAAATGCTTTGGGATGAAAATTGTCCTTCAAATACATGTAAGTACTTAGAAGTATTTAATCTTTGGAAGATATTCTCAGAATTTCTTCCGAAGTTAAATTTCTTATAAGTAGTTATTTGACTTGAAGACATAATTTTCTTCCGAAGACAACTTGAAATCTTCCAAAAGAAAATATGTTTGGAAAAATTTTCAAAAATCTAAGGAATATCATTTTAAAGATTTTCTTCCAAAATAAACTGGGCTTATGAAGGTGATAAAATAGACAACTTAGGACACACAGGTTTTAAAAATAAATTTGATTTAAGTTTAAGAAAATCTACTCAAAGTTAATCATCCCAATAGCTGAATTAAGATATTTGAATCTCTATTCATCAAAAGCTTTAGTGAACAGATTATCATATTGGTCATTTGTGTTAACTTTGACTAGTTTGATTAATCCCTTTTCAAAATTATCTCTAATCAAATGATACATGATGTTGATGTGTTTAGTCCTTGAGTGCTGCACAGGATTCTCTGTAATAGAGATGGCACTGTTGTTGTCTATGTGGATGGGAGTCTCTTTGAAGTTGAATCCATAGTCCAGCATCTGATTCTGAATCCAAAGCACTTAAGCACAACAACTTACAGCAACAATGTATTTAGCTTTAGTAGTTGATGCAGACACACAGACTTGTTTCTTGCATTGCCATGAGACAATTCTTCCACCAAGGAATTGACACTATATGTATAGGCATATAGATTGAAGTCATAATTCTTTGGATACCAAAGGCCAAGCTTGGGAGCACCTTTGAGATATCTAAGAATCCTCTTGACAGCAACCAGGTGTGACATCTTGGGGTTGGCATTATATCTTGCACAGATGCATGTGGCAAACATGATATCAGGCCTGCTGGCTATGAGATACATAAGAGACCCAATCATATCCCTGTAGAGATGTTCATCCACACACTCCCCCTCAAGATTAGTTCCAAGGGAGTGGTTTCTGGCATTGGTGTCTTAGCAACCTTATAATCAGTCATGTTGAATCTTGTAAGTATGTCTTGTACAAACTTTGACTGACTTATGAAGATGCCATTGTCAACTTGCTTCACTTGAACTTCTAGAAAGAAATTGAGTTCCCCCATGGCACTCATTTCAAATCTATTCTTCATCAGCCTCTCCAAGTCTTTACAGAGCTTTGGATTAGTTGGCCCGAAGTTAATTTCATCTACATATACTTGAACCAACATTAAGTCATTCCCTATTCCTTTAAAGAAGAGAGTTCCATCTATGATACCTCTCTTATAGCTATATTGATAGAGATACTGAGATAGTGTCTTATAACACTTTCTTGGAGCTTAGTGCAGCCCATAAAGAGCTTTATCAAGCTTGTAGACATAATCAGGATGATCTGGGTCTGTAAAGCCAGGTGGTTGTTTGACATACACCTCTTCCTCAATCACCCCATATAGAAAAGCACACATGACATCAAGTTGGTAGACCTTGAAATCCTTGAATGCAGCAAAAGCCAGGAATATTCTTACAGCTTCAAGTCTTGCCACAGGAGTAAAAACATCTATGTAGTCAATTCCTTCTTCTTGTGTGTATCCTTGAACAACTAGTCTGGCCTTGTTCTTGATGACAAGTCCTCTATCATCCTTCTTGTTTCTAAAAACCCACTTGGTTCCTATGGTAGTCTTCCCTTGAGGAAGAGGACATAGGTTCCAAACCTTTTGTCTTTTGAATTGAAGCAGCTTCCATTGCATTGCTTCAACCCACCTTCCATCCTTCAAAGTCTCATCAACTTTCTTTGGCTCTATCTGGGACAAGAAGCAAGAGTATAGACAAATATTTTTGTCACGGGTTTATCCTCTTGTTCTCACCTCTGTATCAACATTTCTAATGATGTTTGTGGTGGGCTATGACTTTTGGATCCTAAGTTAAGGGATCATAGCAAGTTGATTAGAAAGATCAGAATTAGAGAAATTCAGATCTGGCAATGGAGTATCACCCACCATATCAACACACTTATCAAGAGAGGCTTGATCTAATGAGTGTGTGACATCATTTTGTTGTCTACTATAGAGTGGTTATCAGCATCAAGAAATTCTAGATCACTATCACCACCTCCATTTCCTCCTACATTTGAAGCTCTTTCACCTGAGTTTTGAACCTCTGAGCTGGAATTTGTAGGCATCTCAGATGTATCAGCTGAATTAGTCATGTTTATGCTGATAGGATCTTCACTTACAAGGTTAGTTACCACTGGAGTTGAAGTAGTATTCTTGTAGGACCGTGTGAAGGGTGGTCAATATAATCAGTCTCACAATGAGGAGAGTTTTAGAATACTTAACAGATCAAATGGGGAACCGAGTTTATGTGAGATGATACTAAGAACACAAGTAAGTGATGAGACAGAACTAAGAACAAGAACTAAGAACTATGGTTTTCAAGGATGCTGTATATTGCTCTCAAGTTCTATTACAAGTGTTACAAAGCATAAAAGAAATACAAGGACATGAGATACTTTATAGTACATCCTATAACCTTCAATACTTAGAAAGACAGTTGGAAACACAAATCTAGACAACAAGATCAATGTAGAGTCAAAAGGCAGATTGCCTTTTGACTAGGGACTATAACATGCCATAGCTCACATCCTTTTCTAATATAAAAAGGTTAACAGGTACAATAGTAGGAAGTTACAGACAATGACCTTAATCTACAATTTATAAAACCATGGACTTTTCGCCAACTTGTATAAGTTGGTGAGTCTTCAGAGTTACAGCGGATTGTGTGTCAGCTTTATAAAAAAGTAGATCAGAGAAAGCATGTCTTCTCTGTCTTCAGAAGAAATCAGTCTTCATAGCAAATTGGCTTCGAAAGACTTTATCTCTGAAGCTTCGGAAGACTTCATCTTTGGCTTCGGAAGATTTGGACTTTGTCTTCGGAAGATATTACTCTTAGAATATTTTTCTATGGCGAGTGTAAAACTTCCGAAGCAACTTTTACCTTGTACGTTCAGTGCATGCATGTAGGAAGTTCCTTGATTATTTTGGCTTCTTTGGTTGCATCATCCTTATAATCTTCTAATATAACCTTACAAACTCCCCCTAGGCTGATGCTACCCAACCAGAGAAGTTCTTCAGATATTGATAGTCCTCACTAGGATCAATACCATACCTTTCTTCATCATCTAGTCAGGATCCGTCAGACTCTCATCATATCTTCTCATGTCATAGAGATCATGTAAAGGAAGATCAAGCATGTCTTGCCAGAAATAGACATCTTGACCTCCCTGATCTCTGATGACATACCATCTATCTGGATTAGCAGCAAAAGTCCAGGACAAGATAGGTCTTCCAGTTGCAAGAGGCTCTACTTTAATTGGAGTTGGTTGAGCAGCCTCTTCATGCACTACCTCAGGATGCTCTGACTCATCCTGATGTGTAGAGGTGGATGCCTTGGTCTTCTTCATGGAAACACTTTTCCTGGCCATCTTTTTCCTCCTCTTTGAAGTCTTTAACTGAGAGGACTGGTCTTCAGCACCAAGTTTTTCTATTGTGTATCTCTTAGTTGGGTTCTCTTCACTCACAGGTTCAGAAGGAGAGAGAAGAGGAACCTGCTGTGGATCAGAAGATGAAGTTGGCTGAGATGTAGCTCTAGGTCTTGGTTTTGTTAGGGGGTTCAACCTTTACCTCAACTTCAGGTTATATTAGAAGCCAAAACAACCAAGGATGTAACCAACTGAGAGATGTTGGTTGCATCTGACAGTCCTTTTTAGGTTCAACCAAGATGAAGTTGGCTGAGATGTAAGGTTATATTAGAAGATTATAAAGCTGATGCAACCAAAGAAGCCAAAACAACCAAGGATCTTCCTGCATGCATGCACTGAACGTACAAGGTAAAAGTTGCTTCGAAAGTTTTACACTCTCCACAGAAAAATATTCTAAGTGTAAAATCTTCCAAAGCCAAAGTCCAAATCTTCTGAAGCCAAAGATGAAGTCTTCCGAAGCTTCAGAGATAATATCTTCCGAAGCCAATTTGCTATGAAGACTAGTTTCTTCTAAAGACAGAGAAGACATGCTTTCTCTGATCTACTTTTTCATAAAGCTGACACACCATCTGCTACAACTCTGAAGAATCACCAACTTATACAAGTTGGTGAAAAGTCCATGCTTTTGTAAACTGTAGATTAAGGTCTTTGTCTGTAACTTCCTACTATTGTACTTGCTAACCTTTTACATTAGAAAAGGATGTTAGCTATGGCATGTCATAGTCACTAGTCAAAAGGCAATCTGCCTTTTGACTCTACATTGATCTTGTTATCTAGATTAGTGTTTCCAACTGTCATTCTAAGTATTGATAGTTGTAGGATGTCGTATAAACTATCTCGTGTCCTTGTATTTCTTTTATGCTTTGTAACACTTGTAATAGAACTTGAGAGCAATATACAGCATCCTTGAAAACCATACTTCTCTGTTCTTGTTCTTAGTTCTATCTCATTACTTACTTATGTTCTTAGTATCATCTCACACAAACTTGGCTCCCCATTTGATCTATTAAGTGTTCTAAAACTCTCCTCATTATGAGACTGATTGTGTTGGCCACCCTTCACACGGTCCTGCAATTGGTATCAGAGCATTTTAGGCACTTGATTGTAAGATCTCACCATCTTTAATCTTTTCAGTTTCACAAAATACTTAACATCTCAAATAGCAGCTATCATAAATGCTAATATGGAAACTGGTACTATGACTAAGTCTCCACTGATCACTCCTGAAGACTTTGACACCTGGTGCCAAAGAATGGAAGGCTTCATCAAGTCTTAAGACTCCAAGATGTGGGGATCAGTTGTCTTTGGACCTCATGTACCGTCCACCCCTTCAGCTGCTAGTGGTGGTGGTATGATACCAAAGGAAGTGGCTGATTATTCTGATGAAGACTGGAAGAAGATTGACATAGATCAGAAGACCATGAGTGCCCTCCAAACTGCTCTTCCAAACTCTATCTACAGAGGCTTCAAAAAGTGCAAGACTACTAAGCAACTGTGGGATGCACTAAAGGCGATGTATGAGTGGTCAAATGAAGCAAAAGAGAATAAGAAGGACCTCTTAAAGCAGCAGTTTGAGAATTTCACCTTCAAGATAGGTGAAACCATGACTCAACAGTACTTCAAGTATTTTGAGATTATGGATACTCTAGTGGATGTTGGAGTAACTCTTGAGAACATGGATATTATGAGGAAGTTCATGTCCTCTCTTCCTAGACAATGGACATACTTTTGTGTGGTCATTAAGAGGATTGAAAACCTCAAGACCCTTACTCTCACTAAGATGTATGGTATCCCCAGTGGCTACCAGATGGAGATGAACATGCAAAATTCATCTTGTAACTCCAACAACCAACAGAGATCAGCCCTTCATGTGGTTGAAAAGGATTGTAGAGAACCACAGCATCATCTCATCTGCTACCCTGACAACTCACAGAAGGGTCTTTTCATCACCTTCCTGGAGACACCAAGAGAGAGCTACATCCATGGAAGCCCAAACCAAGAGACAAGCTCTTCACAAGCCTTTGTGTCTTCTGATGAAAGCACAGGCAACTATCTCTTTACCCTTGAAGACCTGGATTGTATCCATCCAGATGATTTGGAGTATATGGAAATAGTCCAGCAGATGGCTCTTCTCACTCACAGAGCCAAAAAGTTCTACAAGAGGACAGGGTGGAAGTTTCCTAGCAATATATCCAGTGGAAAGTTAGGTCTGGATAAAAGTAAGGTGAAGTGTCACAACTGTAACCAAATGGGACACTTTGCTAGAGAGTGCAAGGAACCAAAGACAAATGATGTCCTAGCACAAACCAGACCAAACTACACTGAAGGAGCTCACCAGTTATGAGAAGCCCAAGCAGCAAGCTGCAGTTGCTGTTGAAGAATAAGGCTTTGATTGGAGCTTTCGGGTGGAGGATGCATCTCCAAACCAAGCACTAATGGCAGATCATGAAGAAGCCAAGGCATTGGAACATCTCTGTACACCTGAATGTATTGCTAAAGTCAATAAATATAGGTCCTATAACTTAGAGATGTGATCCGAACTTGAGTCCTTAAACATTGTAAAAGCTGATTTCAAAAGAGCTGAAAATGATTACAAACTAAAAATAGAAGATTTAGAGAAAACCATTTCAACTCTAAAGCATGAACACACCAACTACAGGACTCAGATAAAAGTTCTCATCACTAAGTTAACTGAAGGTCAGGCTGAGCTTGTGATTAGCAAAGCCAGGGAAGAAAAACTTATTCTTGAAGAAGAGACCTTCAAGAACATGATATCCTCATCCCTACATGCATAAGTTTGTTATCAGAATAAGCAGGGATTAGGATCTACTGAGATAGCTACTCCACACACTATATTATCTGTAAGATCTCCAAGGTGTGGAACTTGTGAAGATGAGCATCCCCTCATAGACCCTATTATTGAAGAGGATAAGGAGGAGATATTGAAGGATGAGTCTAAGAAGAGTGAAGAAGATCATCCTAAGAAGGGTCACTATTCTCCTGAGGAGAGAAAAGAAGCTAGGATGACCAAGTTCAAAAGAAAGAACTTGATTAGGAGTGATGGAAATGATCTGCCCAAAATACATATTGAATTGATATGGCTAGTATGTCATGATCCAAGTCGGGTCATACCTAATAACGAGCTAGACAAACACCAAAGATATTTATGATATGATCATATAAATAAATATTAACACTTATAATATTTGGAAATTGGGTTTCCAAACATTTACACTTGTGTATTATATAAATTATATGATTAATTTATTTCAAAGAGAGAGGAATATTAATTCATCCGCATTCGTTTTACACAACCGCATTTGATGTGGTTGAAAAAATGCGGATGATGTTTACTCATCCGCATTTACAAATGCGGATGAACAATCCCTGTCCACATTTGTTTTGGAACAAATGCTGATGAGCATTTCTGGAAATGCTGATGGAAACATACATCCGCATTAACTAATGTGAATGACCATTTACAAATGCGGGAGAACAACTTCATCCGCATTGACTAATGCGGTAGTTGTTCTGAGAAATGAGGATGGGTTGAGGGGCTAGGCCCCACCCACTTTTCTCTCTCCTAAACTTTATGTTTCCAAGGACATGCAATATAAGATTGCTTGCAGATCTCTCTAAACACACGACTGAAGAACTTCTTTCTCTCGATCGGTCTAGAGAAAGAAAAGGGAGTTCTATAAGTGAAAAATCCTAACAACCGGTGTTCTTGTTGGTGGCTTGTGGGTAGACCAGCTTGAGGCTTCTTGATTTTGGAGCTGCCATCCTCGTTCACCTCCCGCCGACCTCATCATTGAAGGTAGTTCATCGTACCTTCTATGGTTGTTTGTAAGCATGATTTCATATATCGATCCATATGGGTTTTGACTGATTTTATATAAAAATGTTTTATATATATATTAGCTCACTGTAACAAGTTTAAAATTATATATTCCGCTACGTTCTTCTATTTTATAAGGATAAAATAGATCTGTTTAACTTGTGAAAACCCAACAAGGAGAGCCAAGATAAAGTCAAAGAAGGCTAGAGAAATCAAGGCCACTTTCAACTCTAAGCAAAAACAAGTGTTTATCTCTACAGGGTTTGAAGTGGTGAAGGCTGAAGACTCAACTATAAACTCTAGTACCAGGAGTTCTAGTTCATGTCCAAATTATTCCAACAAAGAAAAGAAGGCTGATCAGCTGGGTACCACTGCTACATAGCCTGAACCATCCAGTTCTAAGAGTAAGCCTCTCCCTAAGAAACTTGCTGCATCATCTGTGAAGATGAAGATAGAGTTGGAAAGTGATCAAGTTCAGTCTTTCTATCAAAAGAAGACTCTGAGAAGGAAGAAATGGACTACATCATGTGTGGTAGTACTTTTCATCTTGCAAAGGATTGCATCTACAATCCTAAAAGTACTATTCACATGATCAAAAAGAAAACTTCTGAGATTAAGAAGGAAAAGCTATCTTCGGAAGGAAAATCTTTTTCCTTTGGAAGGTCCAAGGTGAAAAAAAAAGACAAGTAAAAACTTGCCTTCAGAAGAAAATTTGGTCTCGGAAGAAATAAATGCTTTCGAAGTACTGAAGCCTACTGTAGTGAAAGCAAGATCTTCTGAAGGTCCAGTCTCCAAAACTTCAGAAGTTGTATAACAACTTCTGAGGTGTTGAAGGTCAAGTTCAATCTTTCAAAGATGGCATGGAAGATGAAGAAAGACCTGGTGACTGAAAGTTCTTCATCAATAACATCTAATGATCCTCAAAGCTTGAACATAGGATCAGTTACTATTACATTGTCTTCAGGACACTTTGAAAAGCCCAAGACCAATGAGGCTTGGGTTTCCAAATATAACTAACCACTTCTTTCTTGTGCAGGAATAGCTAAAGACCAAGGGAAATGTATGGATCATTGATAGTGACTATTCCAGGCACATGACTGGTAGTGGTTCTCTGCCTCAAAATTTTGAGAAAATTTATGGAGGGCTAGTTGCTTTTGGAGGAGATGTTGGAGGTTACATTACAGAAAGGGGCATGGTCCAAATGGTAAGCTCAGCATTGAAAAAGTAAATTTTGTCAAACATCTTGGGTACAATCTACTGAGTGTACATAATTTTGTGATCAGAGACATAACATGCTGATGGTCTAGAGAAAGAAAAGGGAGTTCTATAAGTGAAAAATCCTAACAACCGGTGTTCTTGTTGGTGGCTCGTGGGTAGACCAGCTTGAGGCTTCTTGCTTTAGGAGCTGCCATCCTCGTTCACCTCCTGCCGACCTCATCATTGAAGGTAGTTCATCGTACCTTCTATGGTTGTTTGTAAGCATGATTTCATATATCGATCCATATGGGTTTTGACTGATTTTATATAAAAATGTTTTATATATATATTAGCTCACTGTAACAAGTTTAAAATTATATATTCCGCTACGTTCTTCTATTTTATAAGGATAAAATAGATCTGTTTAACTTGTGAAAACCCAACAATGGCATCAAGAGCGGTTATATGGATACATGCTTCATTTGGACTGAAAATTCGATTTCTTGGTGATGATTCACCAAAAGACCGAGAGGCTTCAGCCCTAGTATCCCTTATTTTTCAAGATCTATTTATACATGCATATTGGAATCTTGAAAATTTATATCATTTGGATGATTTTGTTTTGGAAACAAAACCGTGGTTCTCGGCTGTTTATGCTTCATCCGAGAATCTATGGTTCAAGTGGATGCTTTTGGATTTTGCTTACATATGTGGATATGTATTTTATTTGTTCATAACTAAAGCCGAGACCTATGGATGAATGTGTTATGATTTGTTTTAATTATTCAAATGGTTTGTAATAATTAAACATGTTTATTCTTCCTATTGGGTATGGTATTTATTTATTTTTCCATTTGGTATGTAAAATAAATAGGCTAGTTGCACTTTACTTTTACTAGAAAAATTGTATTTAGGATATGTTTTGTAAAAGAAGATGCAACAAGACTATCTTTCTCGGTTTTAACCAAAAGGAGAAGATGAAGGCCCAAAGGAGTTTGTTGCTGAAATCAAAGCGTAAATGGAGACCCAAATGGATTGGAAGAGTCACAACACAAGGTGGACACTTGAAGCATTTGGATGCGGGATCAAGTGTGGTTCACCGGCACAAATGTTGTGTCATTTTCACCCTTAGAAATGACTTTATTATGTTTCGATTAACAAGTGATGTTAAAGCTTAGATGGCTACAGTTATGGATTCATGTGATGCTTGTGTGGTTGTTTTATTATTGTTTTGTGATATATGGATATGCATGTTTAAACAATTTAAAATGAACAACAAGCATAAAACTGATTTTTATAAAACATTAACATGGGTAATAAAAGGGTTTATTAAAAGTTAATGTGTTCACAATTAAATTGGTTTTAATGAAAGAACCTTGAAAATTGTTTCACACTGGGTACCACACATTTGAATGCATGCAAATGTTAGGTGCAAAATAGTTTTCAAAACTAGAATTAATTAAAACAAAAATCCCTTTTGAAACAAGTTTAACACCATCCTTTTACACAACACTCAAATCACTTGGGAATTATTTGTTGGATAAAGGTCACTTAACCACTCTTAGGGAGCTTGTGTGTTTGAGGTGGGGTTAACATATTTTAGGATAAAGGTCACCTAACCACTTGTATGTGTAAACTCACACGTGTGTGTAAGTAGGACAACTTGAGTTGGAAACCATGTGAATAGGGTCACTGAAGCATGGTGTACAATGGTGTTGATGGGATTTAACATGCCAACTAAACATAAAGATGTTTAACCGATCCCATAAAACTAGAAGTTGCAAAGGGTTGCAATTGTTAAGTGTTGACTACCTTGTTAATTTAAATGATGGGATAAAGGTCACCTAACCATTATTTAAATGTAACGTTGGATTCTAGATTTTAATTATTAATTGTCTATGAGACGTGAAAGGGGTATTAATAATTAAAGTTTTATTTTCGGAAATACTAAAATGAACTTTGTTTGTAGAAATGGCCTCCAACAACCACACTCCCACCCCGACCGTCCATAACCTATCACTAAGAACTATATTAGAAAGGGATCGTCTTAACCATAACAATTTTATGGATTGGTTTCATAACTTGTGAATCGTTCTCAAGCAAGAAAAGAAATCTTACGTACTAGACGATCCCATTCCCGACGAACCCGATGTTGATGATGTTGAGGCCTATAACGATTGGGTTAAGCACACTGAGGATTCTATGCAGGTTTCTTGCCTCATGTTGGGAACTATGATTCCCGAGCTCCAAAAGGATTTAGAGCATCATGGGGCATACAACATGATTACCCAGTTGAAGGAAATGTTCCTTCAACAAGCAAGGGTAGAACGCTTCAAAACGGTTCGAGCGCTTCATGCATGTCGCATGGAAGAAACTCAACCGGTTTCATCTTATGTACTTAAGATGAAAAGCCACATTGATCTCCTTGAAAGGTTAAATTGTCCCGTCTCAAAAGAGTTGGCCACGGATTTGATCCTTAATGTCCTAACTAAAAGGTTTGAGACGTTCATCATGAATTATAACATGAACGGGTGGGACAATAGCATTGGTGAGCTTCACGCAATGCTCAAAACAGCCGAGGGGGGGATGGGAAAAAGGGTTTTACCCGTCCTCACGATCAATGAGGGAGGCAATAAGAAAAGGCAACACCCCGATCCCAAGGCAAATGTTGCTAAAGGAAAGGGATACATCAAAGGAAAGGGTAAGGGAAAGGCAAGAACTGAACCTCCAAAACCAAAGCTTAAGAAGCCTACGGTAATGGAGAACGATCCATGCTTTGAGTGTGGTGAGATAAGACATTGGAAAAGGAATTGTCCAACCTATCTCAAAGAGTTGAGAAATAAGAGGGATGCTGGGCAGACCTCAGGTACAACTTTCATGATTAATATTGAATTGAATGTTATTTCTTCAAACACATGGGTATTGGATACTGGATTTGGAACTCATATTTGCAATTTGTTGCAGGGGTTCAAAAGAAATAAGCATTTCAAGAAGTGAGACACAAGTCTCTACATGGGCAATGAAGCAAAAGTTGATGTTGAATCCCAAGGAGACTATGTTTTGAAGCTTCCAAATGGTTTGGAAGTTGTCTTGAAAAACATCTTGTATGCTCCTAGTTTGACTAGGAACATAATTTCTGTTTCCCTTTTAAAACAATATGGTTATGTATTGAAGTTTGTAAACAATGGTATTTGAGTTTTTATGGATGATGTATTTTATTTTGAGGCTATGCCTTATAATGGTATCTATGAATTGGTTCATGATAACTCATCTTTTAATAACTCGTTATACCAAACAAGCACCAAGAAACTTAAAATTAGTTTAAATGATTTATATCTTTGGCATTGTCATCTTGGGCATATAAACAAGAATCGGATTCAAACACTTCAAAAGAATGGTCTTTTGGAAACAAATGAAAATGGTTCATTTAATAAGTGTGAATCTTGTTTACAAGGAAAGATGACCAGTTGCCCTTTAGTGGTACTAACGAAAGGGCAAAGGATTTATTAGGAATCATACATTCGGATGTATGTGGTCCTTTTAAGACAATGACAAGGAATGGTGAGAGATACTTCATTACCTTTATCGACGATTATAGTCGTTATGGTTATGTGTACTTGTTGACTCACAAACATGAAGCTTTTAAAATGTTCAAAATCTTTAAGAATGAAGTAGAAAATCAACTCAATAAAACAATCAAAGTCCTTCGTTCAGATAGAGGAGGTGAATACCTAAGTGATGCTTTTCAAGATCATCTTATGAGTTGTGGGATTGTCTCACAACTTACTCCACCCGGAACACCGCATTATAATGGTGTGTCTGAAAGGAGAAACCGAACCTTATTGGATATGGTTCAATCTATGATGGCTAGAAGCTCACTACCTCTATCATTTTGGGGTTTCGCATTGCTATCCGCGGCTCGTATTTTGAATATGGCCCCAACCAAGAAAGTGGATTCGACACCTTTTGAAATATGGCATGGAAGAGTTCCATCACTATCATATTTAAAGGTATGGGTTTGTGAAGCTTATGTGAAGCAAAGCACCCAAAACAAGTTAGAAAGTCGATCCATTAAGTGTATATTTGTTGGATATCCCAAAGACTGTATGGGATATTACTTCTTTGATCCAACCGAGCAAAAGGTATTTATTGCTCGAAGAGCTGAGTTCTTGGAAACTAAGTTTCTAATGGAAGAAATGACGTATAGAACAGTGGAAATTGATGAGGATGAAGAACCACAAGCCAATACACATTTGGTTGAAATTAGCGATCAACAAGAGGTTGTTGATAATGATCAAATGGTTGATCAATACACACAAAACGTTCTCAGATCTGGTAGAATTTGCATTCCACCTGAAAGATATGGATTTTTCATGAATGGATGCTATGTGGTTGACTCGGATGAACCAACTACATACCATGATGTAATGTCCAATTCGGATTATGACAAATGGATAGAAGCCATGAATGTTGAGATGCAATCCATGTATGACAACCAAGTATGGGAATTGGTTGAACCACCACTTAACTCCAAACTGGTTGGATGTAAGTGGGTTTTCAAGAAGAAAACCGATATGCATGGAAACTTGGATACTTATAAAGCAAGACTTGTAGCAAAGGGTTTCACTCAAACTCAAGGGGTTGATTATGATGAAACATTCTCGCCTGTGACAATGCTAAAGTCAATTAGGATATTATTTGCCATAGCTACATATTATGACTATGAGATTTGGCAAATGCATGTCAAAACCGCTTTCCTTAATGGACATCTCGAAGAGACTATCTATATGGTTCAGCCTCATGGTTTTGTCGATCCAAAACATCCTAATAAAGTATGCAAGTTAAAGAAATCAATCTACGGATTGAAACAAGCATCAAGAAGTTGGAATCAACGTTTTGATGAAGAGATCAAGAAATTTGAATTTACAAGAACACTGATGAAGCTTGTGTGTATAAAAAGGCTAGTGGGAGCATTATCACATTCTTAGTATTGTATGTTGATGACATACTACTATTTGAAAATGATGTTCCGACCATAGAAGGTGTTAAAGCCTGGCTTGGAAGTTGCTTTTCCATAAAAGATCTTGGTGAAGCCGCCTATATTTTGGGAATAAAGATCTATAAGGATAGATCAAGATGGTTGATAGGTTTAAACCAAAGTGCATACATTGATAAAATCTTGAAAAGGTTCAAGATGGAAAACTCTAAGAAAGGTATGATACCTATTCAAAGAGGGACAATATTGAGTACATCTCAATGTCCAAATTCAAAGGATGAGCAAGAAAGAATGAAGGAAATCCCATATGCATCTGCTATAGGATCCATCATGTATGCAATGATATGCACTAGACCGGACGTGTCATGCGCATTAAGCATGACAAGTAGATATCAATAGAATCCAGGTAATAGCCATTGGATGGCTGTTAAAAGTATATTGAAATACCTTAGGAGGACTAAGGAAATGTTTCTAATATATGGATCTGGTGAGGAGGAGCTCGTTGTAAAAGGTTACACGGATGCGAGCTTCCAGACTGATCGAGATGATTCTCGATCACAATCGGGGTATGTCTTCATTATGAATGGAGGGGCAGTGTCCTGGAAGAGCTCGAAGCAGGACGTGGTAGCATTGTCCACTACAGAATCTGAATAAATCGCCGCTTCATTGGCAGCTCAAGTGGCTACATGGTTTAAGAAATTCATTGCCGATCAAGGGGTAGTCTTTACCATTCAAGAACCCCTAGAGATCTTTTGTGATAACGAGGGTGCGATTGCTCAAATCAAGGAACCCCGTGCACATCAAAAGACTAGGCACATTGAGCGGAGATTCAACTACATAAGGGATGAAGTTGAAAAGGGAAAGATATGTATTCGTAAAGTTCACACAGATCAAAATATTGCGGATCCACTCACGAAGCTCCTTGAAAGGGCAAAGCATGAGAGTCATACTTGTGCCTTAGGACTTCGATATTCTAGTGATTGGATTTGATCTGTTTTGTATTTTAAATTTGGAACGAATGTAATACTAACTCTTTGTATAAATTATGACATTTTGAGTTATTTTCCATTTTAGCATGTTTACATCCATGAATATGTTTATTATTCTAAATGTCCGTAGTTGGTTATATTTGTAGGAACAAATATGAATGTAAGACTATTATGAACATGGATTGGTAGATATTCATAAGGTATGAATATAGAGCAAAAGGTTGCTACCAAGGTTCATAGATATTTGTGGGATACAAATATTGGACTGACCCGCTCTCAAATGTTACTGCATGGAATTTTATAATTGATCATAAGTAAATTTGAGTAAAGGCGAATATCATAGTGTCCTCTAACCTGAGATACATATTGGGTTTTGATATTGACCAAATATTATACCTTGATCTAGTTCTTCATTGTTTTGAAATAATGGACAATACATAAGGCTATGTTCAGGTGTGATACAAGGTGATTGTGATAAACGTATGTAGTCAAGATGGGATTTGTTCCTCTTATTCGTTGGGAGTATGATGTCTAAGACCTGATAAAGTTAAATCACCAGGGAATGATCGTTCTATGTCCCTAGATTTAACATGACATCTGCAACAAAAGGATATATGATTGGATTCACCTAAATCAGTTCAAGTAAGGGACTTGAAAGGAATGATGTTATTGAATGGCACTTAGTCATGCATATTAGGGGTAGTAAACCGTTGTTAGGCGGTATTTGCTACTTGCATCAATCCTCTATGTATCTTGTGCAAGTAGGAGATTGATGGAAATGATCTGCCCAAAATACATGTTGAATTGATGTGGCTAGTATGTCATGATCCAAGTCGGGTCATACACAATAACGAGCTAGACAAACACCAAAGATATTTGTTTTATGATATGATCATATAAATAAATATTAACACTTATAATATTTGGAAATTGGGTTTCCAAACATTTACACTTGTGTAGTATATAAATTATATGGATAATTTATTTCAAAGAGAGAGGAATATTAATTCATCCGCATTCATTTTACACAACCACATTTGATGTGGTTGAACAAATGCGGATGATGTTTACTCATCCGCATATACAAATGCGGATGAACAATCCCTGTGCACATTTGTTTTGGAACAAATGTGGATGAACATTTCTGGAAATGCTGATGGAAACATACATCCGCATTAACTAATGCGGATGACCATTTACAAATGTGGGAGAACAACTTCATTCGCATTGACTAATGCGGTAGTTGTTCTGAGAAATGCGGATGGGTTGAAGGGCTGGGCCTCACCCACTTTTCTCTCTCCTGAACTTTATGTTTCCAAGGACATGCAATATAAGATTGCTTGCAGATCTCTCTAAACACACGATTGAAGAACTTCTTTCTCTCGATCGGTCTAGAGAAAGAAAAGGGAGTTCTATAAGTGAAAAATCCTAACAACCGGTGTTCTTGTAGGTGGCTCATGGGTAGACCAGCTTGAGGCTTCTTGCTTTAGGAGCTGCCATCCTCCTTCACCTCCCGCTGACCTCATCATTGAAGGTAGTTCATCGTACCTTCTATGGTTGTTTGTAAGCATGATTTCATATATCGATCCATATGGGTTTTGACTGATTTTATATAAAAATGTTTTATATATATATTAGCTCACTGTAACAAGTTTAAAATTATATATTCCGCTACGTTCTTCTATTTTATAAGGATAAAATAGATATGTTTAACTTGTGAAAACCCAACAAGGAGAGCCAAGATAAAGTCAAAGAAGGCTAGAGAAATCAAGGCCACTTTCAACTCTAAGGAGAAACAAGTGTTTATCTCTACAGGGTTTGAAGTGGTGAAGGCTGAAGACTCAACTATAAACTCTAGTACCAGGAGTTATAGTTCATGTCCAAATTATTCCAACAAAGAAAAGAAAGCTGATCAGCTGGGTACCACTGCTACACAGCCTGAACCATCCAGTTCTAAGAGTAAGCCTCTCCCTAAGAAGCTTGCTGCATCATCTGTGAAGATGAAGATGGAGTTGGAAAGTGATCAAGTTCAGTCTTTCTATCAAAAGAAGACTCTCAAAAGGAAGAAATGGACTACATCATGTGTGGTAGTACTTCTCATCTTGCAAAGGATTGCATCTACAATCCTAAAAGTACTATTCACATGATCAAAGAGAAAACTTCTGAGAAGAAGAAGGAAAAGCTATCTTCGGAAGGAAAATCTTTTTCCTTTGGAAGGTCCAAGGTGAAAAAAAAGACAAGTGAAAAATTGCCTTCAGAATAAAATTTGGTATCGGAAGAAATAAATGCTTCCGAAGTACTGAAGCCTGCTGTAGTGAAAGCAAGATCTTCCGAAGGTCCAGTCTCCAAAACTTCAGAAGTTGTATAACAACTTCTGAGGTGTTGAAGGTCAAGTTCAATCTTTCAAAGATGGCATGGAAGATGAAGAAAGACCTGGTGACTGAAAGTTCTTCATCAACAACATCTAATGATCCTCAAAGCTTGAACATAGGATCAGTTACTATTACATTGTCTTCAGGACACTTTGAAAAGCCCAAGACCAATGAGGCTTGGGTTTCCAAATGTAACTAACCACTTCTTTCTTGTGCAGGAACAACTAAAGACCAAGGGAAATGTATGGATCATTGATAGTGACTGTTCCAGGCACATGACTGGTAATGGTTCTCTGCCTCAAAATTTTGAGAAAATTGATGGAGGGCCAGTTGCTTTTGGAAGAGATGTTGGAGGTTACATTACAGAAAGGGGCATGGTCCAAATGGTAAGCTCAGCATTGAAAAAGTAAATTTTGTCAATGATCTTGGGTACAATCTACTGAGTGTACACAATTTTGTGATCAGAGACATAACATGCTCTTTACTGAGCATGAGTGAATTGTTCTCAAGCCCGGGGTGGTCATTCCTCAAGAGCATATCCTGCTCAGAGCCCCCAGGAAAGAGAATATGTACAAGATGGACTTGCAAGAAACATCTCCCTCAGGAGAAGTTTCTTGCTTCCTATCTAAATTATATAGTGATGAGTCTTTCCTCTAGCATAAAAGAATGTGCCATGTAAACTTTAAAAACATGAATAAATTAATTAAGAATTATTTGGTAACTAGAATGCCAAAGAAAGATTTTACAAGTGAGGACCACTGTGTTGCATGCCTGAAAGGGAAGCAACACAAAGTGTCTCACAAGCCAAAGGAAAGAAACTCTATGACTACTCCCCTACACTTATTACATATGGATCTTTTTGGCCCTACCAGTGTAATGTGTTTAGGAAGGACCACATACTGTTTGGTGATCACAGATGACTTCACAAGATTCACTTGGGTCTTTTTCCTTAAAACTATGGATGAGACTCCTGAGATCTTAAAGAACTTCATTCTGAAAATTAAGAATCAATCTGATCACAAGGTGTTAGGATCAGTGATCTAAGTTTGATCAATTAGAGTTGAATCACAGCGGAATTAGAGCAAGAATTAAGCAAATATAGCAAGAACACAATAAATATTCAATGGAATAGTACACGGTTATATAGAAATAGGGTTTTCTGCATTGGGATAATAACATTCATGCACACATGCTTCGGTATGGCGGCTGCTAGGTTTTCCTAAGCTGCACCGATTACAATTAGGTCAGCATTCCTTATATAAAGGAATGTGACGTCTGCTGATGTCACTTGATAGTGACGTCTAACAGAATTATTACAAACTACTGAACGTAAGCAAACTACTGAGAATGTTCACAACTGAGAACATCTCAGAGTATTCTAAGTACACGAAGAAACATAAAACTACTGAAACTACAAGTACAGAAAAGAAAATACAACTACTGAAAGGAAACCATCACAACTACTGAAGAGGTCTTCTTCAGCTGTTGTGACAATCATCTGAAACTTGGTCTTCAGTCTTTGTCTTCAGCTCTTTCACTTCAGACTTTGTCTTCAGCTCTTTAGCTTCAGACTTTGTCTTCAGCTCTTGTCTTCAGACTTTGTCTTCAGACCTTGTTATCAGTTGATGTCTTCAGCTGTTGCAGACTACTTTAGTTGTTGTAATGTTCGTGGGACTTAAAGGTTTTTCTGATCAGGCTCATTGGTTCTTTTGGTCCAACAAACTCCCCCTGAACCAATGCAGCCAAAACCTTTAAGCTTATTGAGGTCCCACTTATTCTTGGCAGACACTCTCTTGATCAGCTTTAGAGATATCAGATAAGCACAGGCCAGGGAACAGGTTTCAGTAGATGTGAATGTCAAAGGATGGAAGGGAACTCTGTCTTGGGGAACTGGACACAGAGCCGTTATCCCAACCATGAAACCTACTTCCCATTGATGAGTCTATAAGACTCTCTGACGTAGGCCTCAAGGAGAACAACTTGTTCCTCCTTAGTAAGTTCTTCTGCTTCTCCTTCGAAGAAGAACTCTGGGCCATAGTACTCTGATAAGTACTTTATCGTCTTTCCATTTTTCAACTCAACAGTTGTTATCTCTCTGTAAGCAAATTCATCTGGGTGAGTCCCTTCTAATAACAACTGGAGTTCATTTTTCTTGATCTCTTCAAGCCTCTTGTATAACAACCCCTTCTTGACCATTTTGTTCTCCATTAGAGTTTGAGGGGTCATCTTTGACTTGTAGGCTCTCTTGAAGTCTTCAAGTATTTCCCAGGGTGAGACTACAATGGCCAACATAATAGCAGCATCTATGGTCTTTCTCACTTGGCCATTGTATCTACTTGGTATGGATTTCTTATGAATTCTAGAACTAACCCTGGGGTCTGGCCAAATCCTTACTCTCTCCTTTTGATATTGAAAGGTATACCTGAGAGCATACAGCCTTTGAGCATGTTTCTTCATGGCTTGTATAGATGATGACTGAGGAAACTCTTTGTCAATCATCTTCAAAAGTTGCTCATCGTGCTGTTTCTGCTGTTCTTCTTCTTCAATCTTAACTTTCACCATTTGCCTCTGAAAGTCTGGTGTGATCATTTGTTGACTTCTGGGCTCAGGTAATTTCAGAACAGCAGAGATTGGCAGACTATCTTCTTCATCATCTCTTCTTCATCTTCTACCATCCTCAACACCCTTCTCCTCCTTCTGGGTGCATCACTGGATGTGGTTTGAGGTGGTTTTTGGGGTAAGGGAGTTGGTTTTGAGGGTTGAGTTGATTTGGAGAGTTGTGGGGTTGGTTGTTTTTGAGAGGGAGTTTGGGAAGGCTGATCTAGCATTTTTATGGTGAGTTTGGCTTTGGAAAGCTTGGCCATATCAGTTCTCTTCCCAGCACCTGCTTCATCTAGTGCTTCGATAATTAACCCCTTGTTGAATGCTTCAGAAGTACAGATTCTGGTGGTTATTGCCAGAATACTGTCTCTGGTCCATGATTTAATCTCAATTAATGATCTTCCCAAGTATTTTGCAGTAAACCTGATCATTATTTCCAACCTCTCCCTTTCCATCACACTATAACTGGCCCATCTTTCTTGTATCTCTTCAATCTCCAGCTTTCTGATCTCAGTGTCTAATGTGGCTGTATCAAAGCCCTGTCTGAAGAGTTGATCTATTATTCTGTCCATTGATCTGCTGTGAGCTTCATCGGCTTCTTTAATCAGATCTTCCAATGATTTCTCTTCATCAGGCTTTTGAGTTTCAGCACTTTTCTTTCTTTTGTATGTGATCAGCTGTTTTTCCTTTTCTTTCTCTTGTTTCTCATTTTCCACTCTCTTTCTTTTTTGTTCTTTCACTGCCTTAGACTCCCCCTTTTTGGGTGCATTGGGTTCAGGGGTTTGAATGGCAGAAAGCTTCCTTTGCACAGCATCATCAACAAGTGTTTGTAGATTTGAGGAAATCCTCTCATCAATGGCTTTATGCACAATCTCATTGATGATGGGAGTGATGAGAGATAAGGAATTTTGAAAGGTAGCAACCATCTGCTCAGAGGGGTTCTGTCCCTGAGAGGTGGTGCCAAAAACAGTGGCTGGTGGCTCAGTTGAGTGTAGTGGCTGAGTGTTTGGTAAACCTTCAGATGAAGGTGCCATCTGTGGGTTTATTGGGGCAGATGGACTTTGATCCTGAGACATTTTGGCAAGCAGTTCTTTGAGTCTGCTCACCTCAGCCTCAAGGATTGTGTTATGGGCTAAAACATCAAAGAAAAAGCCCAGGTCATCATCAGTCTTTGCTGAATCATCTGACCTCCTGATTGAATCAGGATGTACATGCCCTGAGTGTAGATCAGTTGTAGCATGTGCCCCTTGTTCTTGGTTCTGGGGACTTCCTGCCTCAGGACTGAGTCCTTCATCGGCAGTTGCCTCTGGTGAGGTCTTAGAGATGTTACCAACTTCATCCTGTTCATTTGCTGAATCAGTAGAAGTGGCAGCCTCACCAGATGTTCTAACCTCCTCCTCTACACGGGGAGATTGAACATTATAACCCCTGTGCTGTGGGTTATCAGCAGCATTTTGGTCCTCTTCCTCAGCTGTGGAGGTTCTCCCCATTGTAATTGGTGTCTGGGGAGGAGGAGAGGAATGCAGCTGACTCAACACTTGTGCAACAATAAATGTTGGGCTTTGAGGGGCGGTTGCATTTGGAGATAGGTTTGAAGCAGATTGCACCCGGGGTGACTGGTGCTCTTCAATGGTAACCTTCTCAATTGAGATAGGTTCCAGCATTGTGGTATCCCCAATTTTGGTTGCATCAGGATCCTGTTGAGAGGATGCCTGAGCGGCTAGGGTTGGTGAGTCTTGGACACTACTGGGGGGTTAGAACCAGTAAGTGTTTCCTGTATTGGTGTTACAGGGGCATCCTCAGGGGACTCATCTCCCTGAGTAGCCTTTTTGGGCTTTTTGGTTTTGGGTTTGGTGGGGACTTTGGATCTGGAAGTGGAGGCTGTGGGTTCCCGCTGCTTGGGTTTTAGCAGCCGGGCAGCCCCTTTCATGTAGGGTCAGAGTTGTGCCTGGAGTATACTTCAGGCAATACAGCCGGAGCAGGGACTCCAAGGCCAACAAGGCCGTCTGATTTTAGCTGTGTTAAAATTATGGCCATGAGAAACCTGGGATATAATATCCATCTGTTTGCCACAGGTTTCAAGGCCAGATCCTTTAGTTCCATAAACACTATCTCAGAAAAATTTAAAGTTTGTCGTTCAAAGATAGAGTATAATACCTGTTGCCATCGGGAAGACATTTGATCCCATGAGGAGGTTTTTGGTGCAAGGCAGACATTCACCATGTGGAATATAAGACGTTCAGCATCATGGAAGTGCTTCTTCAGAATGGTGGTAGCACTTAAGTCTCCTTCATACCCGTTGTTGATGAAAGACATATCGGTTGTGCCTTTCGGGTATTCTGTGACACAGGTGGCATCATGTAGATCTAGGGTTTGTCGAATGATGTCCGGAGTGATGACCACCTGTTTCTGGTTGACCAACGACTGGAGAGTGATTTGGCTATCATTCTCACTAGTTTGCACAGAGACGTTGGTCCAGAACTGGCTTAGGGAATCGGGGTAGATGGTAGGATTCAGAAGAAACGCGGTTCGGTACTGGGAATCTACCATAAGATCGATGGCGTTATCAAATTTGTTCCAGAAGGCCGATTTCGAGAGGTAGGCAACACAGTTGTGTCTGGGTTTGAGTTTCATGGTCGCCATTGTTGAGAGAGTGAAGGACGGAAAACGGCTAATGAAACGTCTGAAAGTAGGTTTAGGTATTTATAGGGTAAGAAAAAGCTGATATAAAACGACTGAAAGTGTTGGTGCTGTCATCAGTTGTTTGAAAACAACTGAAGACCTGGTTTTAACTTTCAGAAGTTGTAACAACTGAAGACTTGGTATTAGTCATCAGTAGTTGTGAAACTACTGAAGACATGGTTTTGGCTTCAGGTGTTGTAACAACTGAAGACTTGGTGTTAGTCATCAGTAGTTGTGAAACTACTGAAGACATGGTTTTGGCTTCAGTTGTTTGAAGTGAAGCAGCAGTTGTAGAAACAACTGAAGAGAAAAATTTCTCATCAGCTGTTGTCGTCAATTCTTAGCTCATCAGCTGTTTCATTCTGACCTCAACACTTCATCAGACTTTGTCTGAGTTTCAGATGTTTCATAGGTCATCAGTACTTATCTGTTATTCTGACATCAGCAGTTGTAACTACAGCAGTAGTTGTAACCACATCAGTTCTTTTCAACAGATGAGTACTTCAGTACTTTTAAGTAATTTAGTCTTCAGTAGTTATGAAAACTACTGAGGATAAAAGAACTTCAGTACTTATTTGTGACAGTAGTATACGAATGCTCATCAGTACTTGTTGACTGAGATCATCAGTAGTTGTCACTTATTCTAGCTGCAGCATACCAAGCCTTAACACTAGGTTTTGGAAAGTTGAACTGTCCAAAGGCTTAGTAATATGTCTGCAAGCTCATCAGCACTAGGAACAAACTTTGGATCAATCAGACCTTTTTCAAAACAATCCCTAATAAAATGGTGTCTGATCTCAATATGTTTGGTCCTAGAGTGCTGGACTGGATTCTTGACAATACAAAGAGCTGAAGCACTATCCATTAGTAATGGAGTCTTAGTCTCTGTAATGCCATAATCCAGTAATTGATTCTGAAGCCAGAGTACCTGAGATGTACAACTTGCAGCAGCAATGTACTCGGCTTCAGCAGTGGATGTAGCAACAGATGTTTGTTTCTTACTCTGCCAAGAAACCAAACAGTTGCCTAGGAATTGACATCCACCAGAAGTTGATTTTCTAGTTAATTTACACCCTGCATAGTCACTATCAGAAAAAGCAACTAATTTGCAAGAGTGCCCAGTGGAATACCAAAGACCTAGAGATTGAGTACCTTGCAGATATCTAAAGATCCTCTTGACTGCAATCAAATGAGACTCTTTAGGAGCAGCCTGAAATCTAGCACAAACACAAGTTGCAAACATAATATCTGGTCTAGAAGCTGTTAAGTACATCAAGGACCCAATCATACATCTGTAAAGTGTTTCATCAACAGCTTTACCTTTCTGATCTGCATCCAGTTGTGTGGTGCTGCACATGGGAGTAGAACAGGGCTTACAGTGTTGTAAATCAAACTTTGCCAAAAGACTTTTTGTGTATTTTGACTGATGAATGAAAGTTCCATCAGCCTTTTGTTTGATTTGCAAACCTAGAAAGAACTGTAATTCTCCCATGGCACTCATTTCGAATTTTTGTTGCATCAACTTTGTAAATGCATCACACAACTGTGGATCAGAGGAAGCAAAAATAATATCATCAACATAAATTTGAACAAGGAGCTTATGCTGACCCACTTTCTTAATGAACAAAGTTTTATCTATGGAGCCTCTAGTGAAATTATTCTGAAGAAGAAAATTTGACAGTGTTTCATACCAGGCTCTAGGAGCTTGTTTCAACCCATAAAGAGCCTTATCAAGTTTATACACCCAATCAGGATGTTTATTATCCTCAAAACCTGGTGGTTGACACACATAAACCTCTTCTTTTATTTTACCATATAAAAATGCACTTTTGACATCCATTTGAAAAACTTTAAGATTGTGGAATGCAGCATAGGCTAAGAACAATCTAATTGCCTCCAGTCTGGCTACAGGGGCAAAGGTTTCATCATAATCAATACCTTCTTCTTGTGAAAACCCCTGGACAACCAGTCTGGCCTTGTTCTTGACAATTTGCCCATTTTCATCTGTTTTATTCCTAAACACCCATTTAGTGCCTATTGCACACTTACCTGGGGGTAGAGGAACCAGTTCCCACACTTGCTGCTTTTTGAACTGAAGAAGCTCAAGCTGCATGGCATCAACCCATCCATTGTCTCTTAATGCAATATGATAGTTCTTTGGCTCTTGCTGACTGATGAAAAGAGCATAGAAGCAGAAGTTGGACAATTGACTTCTAGTTGAGACACCAGCATTGATATCACCAATGATTTGAGACGTTGGGTGATTCTTCAGCTCTTGATACACTATGAGATCTGTGCAAGTGTTTGTAGCACGCTCAGCAGCAACAGATGTTGATCCAGATTCTTGAAACCAAGTGTTAGATGGCAGGTCAAATGAAGTAGAGGATTCAGAAATCTCATCAGCATTTGTTGTGGATGGTGCTACTGAAGCTACAGGAACATCAAGTTGAGTAGACTCAGGCAGTTGATCACTAAACTTGAATAGGTGAGTACTGGGATCATCATGAACATCAGTACCACCAGATGGATGACTAGCTGCAGAAGGTGATGAATTCACATGATCTGCAACAGCTGGAGGCTGATAAGGAACATATTGCAGTATGTCCAGATCAAACAACTCCACAGGGTTTTGTGGGATTTTGTCCTTAGGAGATTCATTGAACTTCACATGCAAGGTTTCTTCAACCATCTTTGTTCTACAGTTGAACACTCTGTAAGCCTTGCAAGTGGATGAGTACCCAACAAAATACCCTGCATCCACCTTAGAATCAAACTTTTGGAGTTGATCCTTTGTGTTGAGAATGTAACAAGGACACCCAAATGCTCTGAAGAATGAAATTAGAGGAGCCAAATGATGTAGAACTTCATAAGGAGTCTTCATCAACCTCTGATTCACTAAAGCTCTATTTTGCACATAGCATGCTGTGTTGACAGCTTCAGCCCAAAAGGTCAGTGGCAAACCAGAGTCAGCCAACATGGACCTTGCAGCTTCAATTAGGGTCCTGTTCTTTCTCTCCACTACTCCATTTTGTTCTGGAGTCCTTGGGATGCTATACTGCCTCTTGATTCCTTTTGAAAGGTAGAAATCATCAAGTGTATGGTTTCTAAATTCAGTTCCATTATCACTTCTTATACACTTGACTGATAGGGAATACTGCTTCTCAACATACAACACAAAGTTAATAATTGTCTGAGCAGCCTCATCCTTTGAATGCAAGAAGAAGGTCCATACAAATCTGGAGTAATCATCCACAATTACCAGACAGTATTTCTTCTTTGCCATGCTCATTACTCTCACAGGACCAAAGAGATCCATGTGCAGTAATTGCAAGCAGGCAGTGGACTTTGGTTCTTCTATAGGAGGGAATGAGACTTTGTGTTGTTTCCCTTTTAAACAAGCAGTGCAGGTTTCATCACAGAGGAACTCCTTTATTGGTAGACCTCTTACTAAACTATTGTGGATCAGCTGATTCATGTTTTTGAGATTAACATGACCCAGCCTTCTATGCCACAGTTTAGATTCCTGAGGAGAGGCCTTGGAGAACAGGCAAGGATGACCTTTTAACGCAATCTTCTTTGACAAATCCAAGGCATATACTCTTCCTATCCTGTTGGCCTTCAGGAGAGTATGTTCATCCAATACCTTGTCAATCAGCCTCAGAACTTTGGAAGACAGAATCCGGCAGTTCTGGCTTGTGAAAAGTGCAACATGCCCTTTATCACACATCTGACTGACACTCAGTAGATTATACTTGAGATTCTCCACATGGTTAACATCATCAAATCTGATTTCTCCATTTGACACAAATCCTTTCCCGATGATGTAACCCTTAGCATCATTTCCAAATGAGACAAATCCCTTCTTTCCTTGAGAGTAGTCATTAAGAAGAGAACTGCTCCCAGTCATATGCATAGATCCTCCACTGTCTACATACCAGATGCTTCTTTGGCATGCTGAAGAACCCTGCATTTATCATAAGAAACTAGTTAGCTTTAGAGACCCAAACCTTTTTGGTTTTGGGTCTGTTTTCATCAACAGATTTAACCATAACTTGTTTCTCATGATTAACAGCTGATGAAGGTGGAGATGGTGCTGAAATGGAATTCTTAGATTTGGGCTTGGATTTCCTTTTCAGTGGTTTGATCACAGGTGCATCTAGTTGGTTAACTCTCCCCAACAAATGCTGAACCATCATAACAAGTTGTGTCTGATTTGTTGCTAAAGCCTTCAGCTCATTTGACACATCAGTACTTGTTTTTGATGAGTTCCTGTGACCCACCATTTCCTCCTTCTTGAAATTCACAGACTTCGTCTGATGTTTATCATGAGGAACACTATCAGCTGTTTTCTGATAAACCCCATCCTTCTTTTTGGATTTTGGTGAGGCCTTGGGTTTATCAGTTTGAGATGACTGTGGTACAAACTTGGTTTCAAACTCATTTTTCATTTTATTTATCTCTTCTTTAATGAGCTTATCTCTGTTGAGTTTGGAACCCTTTTTGTACCAGCATTCATCAGATAGATGATTGAATTTACCACATATTTCACATGGCTTATTCTTCATCTTGGATTGATCAACTGCTGAAGTGGAAACTACTGAAGGTGTGATCTTCAGTACTTTCCTCCTTTCAGTACTTGTGTTAAGTACTGAAGGATCGGTAACAACTGAAGACTTGTTCTTCAGCTGTTCTCTATCCGTCCTGAAAGACTGTATGATAGATTCCTCAGCAGTTGTTAATCCTTTTATTTCATCAGATTTGAAATGCTTTTCAGATGTTGTGACTTGCCCTTCAGTACTTGGAGTACTTTGAGGACAACATCTGAATTTCTCAGCTTCATGTGTTTATCAGCATTTAAACCATCAGGCAATTGATTTGCTGAGATCTTAACACTGACTTCATCCTCTAATTTTGTATTATCATTTGAGGATGAATCACATGATGATGTGGTTTGGAAATTACTTTCACCTTCAGATTTTACTATTATTTTGAAGTAAAATCAGTAGGTGGTGCAGTATGATTGTAACCTATTCCAAACTTCACATTTGAAGCTGTTTGCTTGCTGAGAAGCATTTCAAATCCCTTGCAGGATGTTACCCAGCGGTCACACTCAACTTGGGTAGCTGCAAGTGTCTCTTTGAGACTTCTGTGGTTCTCGAGTATGACCTCTACCTTAGCCTTTTCATCATTAAGTTGGCATTTAAGCTTGTAAATCTCATCATCTTTGTCATTAAGTGCAGACACATACTCATCTTTTCTTTTGGAAATAGTTTTCTCAAGCTCAAGATTTTGATTGATTAAAGCTACATTTGCCTCTCTAATAGAGACAAAGGCAGCTATGCATGATTCAGAACATAACTTGGCTTTAGCCTCAGAAGATACCTGGGTTACCTGTGAAGATGAAGCATCGGAGCAGGAACCCTCAGTAGACTCCAGGGCCATGAGAGCAAGATTCCCAAAAGGATGTTCACCACCATGTTGACCAGCACCAGCAGATAATTGCTCATTGAAACCAGAAAGATCATCTGGTAAGCTGCTCCAGTCAACAACTCCTGGTGTGAAGAAGCTGTGATGAGGTTGAGATTGTGATGGAGATGGTTGAGGCTCAGGTAGGGCTTGAGGTTGTTGTGCTATAGGGACATGAACTGGATTTGGCTGTGGCATGTAATAGCAGGGATAAGGATATGGCATTGGACCCTGAGGGACAAAGTATGCAGGAGATTGAGGTTGTGAGTGATGACCAGAACTAGCAGGATGTTGCCCTTTATTTTGTGAACTATTGCTTGGAAAGGTCACAAAGGGTGCAGAGGAGTTAGATCCAGTTGATCTACACTCTCTTGCAAAGTGCCCAAGCCTGTGGCATTTGTGACACCTCAACTTACTCTTGTCAAAACCAACTTTGGTTTTGCCAGAGAGTCCTGGAAATTTCCTACCAGTTCTCTTGTAGAACTTTTGAGATCTGATATTGATCAGGGCCATTTGGCTCAAAATATCCATCTCTTCTAAATCATCATCAGCAATACCTTGCAAATCATCCATGATAAAGCATAAATTATCACTATTACACCCAGAATGACTGTCAACACCAACAAATGCATGATCAGAACTGTTTGAAGAGAAATCTATATGCTCATCATAATGACTTTCTGATCCAGCATATTCTGACTCATGACCGACCAAGGCAGTGTTACCTGGTACAAAGTCATCAGAGAGCTTTCCTGATGATGCCAGTTTCCTTTTCTGCTCTATCTCTCTTTCAAATGTAAGCAGTTTCCCATGGAGTTGGGTGAGAGATAGGCTATCCAGATTTGCACTGGAGCGTAGGACAATGGTGTATGTGTCCCATCTCTCAGGCAGTGATCTGAGGAATCTGTTGTTCATCTGGCTGTTAGTATACTCATGCTTGACCATTTTCAGCTCAGAGATCAAGCAGGAGAAACGCTCAAACTGTTGAGTCAGTGTCTCACCCTTCCTATGAGAGAATGTCTCATATTGTTGGGCGAGGATTTCTCTGTTGTTTGCTAAGACCTCATCAGTTCCTCCGAATTGTTCCTTCAAAGCATTCCAGAGGTCATGAGCAGTTTCATGATGCATAAGCCCAGAATAGATTTCATTCGGCAGTGCCATGGCCAGAATTCCATGGGCTTTAGCATCAATCTCAAACAGTTTACGATCTTCATCTGAGTATTGCTCCTTCTTCTTCGGAACCATTTGATTGGTCTCCGGATTGTTCACCATAGGCTTGTGTGGACCGTGAACCACAGATGTCCAACAACCTGAACTGTTAACAGACAGGTGATGGAGCATTCTTCGTTGCCATATGTTATACTCACTCCTAACCAGCATCGGAGGCTTGGTTGAGGAGCCAGTATTGTGAGGATCATTAGATGGAGTAGTCATTCTCAGATTCAAACCAAATCAATCAAGTTTCAAAAGATTTAGCACAAAAACACAACAAACTCAATAAGAACCAAGAAGAAACTCAATTTAAATAACCAGAAGCAGCAGAAAATCAATCTTTATAACCAATTCTTGCACATATGCTAATTCGATCAAACTATAGATATCAAAATAGCAGTTTCAATGATCAATTGTTAAACCGATCAATGATTAACCTGCTCTGATACCATTTGTTAGGATCAGTGATCTAAGTTTGATCAATTAGAGTTGAATCACAGCGGAATTAGAGCAAGAATTAAGCAAATATAGCAAGAACACAATGAATATTCAATGGAACAGTACACGGTTATATAGAAATAGGGTTTTCTGCATTGGGATAATAACATTCATGCACACATGCTTCGGTATGGCGGCTGCTAGGTTTTCCTAAGCTGCACCGATTACAATTAGGTCAGCATTCCTTATATAAAGGAATGTGACGTCTGCTGATGTCACTTGATAGTGACGTCTAACAGAATTATTACAAACTACTGAAAGTAAGCAAACTACTGAGAATGTTCACAACTGAGAACATCTCAGAGTATTCTAAGTACACGAAGAAACATAAAACTACTGAAACTACAAGTACAGAAAAGAAAATACAACTACTGAAAGGAAACCATCACAACTACTGAAGAGGTCTTCTTCAGCTGTTGTGACAATCATCTGAAACTTGGTCTTCAGTCTTTGTCTTCAGCTCTTTCACTTCAGACTTTGTCTTCAGCTCTTTAGCTTCAGACTTTGTCTTCAGCTTTTGTCTTCAGACTTTGTCTTCAGACCTTGTTATCAGCTGATGTCTTCAGCTGTTGCAGACTACTTCAGTTGTTGTAATGTCCGTGGGACTTAAAGGTTTTTCTGATCAGGCTCATTGGTTCTTTTGGTCCAACACAAGGTCAAGACCATAAGATGTGATCAAGGAACATAATTTAAGAACCAAATCCTTGATTCATTTTGTGATGAAAAAGGTATTACAAGACAATATAATGCTCCCAGGACTCCTCAGCAAAATGGTGTTGCTGAGAGGAGAAACATGATACTTATTGAGGTTGCAAGAACCATGTAGTTTGACTCTAAACTACCCATCACCTTCTAGGCAGAGGTAGTTAGCACAGGCTGCTATGTACAGAAAAAAGTTTTAGTAGTTAAGACTCATGGTAAGACTCCTTATGAGCTGTGGCACAAAAGGAGACCATTCATTGGTTTCCTCGAGTCATTTGGATGTCCCTGCACCATCTTGAATACCAAAGATCAGGTAGCCAAATTTGCTAAGAAATCAGATGATGGACACTTTATTGGATACTCTTCCTAAGCTAAGGCTTATAGAGTATACAATCACAGAACTAGAGTAGTTGAGGAGTCAGCCAATGTGACCTTCAATGAGCACATTCCTAGTATGAAAGGTTCTGGTCCTGATTGGCTATTTGATCTTGATTTAGTTACCAACTGTTTTAAAAAGTCTTGTGAGAATGTTTTAAGATCTACAGGTAACTTATCAATAGGAGATCCTGACCCAAGATTCGAGCTGAGAAGACCATGCAAGAATACTACTTCAGCTCCAGTGGTAACTAACCATGCAAGTGAAGATCCTATTAGCACAAACATGATAAATTCAGCTGATACATATGAGATGCCTACAAATTCCAGCTCAAAGGTTCAAAACTCAGGTAAAGGATCTTCAAATATAGAAGGAAATGGATGTGGTGACAGTGATCAAGAATTTCTTGATGCTGATAACCATTCCATAGAAGACAACATAAATGATGTCACACACTCATTGGCTCAGGTATCTCTTGATAAGTGTGCTGATGTGGTGGGTGATACTCCATTGCCAGATCTGAATTTCTCTATTTAGATCTTTCCAATCAACTTTCTATGATCCCTCAACTCAGGATCCATAAGTTACACCCCACCACAAACATCATTGAAAATGTTGATACAGGGGTGAGAACAAGAGGACAAAGCCATGAGAAAAATGTTTGTCTATACTCTTGCTTCTAGTCCCAGATAGAGCCAAAGAAAGTTGATGAGGATTTGAAGGATGGATGTTGGTTTGAAGCAATGCAAGAGGAGCTGCGTCAATTCAAAAGACAAAAGGTTTGGAACCTATGTCCTCTTCCTCATGGGAAGACTACCATAGGAACCAAGTGGGTTTTTAGAAACAAGAAGGATGATAGAGGACTTGTCATCAAGATCAAGGCCATACTAGTTGTTCAAGGATACACACAAGAAGAGGGAATTGATTACATAGATGTTTTTGCTCCTGTGGCAAGACTTGAAGCTGTAAGAATATTCCTGGCTTTTGTTGCATCCAAGGATTTCATGGTCTACCAACTTGATGTCAAGTGTGCTTTTCTATATGGGGTGATTGATGGAGAGGTGTATGTCAAACAACCACCTGGCTTTGTAGACCCAGATCATCCTGATTATGTCTACAAGCTTGATAAAGCTCTTTATGGGCTGCACCAAGCTCCAAGAAAGTGGTAAGAGACAATATCTCAATATCTCTGTCAACATGGCTTCAAGAGGGGTACTATAGATGGAACTCTCTTCAACAAAGAAATAGGGAATGACTTAATGCTGGTTAAAGTAGTTAGGTCTAGATTGATTGTATAGGTTTAGAAGACTATTCATCTCTTGTAATGAACTCTTGTAAATCTTTATCTTTTGTATGCAAGATATATATATGTTAACCCAAATTTTTATTTGTGTTGATTATATGTGTAATTGCAGGAAAACATCATACTTGGTCAATTTTGAAATTTGACAAAGTACAAGAACATCTACGGAAGAACAAGTCAAGGAATATGCATCCGTGGATCTCCTGCGGAAGCATTGTAACATCTACGGAAGAAAAAGTCTGCTCGTGAGATCAAGTTACTGCTGCTCCTGCGGAAGAAGAAAGCTTGCTCCTGCGGATGAAGTTCAATATGAAGATCAGAGAACCAACTCCTACCAAAGGCTATCTCCTACGAAAGAACAAAGTAGTTGCATGAACTCCATTCATTAAGGAAGCCTCATGAAGTCAACAAGTCAAACTCTCTGAAGTGATGTCATTAATTCAACATCTGCGGAAGACTGCACTTCTGTCAAAAATGAATATTGCATGTCACGTCAAGAATTTTATTTCTGTAACTTTCTTAACACAATAAGAAAGTTACTTTTACCCATGTAAAAGTGAATCCATCTGCCTATAAATAGAAGGCATGGGTACACTCTTTTAGGGTAACAGAAATACACACCATAGAGAACAATACACCAACAATACAACAATTCTGATTATATTAGAATAGCAATTAGAACACTAAGAACATCACCTAGGAATTATCATATCAGCAAAAATCAAAACCGAATGTAACCAATTGAGTATTATGGAAATCATTTGAAGCAAATTTGTTTATCATATTACTTTAACTTGTTTTCCATTTCTCTCATCTGTTCTTTGTTAATTTATGTTACAATTACAATTTCTTAAGCAATTAATTAAACAACGAGTTATGATAATTCAGCGATCATTATTTGTTCAATCAAACTGATAAATTCCTGTTTCGATCCTTGGATTCACACAAGTATATGTAGATGACAATATCTTCGGGTCAACTAATCCAAAGCTCTTCAAAGGCTTTGAGAGGCTGATGAAGAATAGGTTTGAAATGAGTGCCATGGGGGAACTTAATTTCTTTCTGGGAATTCAAGTAAAGCAAGTTGACAATGGCATCTTTATAAGTTAGTCAAAGTATGTACAAGACATACTTACAAGATTCAACATGACTTATTGTAAGGTTGCTAAGACACCCATAGCCAGAAACCACTCCCTTGGACCTGATCTTGAGGGGAAGTGTGTGGATGAACATCTCTACAGGGCTATGATTGGGTGTCTTATGTACCTCACAGCCAGCAGGCCTGATATCATGTTTTCCACATGCATCTACACAAGTTATCAAGCCAACCCCAAGATGTCACACCTGGTTGCTGTCAAGAGGATTCTTAGATATCTTAAAGGTGCTCCCAAGCTTGGCCTTTGGTGTCCAAAGAATTATGACTTCAATCTGTATGCCTATACAGATAGTGACTATGGTGGCTGCAATATGACTACAAAGTCTACATCTAGGGGATGTTAATTCCTTGGTGTAAGGGTTGTCTCACGTCAATGCAAGAAACAATCCTGTATGTCTACATCAACTGCTGAAGTTGAATACATTGCTACTGTAAGCTGCTGTGCTCAAATGCTTCAGATTCAGAATCAAAAGCTGGACTATGAATTCAACTTCAAAGAGACTCCCACCCATATAGACAACAACAGTGCTATCTCTATTACAGAGAATCCTGTGTAGCACTTAAGGACAACACACATCAAAATCAGGTATCATTTGATTAGAAATAACTTTGAAAAGGGATTAATCAAACTAGTCAAAGTTAACACAAATGAATAATATGCTGATCTACTCACTAAAGCTTTTGATGAACAGAGATTCAAATATCTTATATCGGCTATTGGGATGATTAACTTTGAGTAGATATTCTTAAACTTAAATCAACTTTATTTTTAAAACCTGTGTGTCCTAAGTTGTCTATTTTTTCATATTCATAAGCCCAGTTTATTTTGGATGAAAATCTTTATAATGATATTCCTTAAATTTTTAAAAAAATTTCCAAACATATTTTCTTTCGGAAGATTGCAAGTTGCCTTCGGAAGAAAATTATGTCTTCAAATCAAATAACTACTTATAAGAAATTTACCTTTGGAAGAAATTCGGAGAATATCTTTCGAAGCTTAAATAGACTTCTTAGTACTTACATGTATTTGAAGGATAATTTTCTTTCGAAAGCAAAATTTTCTAAAGCTTAAATAGACTTCTAAGTACTTAAATATGTCTCGGAAGAAAAATTCTCTAAGTATTTTTCTTCCGGAGCAAAATTTTCACAAATGTTAAGAATATCTTCCGAAGCCAAATTGGCTTCGGAAGCTTTTCTTAAAAACTTCCGAAGCAAAATTACATTCGGAAGATTTTCAACTTCCAAGAAAACTACCTTTTGGGCACTTTTTCAGAGGTGGGATCGACATTCTGATTTCAAAGTTTATTCTTTTGCTTTAACTTTGTCTCAGATCCATTTCATATATATTCTCACAATGGTTCCCCCTCTTCTCACTCTCCTCTTCATCTGAATTTTTTTCTAACCTAATTCACCCACAAACTGTTTTTGTTCTTATCTTCCTTCTCCGTAAAGCTACCTCAAATGGCCAACCCCGACCGAAGAAACCAACCTGATTTCTCCATGCATCTTCACAGGCAACATAATCAGGTTGCTCCGTTAGACTTTGAGAAAGATTTTGATTTCTCAGAGGTTTTCCATTACCTTTCTTTGACAAACTACTTCATCTCCCTCACCATTGATCCTCCTCTCTATGAGGATCAGTTGTTGGAATTCTAGAGGACCTGCTAAGAGGTCACCATGGATGGGAGAAGGCACTATCTGCCATAGTGTAGGGGAGGACAATCTTCATCACTCCAGCTCCATAAACACTCATCTTCAGCTGGATGGTGCAGATGGTGATTTGTCCTTTTCTAAATCTGTTGTTAACCATTCCTTTGAGCGGATGGGCTATGAAGGTGACTTCTTAGTCAGAACCTTCAGAAAGGGGAAGGTCTCCTCTTAGTGGAGGTACCTCCTCCATGTAGTCATTCACAGCTTATCCAACAAGCATGGAGGTTGGGACCAGATTCCAGAAGACCTTTCCTTTATAGTCCATAGGATGGTTCAGGGGGTTATGTTTAGGTAGTCACAATTTGTTTATACCAATTTACTTACAAACTTAGACTCCTTAGAGTATTACATGTTTCCTAGATATGTCCAGCATATTCTTAACTGTGAACTGGGCTCATAGTTGAGGGAAACAGGTTATATTCTAAAATTGGGACAGATGAAGCCTGACATCTTCAAGACAATAAGGAAGCCAACTGTTGGCTTGTCAAGGATAGAAATAGCCCTAGTCCCAAAAATGTTAGAGCTCATTGCTCAAGGTGACAACCTAGCAGCACCAGCTAGTGTTGAACCCACACCTTCTACTTCCCAACCACCAATACAGCCACACATAATCATTACCTACCAGAGAAAAACCAAATGAACACCAGCACATGCTACTTAGTTTGTGTAGGTCCCATATCATCACCCATGCAGGAGGAAGTGGACACTGGAGCTCCCACTTCTCTTGAGGAGCAAACCACTCCCATCTCACAAACGATCAGTGCTGAGGTTCGTCATGCTTAGCCTGATGATCTCATAACCCCCATAGCCATAAGCCTTCACTTAGAGTCTCAACAATCTAGTGAACAACCTTCAGGGGATAGTTACCATCCCCAGCCGTTTGATCTAAACCAGCCAATCCCAAGCCTTAAATTCTATGGTGATGAAGACATGGGCTTTAGTGAGTACCATGAGTCTCTCTTCTCCACCCCTACTCAAGGAGAGATGAGTACTTCTATCTCACCTATGTCTAGCAAACATCATCCACCTACTACTAAGGTGGATCTCCCTGAACTTGTTCAGGAGGTCCATATGGAAGAGGCTCTTACTTCTGCAAGTGATTACATCATTCAGACCTCAACAATGGAAACCCAGCCTCTTGACACTTCTCTTGATGTTGTCATGATGTAGGGGAAATCCAGTAGCCAAGAACAAAGTGTTGGTGATGAGGAAGAAGACCTTGGTCCTATTCTCTCATTCCCCCCATGATTCTTCTAATAAAGATAAAGGGAGTTTGAAACTAAAGGTACAACAACTGACTAAAACATGCACCTATTTAGTCTCAAAGATAGGTCACCAGGAATCTCAGGTGACTATCTTACAAAGGAGGGTCAATGACCAGCTACTTGAGATCACCGATCTCAAGGGCAAGTTAGCTGAGAGTGTAGAGGTTGAACCTAGAGGCTCGGGAAATCAAATCAAGATGAAGATCAAGATCAAGTCATGCGAGAACCTAGAGTTACCGTGTGAAAACTGCTTCTCGCACGACAACTACTAGTCGCGCGAGAACTGATGTTTTCGAGCGAGAACTTCCTTTTGTTTATAAATAGAAGTTTTGCTTAGTAATAGTTAGAACTTTGATAGAGATATTTTCGTTTTCCTGATTTGTACTTACTGTATTGTAATCGAATCAGACATCAATCGATTGAGAAGTTTATTTACTCGTGTGTTCTTCAATTCTATGTTTAGTCTTATATCCATGATGATTACATTTCGTATTCTCATCACGAGATCGATCTTGGTTGTATTGTATTGATCCTTACATTTGGTATCAGAGCTTTGTTGCTCTAGATCGATTGGTTGTAGATTGAAGAAATGTGTTTGAAGAATTCGTGAGTTTGAGTTCACTGTTATTCAAAGTTTTCTGCTTATTTCTACTAATTTTGATCATTTGAAGATGTTGAAGCTGCTAAACTTGATGTTCGTTGATTTGATGACCTTTTGAGCTTAAAATGAGATTAATTGAATCAATTAGACACAATTAGGATCTAATTTGAACCTAACTCACTAATTGAACACTTAATTAATCAATGTTTAATCAATTGGGTGATAAATTTGAGGCTGAAACATTCAGAATCAAAGAAAACAGTTCAGGCGAAAACATTGATTTTCCGTGCGAAAAGTTACCTTTTGTGAATCCAAGGATCGAATCAAGAATTATCAATTTGATTGAACAAATAAAGATCAAGGAATTATCAATATTTGTTTTTTTTAATTTAATTGTTTATGAAATTGAAATCGACTAACAAAGTACAAAACAATAACTAATGATGCTTTTGGTGATCTTGTGATCTCCAATGATGTTCTTGATGTTTTGTTCTTTTTGCTATATTGATTGAATAATTGATTGATATCGTTTCTATGAATAAGTGACTCACTATTTTAGTATCGATATCTCTCAATCACGTATTCAACCACCTATTGATTGCTATCGATTACTTATGAATCGACTATCAATAGCGAATTTTTATTCTCTTAATGAGTGCATCCTTGTCTTATATTTATAGGCAGAGGGATTCACGGTTTACAATAGAAATTGTAACTTTCCTATTTGTGAAGGCTACAACTGTAACATTCCTAATATGACATCCAAAGACCTCTGACAGAAAGCAGGTCTTCCGTAGATGTTGACTTGATGACATCATTTCAGGCAGCTTGACTTGTTGATCATGTGTTGGTACTTGATGAGTGCTCATGCAAGTCGCTCTTCCGTAGGAAGTTGATCTTCCGCAGGAAAGTGGTCTTCCGTAGGAATTTCTGATCTTGGAACTTTATCCTTAGGAGCAACTTCTTCAGTAGTAGGAGCTTGATCTCTGGACTTGTTCTTCAGTAGATGTTATGCTTCCGCAGGAGATCTGCGGATGCACATCACTTGTTCAGATATGCTCCAGAGAACATCTACGGAAGAGCAAACTTGATCATCCGTAGTTGTTCTTGTACTTGGTTCCACAGAACATCTACGGAGGAACAACTTATTCATCCGCAGGAGTTCTTTCACTTAGTGAATTTTCAAAATTGACCAAGTATGATGTTTTCCTGCAATCACATAAAATCAACACAAATAACATTTGGGTTAACATTGATTTCATGCATTACAAAATGATAAAGAATTACAAAAGTTCATTACAAGAAATGATTCATAATCTAAACCTATACAAAAGAACTAGACCTAACAATACTCCCCCTTAGGTTTAGATTCTTGTAATCATCGGTTCAGAGCTCTGAATTCTTGAACTCTTCTCAAAATTCTTTTGTTGAAGTATTCAATTGCATTCTTTTGATCATCATATAAATACTTGATCTTCATTCTCTTTATTTTCTTTAATGTTTTGTAATTCAGTCCAAGAATCTCCTCTTCAGTGGTCAGTGTTGCCATTACACTGTTGTGAGAAACCACTTCCATTTCATCTTGTTCTGACATTCTGAGCTCAGTGATGGTGCGGATTTCTATTGGTCCTTCTGATCGATATAACAGTGCACTTGATTGATAAACACAAACAAATTCCACTGATAACACAGATATCAATGATATTTGTGTAAAATATAGATCAAACACAATAAAATATGGATGAACAATGATGAACACCTCAAGAACATTCAACAAAACCCTTCCCTTGATTGATCTGAATTGATTGCTAAATATATTACAAAGTGAAAAGCCCCTCAATTAATTGCTCATTCAAGCTCCCCAAACCTAATTGTCACTAATCTATATATAGTGATAATATTCACTAATGACATATTAAGCCCCTAGACTTAGACAATTAGAGAAATTACATATAAAACATAAAAACGACTTAAACATAAATAAATATATTTTGTTGACACAAAATATATTTATTAACAATAAACTCCTAGTCATTTCTCTTCAACATCTTGTCTCGGTTCTTCGTTTCGAACGCGTCTGTTTGCCTTTTCAGATGACTTTGACAGTGACGTTGACCTTTGTTGACTTTGACTGTGTTGATAATATAGACTATCCTAATCAGACCCAATAATACTCCTCCTTATTCTACCTTTAATGATCTTCAATGTTCCCCTAGACTGATGATCTGGTATTAAGGATTTTTCATCTTTCAGGCTCCCCCTTTGTGTATGCTCCCCCTCTTCCTGTGCATTCTTTGTGAATGATCAGGAACAACTTTTCCAACTCTCTATTCTTGAGTGCTTCAGAAGATGTAGGAGGAGGAATCCTAGCTTGGTATCTTATGCAAGCTTGAGAAACATTTTCTCTGGTCAGGTACTTTGCTCAGCTGATGATCGGCCTTCATTTGAAGCAAAAATCTGTAACACAATCACAACCACAATCTCGCAACTTCCTGTCAGATCATTTCAGTTAACAATAAACTCGTGTTTATCTGTGTGTGCAATTTCCCGTGAAATGCATGTGAAAATAAAAACATTTTAATAGCATAATATGGAAGACTTGAAATAATTTGAAATGAAAAAACCCTTTTTTATATATATATTTTTTTAATCACCTTACACCAAGAACTAATTCGATCATGAGATCATATCCTCAAGATATACTTAAGCCAAGGATGTATTTAAACATCGACAAGTTAGTGAGATCACACTAAAGCTGAGTCTGATCACGATTTTAAAATTTTGATTGCCAAAAACAGTTCATGAATAATTGTTGGTATATTTGTCCAATTTAAACTCATACCTTATTCTTTTCAACAAGTGATCTGCAACAGATTTTATCATGTTTTAGATTCAATTAGAGAAGCTCAGGTGATTTGGTTCCCATAGACATCCGGCAAAGAACTTATCCCAACATCAGGGCATATTGAGTAATAGATTAACTCTACTTGATTTTCTTTTAAGTTTTCAACAATGATCTTAATTTAAGAATCACTATGCCTTTATTATAGGGAACAGATGATAAGAGCTTCAGGTCTATACTTACGTATAACTAAGGAGATGATCATCTGAGCGTGCTGATGAGAACTTCAGGTCTATACTCATGTATAACAGAGAAGATCATCACTCCAGGTCAATGCTTCCGCATAGCAGAGGAGATAATGTAACATCCGGATTTCCATGGGGGCCAAAAGTGGAATGAAAGAAAAGAATCTTGAATAAAGAAGGCAATGACAAAAGATGAAGGGTGCATTGTGTAAATATGTATAAAAGTCAAAAATGTATGAGTATAAGAGCATGGTCGCCCATGCTCTTTCTGCTGCTGCTGTGACGAAGGAGAAAGGGTTGTGTTTCTGGTTTTCTCTCGGTTTTGTGAAGAAGAAGAAGAAGCTGGAATCTTCGAGGTATGTGCGTTTGCATGTTAATTGGTTCGGTTTCTTTGTGGTTTCACCCTTAGAAACTGATTTCTATGTGTTTTTGGTGTTTTAGTGCTTGTTTATGTTTGGTTTATGTGTCTTGAACTCTAGTGCAGCCATGTTTGGTGGAGTTTTACTTGTCTTCTGCAAGAGGTGAGTTCTAGACCCCGTTTACATGTATTTTAAACTGATTTTGGGGCTGGAAATGCATATAAAATGGTTTTTATCAACTATTTACTTTACCCGTATGTGTATATGTGTATATGTTTAGGTTTGATGCTTTTTGTCATGTTGGGAATGCTTAGAAATGCATGTTTAGGCTTTGCTAGAACAGGTTTGGAATGATTCTGCAAAGTAGAAATGCTTAACTGCTGGCCATGCGCCCATACAGGGCCCATGCGCCTGAGAACTTAGAATAAATATGCCTAAGTACAGGCCATGCGCCCATACAGGGCCCATGCGCCTGAAAATTTCCTTAGAAATTTCTAAGTAGGGGCTCATGCGCCCCAAAAGTGCCCATGTGCCCAAAACTTTGCCTTAGTATATTAAGGGTAGGCCCATGCGCCTGAACAGTGTCATGCGCCTAGGATAGTTCTTAAAAAAATGCCTAAGTATTGAGGCCATGCACCTGAAAAGTGATAATGTGCCCATGCAGTGCTGATGCGCCTGCATAGTCCTCATACAACTAGGACACTTAGAATATTTTCTGAAATTTTGGAGAAAGCTGAATTTTAAGGTTTGACCTAGGGTTGACCTGTGTTTATTATTTGATTATTATTTTCATATTTTATGATTGTTCTTGTGTTCCTATTACTATATAAGGTGACTTTATATGGATTGCTCATGATCATAAAGTATTATCATTAATTAAGGGGAAAGATTAATGTTAATGAAAAGTGGAACATAATAAACAAATGAATGAATGAAAAGGCTTGCAAGCAAACGAAAGGAGGTTCACAGCCTGGGGTTGTTAGCTCAACTGCGTGCGGTTGTAAAACCCATGAGGATGCACGCGGGGTCAATCATTGAGATTGACGGGACCTTTGTTGCATACCCCAAGCGACTGGGCTAAGCTTCGTGCTCCGTATGCAAGGTCTAAGTATAGACCTCAGGCCCAGTATCCGCTTCGTGCAAAATATTCGGGGTATTGCACAATTGTCCACATCGAAAGTGAAAGATAATAATGATGAAAAGGAAGGATTATGATGATAATAATGTTATAACCTCGATGTATGTATGATGTATGATCACATTCGAAAGAAAGTTATGATATTTTGAAAGAGTATTTTTATATACAACTCTTCCGGGGTACTTTTATGACTTTAAAACTAGAACTCACTCAGCAACGCTGACTTTTATGCATTTTCAGTTGGCAGGTAATATTGCTGAGGATGGCACTCGGGGAGGCTACTCGTTGGGGAAAGGCTGACATCCATTCATGATCTATAACATTGTTGTTTTGTAAAGCAAATTAAGGATTGTTTTGTAACTGTAACAAACCTGTATTGCTTAGCAACAGTGCTTGTAAACTAATGAATGGCTTTTGATGTTTGATTCCGCTGCATTGTTTTAATGGATTATGAAATGTTTATTTTAATTATGCTATGATTGCCCAACTGTGAGGTCTCCAGGAACGGGGCCTTACAAGTTGGTATCAGAGCCAAAGTTTAAGAGAAATGGGTAAAAACTTTCAAAACAAAACCTAAACTTAAACTGAAAATGAGACCGAATGGAGGGATGCCAGCCCGAGTAACTACGTGCCATCAGGTATGTCTTTTCTTATAATGTTAACCGGCATTATGTGCGCATGCTATTTGATTTATGTGCTTTAGTAGATTTGAATACTTATGTAGTCAGGATAGGAAATACTCGGGGGATGAAGAGTAAAGTAAGTGGCTAATCACAACTGGCCACTGTAATTAGGGACTTACTGTACTTAACATTAACTGAGCCATTACCTTGAATGACCGTGTTGGTGTTTGAATATTATAGTGTTTAGAGGATGGCTGGTGGAAGATCGTCTAAAGCATCTCGTGGTGGAACGTGGGGCTTTCGTGGTAGGCCACGTAGTACAAGGAACAAGACCAAGACTGCAGAGGCGGCTCATGCTGAGCTCGATCTTCATCACCCGGAGGGGGTGGATGAGAGTGCGAATTTGAGGGCCTCGGTGAAGGAGGCAGTGGTGGAGGAGTTTCACCAGGTCATGCAGACAATCCTACCGTCTGTCGTGACTGAAGTGATTAAGGCTGTGAGGGAGGATGAACGAAAGGAGAAGGAAGAGGAGAAGAGAACAACTGCTGGTAGGAGAGGTGATGTGAGGGATCACGATGAGGAGGAGGAGCTAAATCCTAGAGGGGGAGCCTCTAGTGATGATGAAGAAGTGGTGCTGCGGGGAACTGCGAAAGGATGTAGTTATGGGGCTTTTCAGTGATGTAAGCCCCTGACTTTTGATGGCAATGGTGATGTTGCCTCTGCTCACCGATGGGTAAGGGAGATGGAGGCTGTTCTGGAGATCAATGAGTGTTGGGAGGACCAAAAGGTGAAGTTTGCTACTCACTCTTTTGTCGACATGGCGCTGTGTTGGTGGGACAACATAGTCCAGGCCGAGGGCAACCGGGCCATTGTAAGGATGAGGTAGGGAGAACTGAAGAGGTCGGTGATCGAGGAGTTCTGTTCTCATTGGGAGCTTGACAAGATCGAGAGAGAGTTCCTCCAGCTGGAGGCGGGTACTATGACCCATCAGCAATACACCGCCAAATTTAATGAGATGGCGAGACTGGTGCCCGAACAGGTGACGCCAACATCAAGAATATCAAGCGGGAAGATTGTATGATGAACGGGAGGTGGCAGTGGTTGAGGTGAAGAAGGTTAATGGTGGTGGTAATAACAAGAGAGGAAAGAAATTCGGGCGTGGTCGTTTCACCCCGAATAACAAGAGGCAGAGGGTGGATAACCGCCGAGCTGTTACTGCAGGCTCGAGGTCGAAGAAGTGTGACAAGCATGGAAAGGAGCATAGCGGGGAATGCCGCTTGGGGTCGAATGTCTGCTTCAAGTGTGGGAATCCCGGCCACATGGCAAGGATGTGTGGGGTCCCACGGTGCTTCAACTGTGGTGAGTACAGCCACATGAGCAGAGACTGCAAGAAGTCGAGAGCCAAAAGCTCCAGGGCGAAGAAGAGAGCCGAAGAAGAAGGGCAGAGGGCGAGTGCTAGAGCCTTCACTATGACACGAGAGGAAGCCCGGGTAGACCTCGACGTCGTGTCAGGTATGTTTCTAGTACATCAAACTTATGCCTCTGTATTATTTGACTCTGATGCTAGTAGGAGTTTCATATCTGCTGCTTTCTGTGCTAAGTTGCCTGTTAGTAGTAGATGTATTGATGAGCCTTTGACGTAGAAACTGCTATCGGTAAGTCTACCAAAATTTCTAGTATAATTGAAGACTATGGTATAGAATTAGAAGGCCATAGGTTTGCTGCTAAGCTATATGTGATGCCCCTAGTAGGATTCGATGTAGTACTAGGGATGGATTGGCTAGCAACCTACAAGGCAAACATCGTATGTCGTAAGAAGATGATTTGATTTATTGCGCCCGATGGGAGTTCGGTGACGATTTATGGTGATCGCGTCACTACGGTCCCGAAGGTGATCTCGATGGCGGTGGCAGAGAAGTGCATGAGACGCGGATGTAGTGCCTACCTGGCCTACGTAAAGGATGTGGACGCATCGATACCACAATTGTCTAAAGTGCCAGTGGTGTGTGAGTTCCCGGATGTGTCTCCGAAGATCTCCCAGGAGTACGACCTGATTGCGAGATCGAATTCCAGATCGATCTGATACCCGGTGCTCAACCTGTCGCCAAGGCACCGTATCGATTAGCCCCGACAGAGATGAAGGAACTTATGGTTCAACTACAGGAGTTGATGGACAAGGGCTTCATTCGACCAAGCATCTCTCCCTGGGGTGTCACACCCCGGGCCCAGGTAGGGTGGGACGTCACAGACTAGCAACAACATCTGGCAGCGGAAACAAACCATCATAAGAGCACAAAAGGAGAGAACATCACATGGCATTACTGTTTAAAGGAAAACCAGGCTAGAAGTAGGTCTTGCCACCAATACAAGTACATAAATTCAACAATACAAATTGTTCCATGATAACCAAATTTAACTTCTTCCAAATGTTTTAAAACTAATCAAAGCAAATGCCATGGGTCACGGTGCTAGGTCATCATAAGTCTTCTACAAAAGCCAGACCTTCATCACGGGTTACCTGAAAAATTCTCAAAGAAAATTTTGTCAACTAAAAAGTTGGTGAATTCAAGTGCTTAAAGTTTAAACACAAAAGGATTCAATAAAATCCACATTTGATTTAAAAGTCATAGTTTCATTGTTGTGGGGATCACAATCAACCCTGCACTCAGTCCCGGCAAGCCTCTTTAAAAGTTATGTTATACCGGTTAATCCCGAAGGAAGACTGAGCCTCAAACAATGGACCATACCTGCTGGATGGTTCACCCTAGTATCTTACAAAAACCTGTCACATGACACGAACGACCACGCAGGATCTCAGTGTGGTACCCTTCCCGTTCATCAAGGAAGGCACTATGTGTGGGGGATTCCCCAAGTAGATCTACCCATATAGTACAAGCGGTTCACACAAGAATTAATGATCGTGATATAAGTAAAAGTAGGTTCTAACATTTTCCACAACATACAAGTATCATATAAGGAGCATAAGAAATTTATGTTTAACATAGCATGTTTCATCCCAAAACAGTAGTAAAAAGGGAACACTAGAACTCACCTTAGGGTTTCAAGCAACGGGTACTTCGTGTACCGGGAAAGTTTCAAGTCTAGCACCCTACCATCGAGATTAAGTGATAATCCATTAGTTCTAAGGTCATACGAGGTGGACAAAATGTGTTAAGAAGTTAAATATTCAACTAGCTTAGATTTGCCAAGGCTTGCATTAGAAAGTTTCCTTTTATAGAAAGTCATGGTTTCTTAAGGAAAATATAGATTTTTACTCTATTAGGTCATTGATACAAGTTAAATTATGTTTAACAAGTGATTACTAGTCCATAGAGTTGATTTATAGAGTTTTGGTAGAATTTACAGTTTAGCCCTTCAAGTTTTAGAATTTACAATTTCTACCCTAAAGTTTGCTTTCGTTCATTAACTGACTTTATGGACCACTAACAGACCTTGGGAGTTAAATCATACATTATTAACAAGTTGAAATTCCAAATTTCCCAAAATTTAAATTTGAGTTGACAAACATATGTTTTAAGTACGGTTATGCAATAATTCTTACGGTTTTAAGTCTTTAATCTTAAATATTATTTTAGGGACTTTTAACAAGCTTTATAATCTGACTAAAATGTAATTTCAAGCCCTTTTAGTTGAAAGTCTCATTTTTAAGTTTAACCTGTTAAAACACGTTTTTACCCGAAACCGAACGTTCAAAAGTTGTTGGACCAAATTTTTCATCAAATTCAATTCTTAGAGGTCTCAAATTACTGAAATAATATAACTTACCTAGATTTTTGGTTTATCCTTTTATTTTCAAGATTCCTTCCAAAAGTTACCCGGTTAGGGCCCGTTTTTAGCTAAAAATTTTATTTAAATTGTCTTTGACCATTTATTCAAAAAATCCGGTCCAAGTCACTTGTTTAACCCTTTTAGAACCTGGAATACTTTTTAATATGGTTAAACTCTAAGTTTTCTTATTTTTAAGTCATTTTACCACCTTTCGGGTCCCAAAATAAGCTCAAAATGCCTACAAGTCCATAATTTTATTATTTTCAGCCATTAACAACACCTTATACACAAATAATAACTCAAAAATTAGTTAAAAATAGCTATAACATTCGGATTTAACATGTAACCATGAAATAAGCTTGTAGTTGTGTGTTTTCACCATTTAAACCCATTACACATGTGTAAAACCTTACGGATCATGCTTAAACATCACCAAATCATTTAGACACTTTTAAAAAAGGTTATTAAGAGTTTTATAAACCATTTATAAGAAGGTTACAAGCTTTGGTTCGGAGGTTACAAGGCATAAAGGTTAGATGATGCAAAAGTCACCCAATAAGAGGGTTTTCATGGTGTAACTAGTGTTCCACCCATAGAATGACTAATATATCAAATAAGATACCTTCAAGGATGTTATAATCTCCCCAAGAACAAGGTGATAGCAGTAAGTTTCTCTTAGAATAAAGAATGTAAGGTTTTTGGTTGATTAAAGAAGGAAAAACACATGACATAGCTTGTTTCGGGTGAGATGAACCTTACTCTTTGTGTGGTTCATGATTTGGAGAGTGTAGAGGGATAAGAATGATCTGGAGATCTTGAAAAAAGGCTAGAAAGTCAGACTTGAAGGAACCATGTACCAAAAGCTCACAAGGTAGCATCTTTCTCAGTTGTTTGGAGTCGGCCAATGGTTGTTTGCGGTTGATATTCGAATGTTGTGGCTGGAATTGGAGAGAAAACCATGGAGTGTGTGTGTGTTTCTGCTGGTGACCGAGAGAAGAAAGAAGAGAGTGAGGGGAAAGCTAGAATTGCATGAAGTGTGAGTGGGTGTACAAGGGTGGTGGTGTTGAGTGGAGTAGAAGGAAGGGGATAGGTGGAGAGGGAACGACCGATTTGGAGTTTTGTGGGGTATTTTTGATTAAATTTTTATTGTATAAATGTAATTATGTAGAATTATTTGTAGTGTAGTGTAGTATTTTAGATGGTAATTTTTAGTTAGTTGTTTAAGTATGATGCATGTGTATGCATGCTTTGGGCGTGGATTATGTGTGTATGCACACATTTTAATTGCTTCAAGTAAAATTCAATTGCAAGGGTGACAAATTGACTTTCACGGAACACAAAGTTATTCTATGCTAAGGCTAGACTTAGCAAAATCATTTCAAATGACACATAAAATAATAAGAATGACCATAGTAGTAGTAACAAAATAACACTACTACTAATAATATTAATGATATTAACATTAATATTAATAGTATGGATAATGATGCAGGAGGTTAAAGGTTGGAATTATGACCTAGAGGTCGGTTGTTACATTCTCCCACCATTTAGGAAATGTCGTCCCGAATTTATTAGCTTCGATAAACTCCAGAACGAGTGGGTTTGAAGAGGTGCGGATAACTCTTTCTCATCTCATCTTCTCGCTCCCAAGTGAATTCAGGTCCTCGCTTAGAATTCCATCTTACCTTGACCTTGGGTATGCGACTTCGCCTGAGTTTCTTGACCAGCCGGTCGATGATCTCTATAGGCTCTTCCACGAAGTTCATCTTGTCATTAATCCTCGCTTCTTTCAAAGGTAACTCCATGGTCTTATCTACCATGCACTTCTTCAAATTTGACACATGGAAGGTGTCATGTATGTAACTTAACTCTTGAGGTAGCTTTAATTTATACGCCACGAGGCCAATTCTTGCTAGTATCTCAAATGGTCCTATGTATCTCGGGCTTAGCTTTCCTTTTTTTCCAAACCTCACAGTTCCCTTCCATGGTGCTACTTTTAGCATTACTCTGTCACCCACTTGAAATTCTAAAGGTTTTTGCCTTCTGTCAGCATATTTCTTCTGACGATCTCTGGCTGCTCTTAAACGCTCCTTGATTTTAAATATTTTGTCGGTGGTCTTCATCACGAAGTCGGGTGCCATTACTTGGCTATCACCTATCTCATTCCAACTCAACGGTGATCGGCATTTCCTGCCATATAGGGCATCATACGGAACTGCTTTTATATTTGCGTGGTAACTATTATTGTAGGAGAACTCTACTAGAGGAAGTTGGTTATCCCAGTTCCCACCAAAGTCAATCACGCAAGCCCTTAGCATATCTTCCAAGGTTTGGATGGTTCTTTCAATCTGACCGTTAATTTTGTGGGTGGTATGCAGTGCTTAAATCCAGACGGGTTCCTAAAGCCTGCTGGAGTGATTTCCAAAAATGAGAAGTGAAGCGGCTATCACGGTCGGAGATGATTGATAGTGGCACCCTACGCCTGCTTACTATTTCATCGATGTACAGTTGGGCCAGCTTTGTCAGGTCGTAGTCTTCTCGAATCGGCAAGAAGTGAGCTGATTTAGATTACCGATCCACTATTACCTAGATAGCATCATGACCTCTGAAAGTTCTGGGTAACTTTGTAACAAAATCCATCGTGATGTTATCCCATTTCCATTCTGGAATTTCGGGCTGTTGTAACGTCCCTGACGGTTTTTGATTTTCAGCCTTTACCATGGCGCACGTCAGACACTTCCCAACATAAATGGTGATTGATTTCTTGATTCCAGGCCACCAGAAAAGTGCCTTTAGATCTTGGTACATTTTGTCACTTCTAGGGTGAATTGAGTACCTAGATTTGTGGGATTCGTCTAGGATTACCTTTTTAATTCCCCCGTACTTCGGTACCCACGTTCTCCCTTCATGTTTATATATACCATCGTTACTCAACTCTAACCGCTTCTCCATTCTTGTTAACAACACCTCTGCTAATTTATCTTCCTTTAGCACTTCGCCTTGTGCTTCTTTTAGTTTCACGATGAGGTCGGTATACATGCTCATCCTTAATGCACGGACACGGAGGGGTTTTTCTCTTTCTTTCCTGCTCAAGGCATCTGTCACTACATTGGCCTTGCCGGGATGGTAGCAAATCTCGCATTCGTAATCATTCAGTAGCTCAACCCATCTTCTCTAATGCATGTTTAGCATCTTCTGGTCAAGAATGTGTTGCAAACTTCTATGGTCAGTGTAGATAATGCACTTCGTGCCATAGAGATAATGCCTCCACATTTTGAGTGCAAACACCATGGCACCCAATTCTAGATCATGTGTTGTGCAGTTCTTCTCATGATCATTCAGCAGTCTTGATGCATAAGCAATTACCTTGTTGCGCTGCATTAGCACGCATCCTAGTCCCTGACGCGAGGCGTCACAATAGACCACGAAATCTTCAACTCCTTCTGGGAGGGCGAGGATAGGTGCATACACATTTTTTCCTTGAGTGTTTCAAATGCTTCATTCTGCTCTTGTTACCACACAAAAGCTATATTCTTCTTAGTCAAAGCAGTTAACGGTTGCACAATATGCAAGAAGTCCTTGATAAACCTTCTGTAGTATTTGGCCAATCCAAGGAACAGCCTTATCTCGGTAGGAGTTTCCAGAATCTTCCAGTTCTTAATAGACTCTATCTTTGAAGGGTCCACTTGAATCCCATCTTTATTTACGACATGTCCTAGAAATTGGATCTCTCGCATCCAAAATTCGCATTTGGAGAACTTGGAATATAGTTGCTCATTCTTGAGCAACTCGAGAATCAACCTAAGGTGCTTCTCATGCTCTTATTACTACGAGAGTAGATCAGGATGTCGTTGATAAACACGATCACACATTTGTCTAGATATGGGCGGCACACTCGGTTCATGAGATCCATAAATGCCGCTGGTGCGTTAGTCAATCCAAAGGGCATGACCAAGTACTCATAATGTCCATATCTAGTTCTAAAGGTTGTTTTGGGTATGTCTTCCTCTCTTATCTTTAGTTGATGGTACCCTGATCTTAAATCTATTTTGGAAAAATAGCTTGCCCCCTGCAGATGATCGAATAGGTCATCGATTCTCGGAAGAGGGTAACAATTCTTTATTGTTAGCTTGTTTAGTTCCCGGTAATCAATACACACACGTAGGGTTCCATCCTTCTTCTTCACGAATAGTACCGGGGCACCCCATGGAGAAACACTCGGTCGTATAAACCCCTTTTCAAGTAGCTCTTGGATTTGTAGCATTAGTTCTTTCATCTCGGGAGGGGCAAGTCGGTACGGTGCCTTGGCTACTAGTGCAGCACCAGGCAATAGATCTATTTGGAACTCAACCTGATGAGTCGGAGGGAGTCCCGGTAGGTCTTCGGGAAATACTTTCGGATATTCAGAAACCACTGGTATATCCTCAATCTTCTTTTCCTCTTTGGCTTTCATTACATAGACTATGAAAGTTGGGCATCCCTTCATGAGACTCTTGGTCGCCTTTAAATGGGATATCATAGGATATAGCGTGTTACTTCTTTCACCATGAACAACTAACACCTTCCCATCGTTCAATGGTATCTTAAGTAGGCATTCATCACACACGATTTCGACTCTATGCCTAGCCAGCTAATCCATACCAACAACCACATCGAATCCTCCTAGATTAATAGGCATCAGGTTTATCTTAAATGTTCCTCCTTCTAGATTCGTTAAGCAATCTTTGATGACTTCATTAGTTTCTAAGATGTTACCTTCAGCTAATTCTACGATAAACGTATCAGTCAGGACACATGCACTCAAGACAATCAAAGGCCTAAAAGTACGAGAGACAAAAGTAGCAGTTGCTCCAGCATCAAATAGAACGGTAGCAGGATGGTTGTTTGTAAGGAACATACCATTGACCACATCAAGTTCTTTAAGAGCACCGGCTGGATCCATCACGAATGCTCGTCCCTTGGGCTTGTTGGGTCTGGCATCCTTATCTCTCCCCAGCTTAGGACACTTATTCCTCATGTGCCCTGGAACTCCACACTTATAGCATTGTTTACCTAGCGCATATGTACAATCCTTAATTAAATGACCTGGTCGTTTGCATCGGAAGCAGTGCATCGGGTTGCACTCCCCTTGATGATGTAGTTTGCACTTGTTTCAGAATGGGCTTGTACTCGAGTATAGCTTCCGATTCCTTCCACCCTGGTCATCGCGCCTCATACCTTCAAAACCCTTCTTGCTTGACCCACTACTGCTACCAATTGCTTTCTTCACATCAAACCACTTTCTCTTCTCACCCATCGGCTTCCTCGTTTCGTCAGCCCTGGTTTGTTCTGTCCATCCAGCCCTGATTAAATCATCAGTCAAACTATTGGTGAAGTCAACCGCAGCTAGAAGGGTTGAGGGCCTGGAGGATCAAACCATACCCCTGACTCTAGGATGTAGTCCCCAAATGAAACGTGCTACGCCCTTGGATTCAGGTGTCACTAGGTGTGGCACTAGATGAGACAGGGCTAAGAATTGGTTGATGTACTCAGTGTAATTAGGACCTTTCATCTCCAGGCTCAGAAATTCAAACTCCAGTTTCTTTAGTTGGTTGATTGGGCAGTATTTGTTGGTTATCAATTCCCTGAATTCGGTCTAGCTTATTCAGTTAGCAGTGTTTCTTCCCCAGGGCTGAGTAACAGTCTTCCACCATTCCAGTGCCGATCCCTTGAGTGATTGGGAAGCAAACCTCACCATGTGTTCCATCTTACATTCGCTGATATCTATGGCGGCTTCCATTTCATCAATCCATCGGTACGTCTATATCGAACCCTCGGTACCATAGAAATCCATTGGCTTGCACGCCATGAAGGTTTTGTAGGAGCATCCATTCCTTAATGCTTTAGCTTCGTCATTGTTTCCCTCATCATTCCCAAATCTATTATTACCACCGGGGTTGCTCCGGTCCGCATTGATCTGAGCGATGATGGTCGGAATGGCGTTAGCAAACTGTTGTGCTACGAGGTTGGCAATTCTCTCATCATTCCCCTGATTGGCATTCTCTCCACGAGGAGTTCCTGGTGGAGTAGGGGGTTGGTTTCCGGTCTGTCTTGCTCCCTCACGACGACCTCTAGTAGCTCCTTGACTTCCAATACGGGTTCCTTGTCTGGTAGGCATTCTGGTAGCATCACAGATAAATTCGTTTAGCATCTCATAATTGGTTTCAATTAGCCCATGCATCACTTATCCTAATATACCGTGCTCTAATAGGAGGGAGTGTGATATACACACCACTAAATACCTCTAAATATGTTCCATTAAATTAATTTAGGACAATTCACCCAGAATGGACACAAGTCAAAATTCCCAACGCCTAACATGACACATTGCAATTCAATACAAATTACCCTGCGAAATTTAGCATCAATAGAAATAGTTTCATTGATAGATTGGGTTAATAGTATCAGCAAAACATAATTGGATCAGAGTTATAGTCTTACAAGTTGGAAGGTGCCATCACCACCTATAATAAATAATAATAGTATCTGATAATAATAAAAATTGTTTCCTTCAACTGTCTAAATGACAGACAATCCCACTTCTTCTTCACGCTCTCACATCCACTTCTTCTTCAGCCACCCTAGCCACCCTGAGTTCTTCTTCCTTTGCTCTTGCTCCAACCGCTGGACCCCATGCGAAGCCATCATGGCCTGAAACTGGGCGGACTGAGAGGTCCGAGTGGCGTGCTGGAGTGTCAGCTCGTGCCGACAGACGGTCTTCAGAATCTCGTCCAATAAAGCATCAGAGGGACCTACGTCGCTTGCCCTGCGGCTAGACTGGGAGTACCGGTCACCAACTAGAACACTAGGGCCATCATATATGCTGTGCCTCGGTGGCATCCAGTGCTCATCATGTGGGTGGTGTCGGAGCGGGTCAGACATCGGTGGTGCAAGTGTCGAAGTCCTAACAAGTGGTGGGGGAGGAGGTGGCATCCTAAAGGAGATTGAGGGTCCTGGCCTAGTACTTTTGCATGGACGGGTGATAACACGTGCACCCCTATCCCCGATAGGTGGGATAGGTGAGTGGGTAGGAGCTGCTACATGTGCTGAATGGGAGCGCGTTCGGCTCCTAGAGGGGGATGTCGAGGAAGAGTCCTCCGATGGCTCAGTGTCGTCAGACATAACGGATATCCAGCCCGGATGTCCGCATCTCCTCATGTATTCTTCATACTCCATCCGCGGCGTCGCCCTCTTGCGGCTCCCAGCTGGTGCAGTACCGTCAGTTGGGTACGCAGGTGCCTTCCCTTTGTCGGCCATAGCTTTGATGTCCTGTAAGAAATATCATGAGTAATTTGGTTTCTCATAGCTCATGATTGTAATAATAATAGTACTTATAGTAGTAGTGATGGCAATAGTATCAGATATCCCAACAGTATTAATAACCAGAGCTATTAGTAATCAATAGTATCAGAAATCAGCAGTCTCTTCAAATAATAACAAGTAAAGTAGTTTATTTTAGGAAAAACCTTTAGGCCACTCGAAGTAAATTTCAAAAATCATAACTTTCATACAAAAAGGTCAAATCATTATCTGAAGGTCCATGCTGGAATTTACGCATCCGGTAAATTCATGATTACGTTGATCAAGAGTAATCATTAATTTACCCAATCCGATCATCCCAACACTTTCCCATAAGGACGGTCCTATGGTATCAGGGTTGTAGCCTAGGGTCTACTATGGTATTCCCGACTTCTCTACAACCTTTGGCTCTGATACCAATCTATCACACCCCGGTCCCAGGTAGGGTGGGATGTCACAAACTAGCAACAACATATGGCAGCGGAAATAAACCATCATAAGAGCACAAAAGGAGAGAACATCACATGGCATTAATGTTTAAAGAAAAACCGGGCAAGAAGTAGGTCTAGCCACCAATACAAGTACATAAATTCAACAATACAAATTGTTCATGATAACCAAATTTAACTTGTTCCAAATGTTTTAAAACTAATCAAAGCAAATGCCATGGGTCATGGTGCTAGGTCGTCATAAGTCTTCTACAAAAGCCAGACCTTCATCACGGGTTACCTGAAACATGCTCAAAGAAAATTTTGTCTACTAAAAAGTTGGTGAATTCAAGTGCTTAAAGTTTAAACACAAAAGGATTCAATAAAATCCACATTTGATTTAAAAGTCATAGTTTCATTGTTGTGGGGATCACAATCAACCCTGCACTCAGTCCCAGCTAGCCTCTTCAAAAGTTATGTTATACCGGTTAATCCCGAAGGAAGAACTGAGCCTCAAACAGTGGACCATACCTGCCGGATGGTTCACCCTAGTATCTTACAAAAAACCTGTCACATGACACAAACGACCCCGCAGAATCTCAGTGTGGTACCGTTCCCGTTCATCATGGAAGGCATTGTGTGTGGGGGATTCCCCAAGTAGATCTACCCATATAGTACAAGCTGTTCACACAAGAATTAATGATTGTGATATAAGTAAAAACAAGTTCTAACATTTCCACAACATACAAGTATCATATAAGGAGCATAAGAAATTTTAGTTTAACATAGCATGTTTCATCCCAAAACAGTAGTAAAACGGGAACACTAGAACTCACCTTAGGGTTTCAAGCAACGGGTTCTTCGTGTACCGGGAAAGTTTCAAGTCTAGAACCCTACCATCAAGATTAAGTGATAAGCCACTAGTTCTAAGGTCATACGAGGTGGACAAAATGTGTTAAGAAGTTAAATATTCAACTAGCTTAGATTTGCCAAGGCTTGTATTAGAAAGTTTCCTTTTATAGAAAGTCATGGTTTCTTAAGAAAAATATAGATTTTTACACTATTAGGTCATTTATACAAGTTAAATTAAGTTTACCAAGTGTTTACTAGTCCATAGGGTCGATTTATAGAGTTTTCGTAGAATTTACAGTTTAGCCCTTCAAGTTTCAGAATTTACAATTTCTACCCTAAAGTTTGCTTTCGTTCCTTAATTGATTTTTATGGCCCAATAACAGACCTTGGGAGTTAAATAGTACATTATTAATAAGTTTAACTTCCAAATTTTTCAGAATTTAAATTTGAGTTGGCAAACATATGTTTTAAGTTCCCGGTTTCGGCAAAATCGAAGGTTTTAACGGTTATGCAATAATTCTTATGGTTTTAAGTCTTTAATCTTTAAATATTATTTTAGGGACTTTTAAAAATCTTTATAATCTGACTAAAATGTATTTTCAAGCCCTTTTAGTTGAAAGTCTCATTTTTAAGTTTAACCCGTTAAAAAGAACGTTCAAAAGGTGTTGGACCCAATTTTTTATCAACTTAAAGTCTTAGAGGTCTCAAATTACTGAAATAATATAATTTATCTTGATTTTTGGTTTATCCGTTTATTTTCAAGATTCCTTCCAAAAGTTACCCGGTTTGGGCCCGTTTTTAGCTAAAAAATCCATTTAAATTGTCTTTTGACCATTTATTCAAAAAATCTGGTCCAAGTCACTTGGTTAACCCTTTTAGAGCCTGGAATACTTTTTAATATGGTTAAACTCTAAGTTTTCTTATTTTTAAGTCATTTTACCACCTTTCGGGTCCCAAAATAAGCTCAAAATGCCTACAAGTCCATACTTTTATTATTTTCAGCCATTAACAACACCTTATACACAACTAATAACTCAAAAATTACTGAAAAATAGCTATAACATACGGATTTAACATGTAACCACAAAATAAGCTTGTAGTTGTGTGTTTTCACCATTTAAACCCATTACACATGTGTAAAACCTTACGGATCATGCTTAAACATCACCAAATCATTTAGAAACTTTTAAAAAAGGTTATTAAGTGTTTTATAAACCATTTATAAGCAGGTTACAAGCTTTGGTTCAGAGGTTACAAGGCATAAAGGTTAGATGATGCAAAAGTCACCCAAAAAGTGGGTTTTCATGGTATAACTCGTGTTCCACACATAGAATGACTAATATATCAAATAAGATACCTTCAAGGACGTTAGAAGCTCCTCAAGAACAAGTTTATAGCAGTAAGTTTATGTTAGAATAAAGAATGTAAGGTTTTTGGTAGATTGAAGAAGGAAAAACACATGACATAGCTTGTTCCGGGTGAGATGAACCTTACTCTTTGTGTGGTTCATGATTTGGAGAGTGTAGAGGGACAAGAATGATCTGGAGATCTCAAACAAAGGCTGGAAAATTTGGACTTGCAGGAACCGTGTTCCAAAAGCTCACAAGGTAGCACCTTTCTCGGTTGTTTGGAGTCGGCCGATGGTTGTTTGCAGTTGATCTTCGAATTTTGTGTATGGAATTGGAGAGAAAACCGTGGAGTGTGTGTGTGTTTCTGCTGGTGACTGAGAGAAGAGAGAAGAGAGAAGAGAGTGAGGAGAAAGCTATAATTGTATGAAGTGTGAGTGGGTGTACAAGGGTGGTGGTGTTGAGTGGAGTAGTAGGAAGGGGATAGGTAGAGAGGGGGCAGCCGATTTGGAGTTTTGTGGGGTATTTTTGATTAAATTTTTATTGTATAAATGTATTTATGTAGTATTATTTATAGTGGAGTGTAGTATTTTAGATGGTAATTTTTAGTTAGTTGTTTAAGTATGATGCATGTGTATGCATGCTTTGGCCGTGGATTATGTGTGTATGCACACATTTTAATTGCTTCAATTAAAATTCAATTGCAAGGGTGGAAAATTGACTTTCCCGGAACACGAAGTTATTCTATGCTAAGGCTAGACTTAGCTAAATCATCTCAAATGACACATAAAATAATATGAATGACCGTAGTAGTAGTAACAAAATAACACTACTACTAATAATAATAATGATATTAACATTAATATTAATAGCATGGATAAAGATGCAGGAGGTTAAAGGTTGGAATTATGACCTAGAGGTCGGTTGTTACATGGGGTGCTCTGGTCTTGTTTGTTAAAAAGAAAGACAGTAGTATGAGGATGTGTATAGACTACCGTGAGTTAAACAAGTTAACGGTAAAGAACCGATATCCCCTGCCAAGAATAGATGACTTGTTTGATCAGTTCCAAGGTTCCGGTTGGTTCTCAAGGATAGATCTTCGATCTGGCTACCATCAGCTGAAGGTAAAAGAACAAGACATTCCTAAGACAGTGTTTCGCACACGTTATGGACACTACGAGTTCCTCATTATGTCTTTTGGTCTGACTAACGTGCCAGCTGCCTTTATGGATTTGATGAACCGTGTGTGTCAGCCAATGTTAGATAAATCATTAATTGTGTTTATTGACGATATCCTGATTTATTCCAAGAGCGAAGAAGAACATGCCGGTCACATACGCGAGGTGTTGGAGACACTTAGAAGGGAGAAGCTTTATGTTAAATTCTCTAAGTGTGCTTTCTGGTTACGCGAAGTCCAATTTCTGGGTCACGTGGTCAATGCTGAAGGAATCATGGTGGACCCGGCAAAGGTTGAGGCAGTGATGCAATGGAAGTCTCCAAAGACGCCATCCGAGATTCACAATTTCTTGGGTTTGGTGGGCTACTACCGAATATTTATTCAAGACTTTTCCAAGATAGCCTCACCTTTGACCAAATTGACCCGCAAGGATGTGAAGTATGTGTGGGGACGAGAACAAGAGGTTGCTTTTGAGGAGTTAAAGGCAAGATTAACTCAGGCTCCTGTCTTGACACTGCTCGAAGGGAGTGAGGATTTAGTGGTCTATTCAGATGCTTCTTATTCAGGATTGGGTTACGTACTAATGCAATGAAGAAGAGTGATAGCATACGCATCCCGGCAGTTAAAGACTCACGAAGCCAATTACCCCACTCATGACTTGGAGTTGGCTGCGCTGGTTTTTGCGTTGAAGATTTGGAGGCACTACTTATACGGGACAAAGTGCACAATCTTCAACGACCTCAAAAGCTTAAAGTACTTCTTTGAGCAGAAGGATCTCAACATGAGGCAAAGGAGGTGGTTAGAGCTGATCAAAGACTATGATTGTGAGATCCATTACCACCCGGGCAAGGCCAACGTAATGGCCGATGCCCTTAGCCGAAAGGAGAGTCCCGAGCCGATTCGGGTGAAAGCATACCAGTTAACAATGACCTCAGATGTGATGACGCAAGTCAAAGAATTTCACGAAGAGGCTTTGAAAGAAGATCGCCTCAACTCTGAACGAAAGAGAAGTCTAGTCACAGAATTAGGAGAGAACACCCACGGGGTTAGAACCCGTTTTCGACGGATGTGGATTCCTCGGTATGGAGACCTACGTGGGAAAATTATGGACGAAGCTCATAAGACTCGATACTCCATTCATCCTGGTGCCACTAAGATGTATCAAGATATGAAGAAAGACTATTGGTGGCCGGGTATGAAGCGCGATGTAGTGGAGTATATGAGTAAGTGCCTTACTTGCTTACAAGTGAAGGCAGAGCATCAAAAGCCATACGGGAAGATCCAACCATTCGATATACCCGAGTGGAAGTGGGAACACATCACCATGGACTTCATCACGAAGCTGCCCCGTACTGCAAGGGGTACGATACCATTTGGGTGATAGTCGACCGCTTGACAAATAGTGCTCACTTCCTACAGATCCGCGAGACATATTCATCGGAGAGATTGGCGGATCTATTCATCAAAGAGATTGTAGCCCGTCATGGTGTTCCGGTGTCTATTGTGTCAGATACACTTGGTTTACGTCTAAGTTCTGGAAGAGGTTTCATGATGCCATGGGGACGAGGCTACACATCAGCTGAGCTTACCATCCTCAGACAGATGGTCAGTCTGAGTGGACGATTCAAACACATGAGGATATGCTTCATGCATGCGTGATCGACTTTGGAGGAAGCTGGGATGATCACTTACCGTTACCAGAGTTCTCGTACAACAACAGTTATCACGCCAGCATTGGCATGCCACCATACGAGATGCTATACGGTAGGAGGTGTAGGACACCCATATGTTGGGGAGACAATGGGCAGAAAGAATTGGGAAGCATTGAGGTGATCAAGGCTACGAATGAGAAGCTAGAAAGGATCAAAGCCTTTATGAAGGCCGCCAAGGATAGGCAGAAGTCGTAGGCCGACAAGAGGCGTAGACCGATCGAGTTCAACGTGGGTGATAAAGTCATGTTGAAGTTCTCGCCTTGGAAAGGGATCATCAAGTTCAGGAAGAGAGGCAAGCTGAGCCCTAGATACATAGGACCTTTCCGAATCGTGTCACACCCCGGGCCCAGGAAGGGTGGGATGTCACAGACTAGCAACAACATATGGCAACGGAAACAAACCATCATAAGAGCACACAAGGAGAGAACATCACATGGCATTAATGTTTAAAGAAAAATCGGGCTAGAAGTAGGTCTAGCCACCAATACGAGTACATAATTCATCAGTACAAATTGTTCCCAATAATAATAAATATAAATTAATCAAATTGTTTTAAAAACAAAACAAGCCAATGCCATGGGTCACGGTGCTAGGTCAAGATCTTCTACAACAGCTAGACTCCCATCACGGATTACCTGAAACATGCTCAAAAGAAAATTGTGTCAACTAAAAAGTTGGTGAATTCAAGTGCATAAAGTTTAAAACCAAAAGGATTCAATAAAATCCACATTTTATTTAAAAGTCATAGTTTCATTGTTGTGGGCATCACAATCAACCCTGCACTCAGTCCCGGCTAGACACTTCAAAAGTTATGTTGTACCGGTTAATCCCGAAGGAAGAAATGAGCCTCAAACAGTGGACCATACCTGCCGGATGGTTCACCCTAGTATCTTATAAAAATCTGTCACATGACACAAACGACCCCGCAGGATCTCAGTGTGGTACCCTTCCCGTTCATCACAGAAGGCACTGTGTGTGGGGGATTCCCCAAGTAGATCTACCCATATAAAACAAGCGGTTCACACTAGAATTAATGATCGTGATAAAAGTAAAAGCAGGTTCTAGCATTTCCACAACATTTAGCATCATAATATAGCACAGAAATAGTTTAGTTTAAGCAGAGCATGCTTCATCCCAAAAACAGTGGTAAAAAGGGAACACTAGAACTCACATTAGAATCAAACAAAGGTCCTTCAAGTATCAACAAGTCCAAGTCCTAGCACCGTATGATCAAGATACAAGTAATAAGCTAATGTTCTTAGACTATTGGAAGTGTATCTAAGTGTAATTCATGGTCACATGTTCTCGTGGCTTCGTTTCTTAGAAGTTTATGTCAAAAAGTTTTCTTTTTCGGAAAGTTAGGGTTTTGATATATGGATGACAAGTTATATGACTTTTATAATTTTGTTTATATTTTAATAAGTTTAATAAGATTTTTCTAGTCATAAGATTACTGAAATTTAGCTATATTTATGAAATTTACACTTTGGTCCCTCAAGTTTCAAAATTTACAATTTTGACCCAAAAGTTTGCTTTCTTTCATTACCTGACCCAATATGACCCTTATTAGCTCCTAGGGGTTTTTATATTACTTTTAGGCCTGTTTTAACTTAATATTTCTAGATTTTAACTTGAGAGGTTTAAAACACAAAAATTCAAGTTACCGGTTACGATAAAACCGTTAATTTAAGCATCTTGTTTTAGATCACTTAATTTCAACCAATGACCTCAAGTATAATGTTTTAAGGGCTTCTAGCCAAGATTATAATCTGTTTTAAAAGTATTTTTGGGGTTATTTGAGGAAAAAAAAGTCCATCTTTAAACTAACCCGTTAAAGCCCGTTTAGACCCGTTTTTACCCGAAACCGAACATTCTAATCCATTTTATTTCAACTAACCACCAAACTATGCCTTTGAGGTCTTCTAACCTACTGAGATATCATGGATTTTTAGGTCTTAGGCTTGTTACACCATTTTTAATATTTTATTAATATATCTCCCGGTTTTGGCTTTTTTTAGCTAAGTAAATCCATAGAAATTACATATTAATCCAAAAATTCACCAAATTCGGTTTTTAGCATTAAAATAATTATTTTAGGGCCTGGAGATTTTAGAACTTGAAATATTTTAGGTTTTGACTATTTTGAGAGTTTTACCACCTTTTCGGGTCACTAAATAAGCTCTTTTGTCCATTTTACCATACCTTTTCACCCATTCCACATTTTCCACGAATTTTATAATGTTAAAAATCATCAAACTACTGGAACAAAGCATAATGTCACGGATTTTTCATAACAAGCACCATAGTTGCCTTTTAGAGGGTGTTTTACATGATTTGCACATGTGTAATCATCATAGTTTGTGCTCAAACATCATTAAACCTTTTTGTAACATTAAACCCAGATTATTATAATGTTAATAAAATGTTTTGAAGGAGGTTTTAACTTAGGTTGAGAGGCTTTTCAAAGCGGGTGTTCTTGGTGCAATAACACACGAAAAAGATGGTTTTCGGGTTGAAATTATGTGCACCAACCCTTGGTTCACGAACACACTTTAAAATATACCTTATTGAAGTCATAAATCTCACCAAAAATTGTGATATGGCCTCAAGTTTCTGCTGTGAACAAGGAAAGTGAGATTTCATGGTAGAAAGTAAAGAAAACTCAAGGAATAACCTTGTTTCGGGTATATAGATGCTTACCCTCAAGGTGTTTCATGATTTTGGGATGATTAGAAGAGTATGGGGATGTTGGTTCATGAGCTTGAGCTGCAACTCCTTTTTTTTTGAAAGTTCTTGCAAGAATCTTGAGTAGAAACTCACCAAAACCCACTTTCTAGCTTGTTTTGCTCTTGGTCGACGTTGGAATGGAGTTTATCTTCGAGTTTCTTGGCTAGAATGAAGGAGAAATGCAGAGAATTTGTGGTGTTTGGGGCTTAATTCATGAGGTTGAGAGAGAGAGTGAAGATGAGAGTGAATGTTGCATGTATGGGAAAGAGATGTGGAAATGTGGGTTAGTGGGTTTGTGGGATTCAAGGGAGTGTTGTAGTGGTGGAATGGGGAGGCCGAAATGTGGTTGGGGGATGAGGGGGTGGCCAAATTTTGGTTGGTGGGATGGGTTTTCATTTAATTTTTTTTTAATTTTTTTTATTTTTATTATGTGGTGTAATTTGTTGTGTAGTGTAGTGTTTAAAGATAGTAAATTCTAGTCTTACAAGTTTTAAGTGAAATGTTGCATATTTATGTATGTATGTGTGCCATGATTATGTATGTGCACAGATATTAATTGTTTTAATTAAAATTTTAATTTCTAGCATGGATTTAATATTTCCTGGAACCGCTTAAAAATTTCTAGACTAAGGCAAGATATAATAAGATCTTATAGGGCAACTAAACATGAAATCAATTATCATGCAAGATGAAAATAATATTAATAATGAGAATGAAAATAATGTCAGATAAAAATTAAAGTTAAAGTTGGACCTAGGAGTCGGTTGTTACAAATCGTTCCACGAGTAGGAGAGGTGGCCTATCGATTAGATTTGCCTGATGAGTTAAGTGGGATTCACCTGACATTCCATGTATCTCATCCGAGGAAGTGCTTAGCCAATGAAGACATGATTGTGCCACTGCAGGATATTGAAGTGGATGAACAGCTCAATTATGTAGAGCAACTAGTAGCAATCATCGATCGGAAGGAGAAGAGGTTAAGAATAAAGTGGTTCCACTTGTGCGGGTGCAGTGGAAGCACCGAAAAGGATCCGAATCTACATGGGAGACCGAGGCAGAGATGAGACAACACTACACACAGTTATTCGAAGAGTGACGGGTTTCGGGGACGAAACCTCTTTAAGGGGGGTAGACTTGTAACATCCGGATTTCCATGGGGGCCAAAAGTGGAAAGAAAGAAAAGAATCTTGAATAAAGAAGGAAATGACAAAAGATGAAGGGTGCATTGTGTAAATATGTATAAAAGTCAAAAAAGTATGAGTATAAGAGCATGGTCGCCCATACTCTTTCTGCTGCTGCTGTGACCGAAGGAGAAAGGGTTGTGTTTCTGGTTTTCTCTCGGTTTTGTGAAGAAGAAGAAGAAGCTGGAATCTTCGAGGTATGTGTGTTTGCATGTTAATTGGTTTGGTTTCTTTGTGGTTTCACCCTTAGAAACCGATTTCTATGTGTTTTTGGTGTTTTAGTGCTTGTTTATGTTTGGTTTAGGTGTCTTGAACTCTAGTGCAGCCAAGTTTGGTGGAGTTTTATTTGTCTTCTGCAAGAGGTGAGTTCTAGACCCCGTTTACATGTATTTTAAACTGATTTTGGGGCTGGAAATGCATATAAAATGGTTTTTATCAACTATTTACTTTACCCGTATATGTATATGTGTATATGTTTAGGTTTGATGCTTGTTGTCATGTTGGGAATGCTTAGAAATGCATGTTTAGGCTTTGCTAGAACAGGTTTGGAATGATTCTGCAAAGTAGAAATGCTTAACTACTGGCCATGCGCCCATACAGGGCCCATGCGCCTGAGAACATAGAATAAATATGCCTAAGTACAGGCCATGCGCCCATACAGGGCCCATGCGCCTGGAAATTTCCTTAGAAATTTCTAAGTAGGGGCTCATGCGCCCCAATAGTTCCCATGTGCCCAAAACTTTTCCTTAGTATATTAAGGGTAGGCCCATGCGCCTGAACAGTGTTATGCGCCCAGAATAGTTCTAAAAAAATGCCTAAGTATTGAAGCCATGCACCTGAAAAGTGATAATGTGCCCATGCAGTGCTGATGCGCCTGCATAGTCTTCATGCGCCTAGGACACTTAGAATATTTTCTGAAATTTTGGAGAAAGCTGAATTTTAAGGTTTGACCTAGGGTTGACCTGTGTTTATTATTTGATTATTCTTTTCATGTTTTATGATTGTTCTTGTGTTCCTATTACTATATAAGGTGACTTTATGTGGATTGCTCATGATCATAAAGTATTATCATTAATTAAGGGGAAAGATTAATGTTAATAAAAAGTGGAACATAATGAACAAATGAATGAATGAAAAGGCTTGCAAGCAAACGAAAGGAGGTTCACATCCTGGGGTTGTTAGCTCACCTGCGTGCAGTTGTAAAACCCATGAGGATGCACGCAGGGTCAATCATTGAGATTGACGGGACCTTTATTGCATACCCCAAGTGACTGGGCTAAGCTTCATGATCCGTATGCAGGGTCTAAGTATAGACCTCAGGCCCAGTATCCGCTTCGTGCCGAATGTTCGGGGTATTGCATAATTGTCCATATCGAAAGTGAAAGATAATAATGATGAAAAGGAAGGATTATGACGATAATAATGATATAACCTCGATGTATGTATGATGTATGATCACATTCGAAAGAAAGTTATGATATTTTGAAAAAGTATTTTCATATACAACTCTTCCGAGGTACTTTTATGACTTTAAAACTAGAACTCACTCAGCAACGCTGACTTTTATGCATTTTCAGTTGGCAGGTAATATTGCTGAGGATGGCACTCGGGGAGGCTACTCGTTGGGGCAAGGCTGACATCCATTCATGATCTATAACATTGTTGTTTTGTAATGCAAATTAAGGATTCTTTTGTAACTGTAACAAACTGGTATTGCTTAGCAACAGTGCTTATAAACTAATGAATGGCTTTTGATTTTTGATTCCGCTGTATTGTTTTAATGGATTATCAAATGTTTATTTTAATTATGCTATGATTGCCCAACTGTGAGGTCTCCGGGAATGGGGCCTTACAGATAAGCATGAAAAGGATTCTGAAGAGCTAACGAGAAGCTACATTCAGGACTTGGGGATGGGAGATTTTAGGAATGGAAGGGATCAAGGCAGAAGTCAGATACTCTCAACCTGTTGTTGATGAGACTTGTAACTTTATGCAAGCCGAGATGTCATGAGGATAATCCTTGTCATTGAGTTCATAGACTTTAATTAAGCTACACGATCACTGTTTACTTTGATATCAGGCTGAGCCTACAATGCATATCCCAAGCAATGCTATTGATTCTCCTTCAAACTTCTTTTCCATGAAGTTACTGAAAAGACAAAAATAACCTTAGACAAAAAGTAAATCTTTATTCTCCCCTGAAATTTCTTTATAGCAGCCATGAAACAAAAAGAAATTTCACTCTTTTTTTTTAAAGTAATTTGAAACAAACAAAAATTAAAGATGTGAAGACATATAGGACTCAGAAGTTTATCAGTAATGGTTTATATAAAAAAGTTATTTACAGAACTATACACATTATAGAAAGAAAAGAGGTTTTAAAAAGATACTAGACCCAACATAGAGATCAATTCACAAAAACGAGGTTTATCAAATGTTTTTGTGAAAAGATCCGCTCGTTGATTTTTTGTGTCAATCGAAATAATATCTATAAAACCCTTTTCCTGAGCGTCCCGGATAGCATGAATTCTCGTTTCAATATGCTTGGTACGAGTATGATGAATTGAATTCTCGGCAATCCCAATAGCAGCTTTATTATCATAGAAAAGTGGTGTATGAAGAAAATTTATCCCATAATCCATCATTTAATGTTGTATCCACAGCACTTGGCAACAACAACTGGAGGCAGCAACATATTCAGCTTCTCCCATAGATAGATATACTGTAGTTTGCTTCTTACTTTGCCAAGAAACGAGACAATCTCCCAGATATTGACATCCACCAGTGACGGATTTCCGATTAACCCTGCAACCACCATGATCACGGTCAGAATATGCATGTAAGTCAAAGTTACCTCCTTTTGGGTACCAAAGACCCAAATGGGAGGAACCCTTTAAGTAGCGAAAGATTCTTTTAACAGCTTTTTCATGAGATTCTTTAGGGTTGGCATGAAAACGAGCACAATAGCACACAGCAAATGTAATATCAGGACGACTGGCCATGAGATACATGAGAGATCCGATCATAGAATGATAGCGATAAGCATCCACGGATTTCCTATTATCATCTGGAGTTAAGCAAGTCTGAGCAATGAATGGAGTAAGCTCTGGAGAAGAATCATCCATTTTGAACTTTTTGAGTATCTCCAGAACGTACTTTTCTTGATGAATCAAAATACCAGAAGGATTTTGTTCAACTTGTAATCCCAAGAAAAAGCACAACTCCCCTATCATGCTCATTTCGAAACGTTCCTTCATTACCTCTTCAAATTCTCTGCATAGTTTCTCATTTGTTGACCCGAAAATGATGTCATCAACATACACTTGAACAATCAACATTTCACCATGAACTTCTTTCTTGAACAGAGTCATGTCTATCAAACCACGAAAGAAACCTTTGCTAAGCAGATATTATGTTAGAGTTTCATACTAGATCCGAGGAGCTTGATGTAATCCATATAAGGATTTGTGAAGTTTATACACTTTGTCTGGAAAATCTGGATCCTCAAAACCTGGAGGTTGACAAACATAAATCTCCTCATCGATGTTCCCGTAGAGAAATGCACATTTCACGTCCATCTGAAAAACTTTAAAGTTTTTGTGAGCCGCATGAGCAAGAAAGATTCTGATGCCATCAATGCGAGCAACTGGAGCAAACACTTTAGTATAGTCAATTTCCTCTTCCTGAGCAAAACCCTGAACAACCAACCTGGATTTGTTTCGAACTATTACTCCTCGATCACCTGGTTTCTTCCGGAATTCCCATTTAGTACCAATAGGAAACTTGTTTGGAGGAAGATCAACTAATTGCCAAACTTTTAGTTTCCTAAACTGCTGAAGCTCCATTTGCATAGATTCAACCCAACTTGGGTCTTGAAGTGCCGTTGAGACATTTTTGGGAACAGTTTGAGACAAGAAACATGCATAGAGACATTCATTTATGAATCCAGATTGACTCCTTGTCCTCATTCCATCATAAATAGAACCAATGATGGAATCGTGTAGGTGATCTTTTAAGGTTTTAAAATTAGTGTTAAGGGTTAATGGATTGGAGGAAGATGAGGAGGTGGTTTGTGATGGTTGTGAAGGTGAAGTGTGTTGTGAAGGAGAAGGTGGTTGTGGTGGGGGTGTAGGTGGAACATCAAATGAAGGTTGAGGATGATGGTCGATTGGTGGTTGTGGATGAGGTGCAGGTGGAAGGGGTTCCGTTAGAGGTATGATTTCTACATTGGTTTGAGGAACAACATTAGCATCAAAAACTGGAAGGTTGAAAGATTTGAAGACAGTATTTGAGTCATAGAACCATACAGGATTAGATCCTAAGTTGGGAGAATTAGACTCTTGCCAATCAATATAGAATGATTCCTGCACAATACGCGTTCTTTTGTTGTAGACCCGATACGCTTTTTGTGAAGAGGAATAGCCAATGAAGAAACATTCATCAGAAACTGCACCAAACTTTGACTTTTGAGCTTGAGTGTTTAGCAAGGTACATGAGCTACCAAATAGGAGAAAGAAGTTAATCAAGGGTTTCCGTTTATGAAGAAGCTCATAGGGAGTCTTCATTTTGCCTTTCACAATAAGAACCCTGTTTAGTACATAAGAAGCACAGTTGACAGCTTCAGCCCAGAAAATTATTGAAAGATTTGACTCAATCAGCATAGTCCTTGCTGCTTCGATGAGTGTCCGATTCTTCCGTTCAGCAACACCATTTTGTTGAGGTGTCCGGCCGTACTGAACTGTTTGAGAATCCCTTTGCTTGCACAGAATGAGTCAAAGATATGATTTATGAATTCAGTACCATTATCGCTTCGGATGGCTATAACATTCCTTTTGTTGACGGTCTCAATAGAAAGGATCAGCTTTTGAAGCTCTTCGGCAGTATCTCCATTGCTTGCTAGAAATCTCACCCAAGAATATCTGGAATAATCATCTGTAACAACCAAGCAATAAGATTTCTTCGCAATCGATTTAACACTTATAGGACCAAAAAAATCAGTATGTAACAATTCGAGGGGTTTTGAAATTATTTTTTCAAGCTTAAACTTGTGTGGTTTTTTGTGTTGTTTGCCTAGAGCACAAGCCATGCATTTTTCTACCACTAAAATATCTTTAAGTGTTAGTCCCCTCACAAGATTGTTCTTAACTAATTTATTTATATTTTTAAAATTAACATGTCCTAATCGTCTATGCCACAAGAAGGATTCGGAAGAAGAGGCTTTGGACAGAAGACATGTCATAGTAGATGTAGACTCATGTGATCCCATATCCAGAAGATAAGTATCATTCTTTCTTGGAGCACGCATGATCACTAAATCTTCTGGAATAGTGAACTTTGGCTTAAGAAACAAGCATTCATTAGACATAAACAACACTGGTATATCTTTATCACAGATTTATGATACACATAGCAGATTGAATGCTAGTTCTAGACCATAGTTCACTTTCTCCAGAGTTAAGGAACCATTTGAGACTTTTCCTTTACCAATCATCTTGCCGCCCTTCTTATTACCAGCAAAAGCGACATATCCCCCATTAATTATTCGATAATTTGTGAGTAAGTCCTTCAATCCGGTCATATGCCTTGAACATCCACTGTCAACATGCCAAAAACTATTGATACCTCTTCTGGAATGTTCCTGGCATAAGATAAAAATGTTAAGACTTGGAAATTGGGACCCAAGTCTTGACTGACTTAGGTCTGGGAACAGAAGATTTTTTACCAAAGAAATTATTTACAAAATGATTTAATCTACTTCCTAAGGAACTATTATTTATATTTCTATTAACAAATGACGTCCACCAATATCACCATATCTGACTTGGAGAGTGTTGCTCCTAATAGGCCACTGAGGCTTATAAATGGTGATAACTTTGAGGACTGGAAAAGATGTTTGAAAGCTTTCTTTTACTACACTGATCATAATCAATGGGAATCAATTGTAAATGGTCCTCACACTCCAACTGTCACTGTCGGTCAAGGTACTTCACCAAACACCGATCAATCTACCTTCATTGAAAGAGATCTCAAGCTAATTGATCGTGATCAGAAAGCTTTTGGAGCTTTAGTTCTCTACTTGTCCCAAGATATCTATAACCGCTTTGCTGAACACAAGAATGCAAAATCTTTGTATGACTCCTTGTGTGAATTCTATGATGGAAATAAGGATCTGAGGAAAGACAGGAAAGCTCAAGCTGAAAAGGAGTTTAATTCATTTGTAGGGCACAAAAATTAAAGCCTTACTGACATAACAAATAAATTTTTGTCCATCTCAAGCACCTTAAAGAAATATGATGAGCAGTTGGGAAATCATGAACAAGTCTCTAAACTCTTGGACTCACTCCCACCTCAATGGAGCCGAAAGTTAGGATGTTAAAGCCGGAAAGAAACTTTGTTGATTACAAACTTATGGATGTAATCAACAAATTGAAATATTTTGATTTGGACTTAAAAAGGAGAGAATACAATCAATCCATGATGCCAGCCACTGTATATCCACAAAATGTTGCATTAATGTCATCCGTTGTAAACTCGTCTATGTATGGTTCAGCTTATGGTGGTTCTACAGGATTTGGCGCTTCAAATATGTCCAGTGGGGGATCTATAGGTGTTGGTTCAAGCTCAAAGCCATCTGTCACTACTCAGATTCCATCAGATACCATGGAATTATTTGGAATGTTTGGGCATAGTTATGAGGCTCTAGTTGCTGGGGAGTTAAAGGGAAAAGGAATGACCGTTGAAGATATGTATCAAGTCGATCCAGATGACTTAGAAGAAACAGACATCCAATGGCAAATGGCCATGCTCACACTACGTGCAAGAAGATTCATAGAACGAACTGGAAGAAGGAGCTTCGAAAATCAGAATCAGAATTCTAAGCTTGGTTTTGATAAGTCGAAATTAAGATGCTTCAATTGCAAACAGCTGGGGCACTTTAAAAGAGAATGTCCAAATCCTATCATTACTGAACCAGGAACTTCTAGAACTTCTAAAATTATCCCAATCACTGACAAGGAAGAAGTCAAGTCAAAGAAGGAAACAACTCTCATCTCAAATTTTGATTGGAGCGCTGAGATTAAGGAAACTGAAGAAGAAATCAATCATGCACTAGTGGCTGAGTTAGTGAATAGTGATGTGGATTCTATTGATGACTTTGATCCGTTTAGAGAGTTCAAGAGTGAGACTCAAGAGGTTATTGGTGAAAGTAACGAGCAAAGGGTTCAGGTTGAAGGGGAAAGGTTGAGAAAGTTGAAGTTGAAGAGGGTGGAAATGAGAAAGCTGGTGTTGAAGTTGAAAAGAAGGTGACTATTGGTAAAGATTATGAAAAGAAGACAGGTGAGTCAAAAGAAAAACTGAAAGAGGATAGTGAGGCTGAAAAGAATAGCAGAAAAGCAATGGAGGATGAAGAATACAAGAAGAATACTCCGGTTTGTCAGTATGACAAGGCCCTAGCTGCCGAAAAGGTAGTTATGGGTCTCCCTTATGAGGTAATTCAAGACATGTGCTCTCCTCCATGCAAAATTCGTTTATTTAGGGTTTATAAGGCAAACAGACTGCTATTAGATAATGAAAAGAATTAAAACAAATTAATAAGGAACTTAAAACAAATGAGTCTAAATATTTTGTTAAGTTAAATGAAGCGTTAAAAGAAAATGAGCATTTAAAAAGAAATCTTTTGGAAAGAATTGTTGAAATAAATGCTTTAAATGAACGTGTAGCACTTGCTGAATTTGAAACAAGCAAATTAAAAACCAAACTTGAAAAATGGACAATCTCTGGGATGAAACTTGAGGTGCTTTGCAAGAATCAAAGGGGGGCTAGAATTAAGACTGGTTTGGGAAGCAAAGAAACCACTTATGTTTATCCTCCACCTAGCACTTACTGTTATTCTCCTATGCCTACACTTCATCCAACTAATGAATTAATTCAAAAAGATATTGACAGTTTGTATGCAGGTTTAGAAGGAGTTAATCATAAGGATATTTGAGAGGAATATGATTATGGTGCAAGTAGTGGTGTGGGCAGCTCTAGTCTTAACATTTCAGATTCTAAAAAGTCTTTCATAGACAATAGTTTAAGTAGATTTGTTTCCCAAACGTCTGTTACAGACAGAAGCTTAAGTAGTTCTAGTTATAGTTCATCTTGTTTATCCTCAAATGTTGATGAATCAAACTATGATGTTTCAAATTCTCTTGTTAATAGTAATGATCAAAATCGATGGAATAGTAGTTTTACTTCAAAAAAGCACAACAACCAACTAATCAAGAGCACAATGGCTCTGATACCATATTGTTGGTCCTTCTGATCGATGTAACAGTGCACTTCATTTATAAACACAAACAAATCTCACTGATAACACAGATATCAATGATATTTGTGTAAAATATAGATCAAACACTATAAAGTATGCATGAACAATGATGAACACCTCAAGAACATTCAATAAAACCCTTGTTTGATCCGAATTGATTGCTAAATATGTTACAAAGTGAAACGCCACTCAATTAATGGCTCATTCAAGCTTCCCAAACCTAATTGTCACTAATCTATATATAGTGATAATATTCACTAATGTATTAAGCCTCTAGACATAGACAATTCGAGAAACTACATATAAAACATAAAAATGACTTAAACATAAATAAATATATTTTGTTGACACAAAATATATTTATTAACAATAAACTCCTAGTCATTTATCTTCAACATCTTGTCTCGGTTCTTCGTTTCGAACGCGTCTGTTTGCCTTTTTTGATGACTTTGAAAGTGACGTTGACCTTTGTTGACTTTGACTGTGTTGATAATATAGACTATCCTTATCAGACCCAACAATTTTAGATCCCATAAGCTGACCTGCTTCAATCCTTCTTCTTTTGTAAGCTTTAGCATGCAGCTTGTCAATCACTTGGATGATATGTACATATAAGCATAAGTCATCTTGAGCTACTTTGTCATTCAATTTTGGAAAATACTTATCATGCAGATAAGCTGTGTAGCTTGGATGTAGCAGTTTGATCTCCATTAGGTCAAATAGCCTTATGCTAGAAGCTTTCTTTTGAGGATCATTCCTTTGTAGCACAAGCTCTTTTGTTCTCTCCACATATTCCTATTCTGTGATAGGGAATGAGTACTGATTTCCTTTAATGCTCTTTACACATGCTGAAGTTTTGTCTTCATATCCAACTCTTCTTAAAAATTCATAATCAACTAAGTGAGATGAGCTGGAATGAGACCTTTTCTACCTCTGTCTTCTTTGATTAGGGTCAGCATCCTCTCTCTTTGCTTCCTTTAACATATTACCTTTAAACTTGTTTCTGAGTTTTACATCCCTTGGCTCGCTGATCAGTTTTTCTTTTCCTCCGTGCATGTCTTTGCTTTCTACAACTGTTGGCTCAGCAGGAGTTTGTTTTGATTGTTGTTTGTAAGCAGGATTGGGAGCTCCGGTTCTGAATCTCACACAAGTTTCTAGCTCAACCTTCATTACATATTCCATCATGGCTCTTAATTCTCCCACTGATCTTCCCTTAATCTCATCAGACCCATAGTTGTGACTTTGCAACCAATAAGTCATGTTATATTTTGTCAGCTTCTTAGGGTCACAGTGACCCAAATCTTTTCTTATCTTTTCAATGCTTTGAACTTTGAGAATGTTTCATAGTTGCATACTGGCAGCATCAATATGGCAGCATCAAACTCTTTTAGCACTTGAATCATTTCAACCATGTTCATCTTCTCAACCGTGTCATATGGGAACCCATTGTTTATCAGATCCATGAAAATTGAGGATTGGGCTCTTTCCTCAAAAATATCTTCAGTGGATAATAGCTCTTCATTAGATCTTGCTTCTTGATCATCCTTCTGAGTCTCATCTTTTGTTAAATCTATCCATTCAGCATCACTTTCTTCTTCATCAGGTTCAGTTGGCTTAAGAGTAGAAAGATCAACTGATGGAGTGTGCTAAGTAGAGATGGTTCTTGCTTTCTTCGGGGTATCTTCAAGTTGAGTAACTTCTTCTTCAGTTTTTCCCAAATACTTTCTTTTCCTATGATATTTGATTGTTGGTTCCTTTGATTTGATCATGGAAAAGACAGCAATTTCTTTGATTGGCTTTTGCAGGCTAACTCCTTCTTGTTCAGCCACTTTCTTCTTTAATCCTTCTATCTCCTCATCTTTGGCTTCTAGCAGATCCAACTATTCAGAGATAGTTTGTAGTGCAATGTTGAGCTCAACCATTGCTTTCTCCTTTTCTTGTTTTTCTTTCTCAATAGATTCGTAGGACTCAGTTGCAAACAGATCCATCCAGTCAATCACTTCATTGTTAGATTCAATCTCTTCTTATAACTACTTGATTGTAGCTTCTAGCTTTGAGATTGTCTTATCTTTCTCAATTATCTCCCTTTTTATTTTTCTCAACTTCTCCAACTTTTTATTGCCTTTGATGATGAGATTGTTGTATTTTGCCACCGGAAAACTTTTGCTCACATCTATCTCTTCATCTATCAGATCATTTTCATCATAGGTAAATATGTCAATATAGTTACTCTCATCTTGTTGTTCAACTAATTCATCATTCTCCCCTTCCACATCTAAACAAAACTCTTCTGTAGCACCATCATTCACAGCATCATGCTTATCATCATCATTAAGATAAACTAGTTCAGTGTGAGTTAGGCTTTCAGCAGGTAAGGTTTGTTCAGTAGGTGTGGGTGAGGAAGTTGGTTGTGTTGTTGGGTGTGATGGAGATTGTTGAATGTCATCAAATGAGAACACTTTTGTTTCAGCAGAGTTCATTGATGTTTGGGAAAATGAAGGAGATAGTAGTTGTGTGTGTTCACTTGGTGGTGAGATGATATGGATAGGTGGTGATAACAGTATGTTGGTAAAGGATGTTGGTGAAGGAGGATTGGGTTCTTGATGTTGTGGTTCAGGGGATTCAGCTCGTGGAGTTTGTTGTTGTTGTTGATTAGAATATTCAGCTGATGATGTTTGTTATTGTTGTTGATCAAAAGATTCAGCTGATGATGTGTTGGACCAAAAGAACCAATGAGCCTGATCAGAAAAACCTTTAAGTCCCACAGATATTACAACAACTAAAGTAGTCTGCAACAGCTGAAGACATCAACTGATAACAAGGTCTGAAGACAAAGTCAGAAGTTAAAGAACTAAAGACAAAGTCTGAAGACAAAAGCTGAAGACAAAGACTGAAGACCAAGTTTCAGATGTTGTCACAACAGCTGAAGAAGACCTCTTCAGTAGTTGTGATGGTTTCCTTTTAGTAGTTATATTTTCCTTTAAGTTCTTTTGTAATCAGTAGTTTTATGTTTCTTGTAATCAGTACTTGTAGTTTCAGTAGTTTTAGTTTCATCTTGTACTTAGCATACTCTGAGATGTTCTCAGTTGTTGTGAACATTCTCAGTAGTTTGCTTACTTTCAGTTGTTTGTAATAATTCTGTTAAATGTCACTATCAAGTGACATCAGCAGATGTCACATTCCTTTATATAAGGAATGTTGACCTAATTGTAACCTGAGAAGCTTAGCGGCGGACATACCGAAGCATTTGTGCATGAATGATATTATCCCTTTTGCAGAAAACCCTCTTTCTCTATAACCGTGTACTGTTCCATTGAAGATCTATTGTGTTCTTGCTATATTTGTCTAATTCTTGTTCTAATTCCGCTACGATTCAACTCTAATTGATCAAACTTAGATCACTGATCCTGTCAAATGGTATCAGAGCAGGTTAATCATTGATCGGTTTAACAATTGATCATTGAAACTGCTATTTCGATATCTAAAGTTTGATCGAATTAGCATATTTGCAAGAATTGGTTATAGAGATTGATCTTCTGCTGCTTCTGGTTATTCAATTTGAGTTTCTTCTTGGTTCATACTGAGTTTGTTGTGTTTTTGTGCTAAATCTGTTGAAACTTGATTGAAGTGGTTTGAATCTGAGAATGACTACTCCATCTAATGACCCTCACAATACTGGCTCCTCAACCAAGCCTCCGATGCTGGTTAGGAGTGAGTATAACATATGGCAACGAAGAATGCTCCATCACCTGTCTGTTAACAGTTCAGGTTGTTGGACATCTGTGGTTCACGGTCCACACAAGCCTATGGTGAACAATCCGGAGACCAACCAAATGGTTCCGAAGAAGAAGGAGCAATACTCAGATGAAGATCGTAAACTGTTTGAGATTGATGCTAAAGCCCATGGAATTCTGGCCATGGCACTGCCTAATGAAATCTATTCTGGGCTTATGCATCATGAAACTGCTCATGACCTCTGGAATGCTTTGAAGGAACAATTCGGAGGAACTGATGAGGTCTTAGCAAACAACAGAGAAATCCTCGCCCAACAATATGAGACATTCTCTCATAGGAAGGGTGAGACACTGACTCAACAGTTTGAGCGTTTCTCCTGCTTGATCTCTGAGCTGAAAATGGTCAAGCATGAGTATACTAACAGCCAGATGAACAACAGATTCCTCAGATCACTGCCTGAGAGATGGGACACATACACCATTGTCCTACGCTCCAGTGCAAATCTGGATAGCCTATCTCTCACCCAACTCCATGGGAAACTGCTTACATTTGAAAGAGAGAGAGAGCAGAAAAGGAAACTGGCATCATCAGGAAAGCTCACTGATGACTTTGTACCAGGGAACACTGCCTTGGTCGGTCATGAGTCAGAATATGCTGGATCAGAAAGCCATTATGATGAGCATATAGATTTCTCTTCAAACAGTTCTGATCATGCATTTGTTGGTGTTGACAGTCATTCTGGGTGTAATAGTGATAATTTATGCTTTATCATGGATGATTTGATGGGTATTGCTGATGATGATTTAGAAGAGATGGATATTTTGAGCCAAATGGCCTTGATCAATATCAGATCTCAAAAGTTCTACAAGAGAACTGGTAGGAATTTCCAGGACTCTCTGGCAAAACCAAAGTTGGTTTTGACAAGAGTAAGTTGAGGTGTCACAAATGCCACAGGCTTGGGCACTTTGCAAGAGAGTGTAGATCAACTGGATCTAACTCCTCTGCACCCTTTGTGACCTTTCCAAGCAATAGTTCACAAAACAAAGGGCAACATCCTGCTAGTTCTGGTCATCACTCACAACCTCAATCTCCTGCATATTTTGTCCCTCAGGGTCCAATGCCATATCCATATCCCTGCTATTACATGCCACAGCCAAATCCAGTTCAAGTTCCTATAGCACAACAACCTCAAGCCCTACCTGAGCCTCAACCATCTCCATCACAATCTCAACCTCATCACAGCTTCTTCACACCAGGAGTTGTTGACTGGAGCAGCTTACCAGATGATCTTTCTGGTTTCAATGAGCAATTATTTGCTGGTGCTGGTCAACATGGTGGTGAACATCCTTTTGGGAATCTTGCTCTCATGGCCCTGGAGTCTACTGAGGGTTCCTGCTCCAATGCATCATCTTCACAGGTAACCCAGGTATCTTCTGAGGCTAAAGCCAAGTTATGTTCTGAATCATGCATAGCTGCCTTTGTCTCTATTAGAGAGGCAAATGTAGCTTTAATCAATCAAAATCTTGAGCTTGAGAAAACTATTTCCAAAAGAAAAGCTGAGTATGAGTCTGCTCTTAATGACAAAGATGATGAGATTTACAAGCTTAAATGCCAACTTAATGATGAAAAGGCTAAGGTAGAGGTCATACTTGAGAACCACAGAAGTCTCAAAGAGACACTTGCAGCTACCCAAGTTGAGTGTGACCGCTGGGTAACATCCTGCAAGGGATTTGAAATGCTTCTCAGCAAGCAAACAGCTTCAAATGTGAAGTTTGGAATAGGTTACAATCATACTGCACCACCTACTGATTTTACTTCAAAATCAATAGTAAAATCTGAAGGTGAAAGTAATTTCCAAACCACATCATCATGTGATTCATCCTCAAATGATAATACAAAATTAGAGGATGAAGTCAGTGTTAAGATCTCAGCAAATCAATTGCCTGATGGTTTAAATGCTGATAAACACATGAAGCTGAGCAATTCAGATGTTGTCCCTCAAAGTACTCCAAGTACTGAAGGGCAAGTCACAACATCTGAAAAGCATTTCAAATCTGCTGAAATAAAAGGATTAACAACTGCTGAGGAATCTATCATACGGTCTTTCAGGACGGATAGAGAACAGCTGAAGAACAAGTCTTCAGTTGTTACCGATCCTTCAGTACTTAACACAAGTACTGAAAGGAGGAAAGTACTGAAGATCACACCTTCAGTAGTTTCCACTTCAGCAGTTGATCAATCCAAGATGAAGAATAAGCCATGTGAAATATGTGGTAAATTCAATCATCTATCTGATGAATGCTGGTACAAAAAGGGTTCCAAACTCAACAGAGATAAGCTCATTAAAAAGAGATTAATAAAATGAAAAATGAGTTTGAGACCAAGTTTGTACCACAGTCATCTCAAACTGATAAACCCAAGGCCTCACCAAAATCCAAAAAGAAGGATGGGGTTTATCAGAAAACAGCTGATAGTGTTCCTCATGATAAACATCAGACTAAGTCTGTGAATTTCAAGAAGGAGGAAATGGTGGGTCACAGGAACTCATCAAAAACAAGTACTGATGTGTCAAATGAGCTGAAGGCTTTAGCAACAAATCAGACACAACTTGTTATGATGGTTCAGCATTTGTTGGGGAGAGTTAACCAACTAGATGCACCTGTGATCAAACCACTGAAAAGGAAATCCAAGCCCAAATCTAAGAAATCCATTTCAGCACCATCTCCACCTTCATCAGCTGTTAATCATGAGAAACAAGTTATGGTTAAATCTGTTGATGAAAACAGACCCAAAACCAAAAAGGTTTGGGTCTCTAAAGCTAACTAGTTTCTTATGATAAATGCAGGGTTCTTCAGCATGCCAAAGAAGCATCTGGTATGTAGACAGTGGAGGATCTATGCATATGACTGGGAGCAGTTCTCTTCTTAATGACTACTCTCAAGGAAAGAAGGGATTTGTCTCATTTGGAAATGATGCTAAGGGTTACATCATCGGGAAAGGATTTGTGTCAAATGGAGAAATCAGATTTGATGATGTTAACCATGTGGAGAATCTCAAGTATAATCTACTGAGTGTCAGTCAGATGTGTGATAAAGGGCATGTTGCACTTTTCACAAGCCAGAACTGCCGGATTCTGTCTTCCAAAGTTCTGAGGCTGATTGACAAGGTATTGGATGAACATACTCTCCTGAAGGCCAACAGGATAGGAAGAGTATATGCCTTGGATTTGTCAAAGAAGATTGATTTAAAAGGTCATCCTTGCCTGTTCTCCAAGGCCTCTCCTCAGGAATCTAAACTGTGGCATAGAAGGCTGGGTCATGTTAATCTCAAAAACATGAATCAGCTGATCCACAATAGTTTAGTGAGAGGTCTACCAATAAAGGAGTTCCACTGTGATGAAACCTGCACTGCTTGTTTAAAAGGAAAACAACACAAAGTTCATTCCCTCCTATAGAAGAACCAAAGTCCACTGCCTGCTTGCAATTACTGCACATGGATCTCTTTGGTCCTGTGAGAGTAATGAGCATGGCAAAGAAGAAATACTGTCTGGTAATTGTGGATGATTACTCCAGATTTGTATGGACCTTCTTCTTGCATTCAAAGGATGAGGCTGCTCAGACAATTATTAACTTTGTGTTGTATGTTGAGAAGCAGTATTCCCTATCAGTCAAGTGTATAAGAAGTGATAATGGAACTGAATTTAGAAACCATACACTTGATGATTTCTACCTTTCAAAAGGAATCAAGAGGCAGTATAGCATCCCAAGGACTCCAGAACAAAATGGAGTAGTGGAGAGAAAGAACAGGACCCTAATTGAAGCTGCAAGGTCCATGTTGGCTGACTCTGGTTTGCCACTGACCTTTTGGGCTGAAGCTGTCAACACAGCATGCTATGTGCAAAATAGAGCTTTAGTGAATCAGAGGTTGATGAAGACTCCTTATGAAGTTCTACATCATTTGGCTCCTCTAATTTCATTCTTCAGAGCATTTGGGTGTCCTTGTTACATTCTCAACACAAAGGATCAACTCCAAAAGTTTGATTCTAAGGTGGATGCAGGGTATTTTGTTGGGTATTCATCCACTTGCAAGGCTTACAGAGTGTTCAACTGCAGAACAAAGATGGTTGAAGAAACCTTGCATGTGAAGTTCAATGAATCTCCTAAGGACAAAATCCCACAAAACCCTGTGGAGTTGTTTGATCTGGACATACTGCAATATGTTCCTTATCAGCCTCCAGCTGTTGCAGATCATGTGAATTCATCACCTTCTGCAGCTAGTCATCCATCTGGTGGTACTGATGTTGATGATGATCCCAGTACTCACCTATTCAAGTTTAGTGATCAACTGCCTGAGTCTACTAAACTTGATGTTCCTGTAGCTTCAGTAGCACCATCCACAACAAATGCTGATGAGATTTCTGAATCCTCTACTTCATTTGACTTGCCATCTAATACTTGGTTTCAAGAATCTGGATCAACATCTGTTGCTGCTGAGCGTGCTACAAACACTTGCACAGATCTCATAGTGTACCAAGAGCTGAAGAATCACCCAATGTCTCAAATCATTGGTGATATCAATGCTGGTGTCTCAACTAGAAGTCAATTGTCCAACTTCTGCTTCTATGCTCTCTTCATCAGTCAGCAAGAGCCAAAGAACTATCATATTGCATTAAGAGACAATGGATGGGTTGATGCCATGCAGCTTGAGCTTCTTCAGTTCAAAAAGCAGCAAGTGTGGGAACTGGTTCCTCTACCCCCAGGTAAGTGTGCAATAGGCACTAAATGGGTGTTTAGGAATAAAACAGATGAAAATGGGCAAATTGTCAAGAACAAGGCCAGACTGGTTGTCCAGGGGTTTTCACAAGAAGAAGGTATTGATTATGATGAAACCTTTGCCCCTGTAGCCAGACTGGAGGCAATTAGATTGTTCTTAGCCTATGCTGCATTCCACAATCTTAAAGTTTTTCAAATGGATGTCAAAAGTGCATTTTTATATGGTAAAATAAAAGAAGAGGTTTATGTGTGTCAACCACCAGGTTTTGAGGATAATAAACATCCTGATTGGGTGTATAAACTTGATAAGGCTCTTTATGGGTTGAAACAAGCTCCTAGAGCCTGGTATGAAACACTGTCAAATTTTCTTCTTCAGAATAATTTCACTAGAGGCTCCATAGATAAAACTTTGTTCATTAAGAAAGTGGGTCAGCATAAGCTCCTTGTTCAAATTTATGTTGATGATATTATTTTTGCATCCTCTGATCCACAGTTGTGTGATGCATTTACAAAGTTGATGCAACAAAAATTCGAAATGAGTGCCATGGGAGAATTACAGTTCTTTCTAGGTTTGCAAATCAAACAAAAGGCTGATGGAACTTTCATTCATCAGTCAAAATACACAAAGAGTCTTTTGGAAAAGTTTGATTTACAAAACTGTAAGCCCTGTTCTACTCCCATGTGCAGCACCACACAACTGGATGCAGATCAGAAAGGTAAAGCTGTTGATGAAACACTTTACAGATGTATGATTGGGTCCTTGATGTACTTAACAGCTTCTAGACCAGATATTATGTTTGCAACTTGTGTTTGTGCTAGATTTCAGGCTGCTCCTAAAGAGTCTCATTTGATTGCAGTCAAGAGGATCTTTAGATATCTGCAAGGTACTCAATCTCTAGGTCTTTGGTATTCCACTGGGCACTCTTGCAAATTAGTTGCTTTTTCTGATAGTGACTATGCAGGGTGTAAATTAACTAGAAAATCAACTTCTGGTGGATGTCAATTCCTAGGCAACTGTTTGGTTTCTTGGCAGAGTAAGAAACAAACATCTGTTGCTACATCCACTGCTGAAGCCGAGTACATTGCTGCTGCAAGTTGTACATCTCAGGTACTCTGGCTTCAGAATCAATTATTGGATTATGGCATTACAGAGACTAAGACTCCATTACTAATGGATAGTGCTTCAGCTCTTTGTATTGTCAAGAATCCAGTCCAGCACTCTAGGACCAAACATATTGAGATCAGACACCATTTTATTAGGGATTGTTTTGAAAAAGGTCTGATTGATCCAAAGTTTGTTCCTAGTGCTGATGAGCTTGCAGACATATTTACTAAGCCTTTGGACAGTTCAACTTTCCAAAACCTAGTGTTAAGGCTTGGTATGCTGCAGCTAGAATAAGTGACAACTACTGATGATCTCAGTCAACAAGTACTGATGAGCATTCGTATACTATTGTCACAAATAAGTACTGATAAGTTCTTTTATCCTCAGTAGTTTTCATAACTACTGAAGACTAAATTACTTAAAAGTACTGAAGTACTCTATCTGTTGAAAAGAACTGATGTGGTTACAACTACTGATGTAGTTACAACTACTGATGTCAGTATAACAGATAAGTACTGATGACCAATGAAACGTCTGAAAATCAGACAAAAAGTCTGATAAGTGTTGAGGTCAGAATGAAACAGCTGATGAGCTAAGAATTGACGACAACAGCTGATGAGAAACTTTTCTCTTCAGTTGTTTCTACAACTGCTGTTTCACTTCATACAACTGAAGCCAAAACCATGTCTTCAGTAGTTTTACAACTACTGATGACTAACACCAAATCTTCAGTTGTTTACAACACCTGAAGCCAAAACCATGTCTTCAGTAGTTTCACAACTACTGATGACTAATACCAAGTCTTCAGTTGTTACAACTTCTGAAAGTTAAAACCAGGTCTTCAGTTGTTTTCAAACAACTGATGACAGCACCAACACTTTCAGTCGTTTTATATCAGCCTTTTCTTACCCTATAAATACCTAAACCTACTTTCAAACGTTTCATTAGCCGTTTTATGTCCTTCACTCTCTCAACAATGGCGACCATGAAACTCAAACCCAGACACAACTGTGTTGCCTACCTCTCGAAGTCGGCCTTTTGGAACAAATTTGATAATGCCATCGATCTTATGGTAGATTCCTAGTACCGAACCGCTTTTCTTCTGAATCATACCATATACCCCGATTCCCTAAGCCAATTCTGGACCAACGTCTCTGTGCAAACTGGTGAGATAGCCAAATCACTCTCCAGTCGTTGGTTAACCAGAAACAGGTGGTCATCACTCCAGACATCATTCAACAAACCCTAAATCTACATGATGCCACCTGTGTCACAGAATACCCGAAAGGCACAACTGATATGTCTTTCATCAATAACGGGTATGAAGGAGACTTAAGTGCTACCACCATTCTGAAGAAGCACTTCCATGATGCTGAACGTCTTATATTCCACATGGTGAATGTCTGCCTTGCATCAAAAACCTCCTCATGGGATCAGATGTCCTCCCGATGGCAACAGGTATTATACTCTATCTTTGAACGACAAAATCTAAATTTTTCTGAGATAGTTTTCATGGAACTAAAGGATCTGGCTTTGAAACCTGTGGCAAACAGATGGATATTATATCCCAGGTTTCTCATGGCCATAATTTTAAATCAGCTAAAATCAGACGGCCTTGTTGGCCTTGGAGTCCCTGCTCCGGCTGTATTGCCTGAAGTATACTCCAGGCACAACTCTGACCCTACACTGAAAGGGGCTGCCCGGCTGCTAAAACCCAAGCAGCGGGAACCCACAGCCTCCACTTCCAGATCCAAAGTCCCCACCAAACCCAACACCAAAAAGCCCAAAAAGGCTACTCAGGGAGATGAGTCCCCTGAGGATGCCCCTGTACCACCAATACAGGAAACACTTACTGGTTCTAACCCCCCAGTAGTGTCAAAGACTCCACCAGCCCTAGCCGCTCAGGCATCCTCTCAACAGGATCCTGATGCAACCATAATTGGGGATACCACAATGCTGGAACCTATCTCAATTGAGAAGGTTACCATTGAAGAGCACCAGTCACCCCGGGTGCAATCTGCTTCAAACCTATCTCCAAATGCAACCGCCCCTCAAAGCCCAACCATTATAGTTGCACAAGTGCTGAGTCAGCTGCATTCCTCTCCTCCTCCCCAGAAACCAATTACAATGGGGAGAACCTCAACAGCTGAGGAAGAGGACCAAAATGCTGCTGATAACCCACAGCACAGGGGTTATAATGTTCAATCTCCCCGTGTAGAGGAGGAGGTTAGAACATCTGGTGAGGCTGCCACTTCTACTGATTCAGCAAATGAACAGGATGCAGTTGGTAACATCTCTAAGACCTCACCAGAGGCAACTGCCGATGAAGGACTCAGTCCTGAGGCAGGAAGTCCCCAGAACCAAGAACAAGGGGCACATGCTACAACTGATCTACACTCAGGGCATGTACATCCTGATTCAATCAGGAGGTCAGGTGATTCAGCAAAGACTGATGATGACCTGGGCTTTTTCTTTGATGTCTTAGCCCATAACACAATCCTTGAGGCTGAGGTGAGCAGACTCAAAGAACTGCTTGCCAAAATGTCTCAGGATCAAAGTCCATCTGCCCCAATAAACCCACAGATGGCACCTTCATCTGAAGGTTCACCAAACACTCAGCCACTACACTCAACTGAGCCACCAGCCACTGCTTTTGGCACCACCTCTCAGGGACAGAACCCCTCTGAGCAGATGGTTGCTACCTTTCAACATTCCTTACCTCTCATCACTCCCATCATCAATGAGATTGTGCATAAAGCCATTGATGAGAGGATCTCCTCAAATCTACAAACACTTGTTGATGATGCTGTGCAAAAGAAGCTTTCTGCCATTCAAACCCCTGAACCCAATGCACCCAAAAAGGGGGAGTCTAAGGCAGTGAAAGAAAGAAAGAGAAAGAGAGTGGAAGATGAGAAACAACAAGAGAAAGAAAAGGAGTTAGAAAAGGAAAAACAGCTGATCACATACAAGAGAAAGAAAAGTGCTGAAACTCAAAAGCCTGATGAAGAGAAATCATTGGAAGATCTGGTTAAAGAAGCTGATGAAGCTCACAGCAGATCAATGGACAGAATAATAGACCAACTCTTCAGACAAGGCTTTGATACAGCTACATTAGACACTGAGATCAGAAGGCTGGAGATTAAGAGATACAAGAGAGATGGGCCAGTTACAGTGTGATGGAAAGGGAGAGGTTGGAGATAATGATCAGGTTTATTGCAAAATACTTGGGAAGATCATTAATTGAGATTAAATCATGGACCAGAGACAGTATTCTGGCAATAACCACCAGAATCTGTGCTTCTGAAGCATTCAATAAGGGGTTGATTATCGAAGCCTTAGATGAAGCAGGTGCTGGGAAGAGAACTGATATGGCCAAGCTTTCCAAAGCCAAACTTACCACAAAAATGCTAGATCAGCCTTCCCAAACTCCCACTCAAAAACAACCAACCCCACAACTCTCCAAACCAATCCCTAAACCTAAACTTAAACCAACTCAACCCTCAAAACCAACTCCCTTACCCCAAAAACCACCTCAAACCACATCCAATGATGCACCCAGAAGGAGGAGAAGGGTGTTGAGGATGGAAGAAGAAGAAGAAGAAGATGATGATGAAGAAGACAGTCTGCCAATCTCTGCTGTTCTAAAAATACCTGAGCCCAGAAGTCAACAAATGATCACACCAGACTTTCAGAGGCAAATGGTGAAAGTTAAGATTGAAGAAGAAGAACAGCAGAAACAGCACGATGAGCAACTTTTGAAGATGGTTGACAAAGAGTTTCCTCAGTCATCATCTATACAAGCCATGAAGAAACACGCTCAAAGGCTGTATGCTCTCAGGCATACCTTTCAATATCAAAAGGAGAGAGTAAGGATTTGGCCAGACCCCAGGGTTAGTTCTAGAATTCATAAGAAATCCATACCAAGTAGATACAATGGCCAAGTGAGAAAGACCATAGATGCTGTTATTATGTTGGCCATTGTAGTCTCACCCTGGGAGATACTTGAAGACTTCAAGAGAGCCTACAAGTCAAAGATGACCCCTCAAACTCTAATGGAGAACAAAATGGTCAAGAAGGGGTTGTTATACAAGAGGCTTGAAGAGATCAAGAAAAATGAACTCCAGTTGTTATTAGAAGGGACTCACCCAGATGAATTTGCTTACAGAGAGATAACAACTGTTGAGTTGAAAAATGGAAAGACAGTAAAGTACCTATCAGAGTACTATGGCCCAGAGTTCTTCTTCGAAGGAGAAGCAGAAGAACTCACTAAGGAGGAACAAGTTGTTCTCCTTGAGGCCTACGTCAGAGAGTCTTATAGACTCATCAATGGGAAGTAGGTTTCATGGTTGGGATAACAGCTCTGTGTCCAGTTCCCCAAGACAGAGTTCCCTTCCATCCTTTGACATTCACATCTACTGAAACCTGTTCCCTGGCCTGTGCTTATCTGATATCTCTGAAGCTGATCAAGAGAGTATTTCTGCCAAGAATAAGTGGGACCTCAATAAGCTTAAAGGTTTTGGCTGCATTGGTTCAGGGGGAGTTTGTTGGACCAAAAGAACCAATGAGCCTGATCAGAAAAACCTTTAAGTCCCACAGACATTACAACAACTGAAGTAGTCTGCAACAGCTGAAGACATCAACTGATAACAAGGTCTGAAGACAAAGTCTGAAGTTAAAGAACTGAAGACAAAGTCTGAAGACAAAAGCTGAAGACAAAGACTGAAGACCAAGTTTCAGATGTTGTCACAACAGCTGAAGAAGACCTCTTCAGTAGTTGTGATGGTTTCCTTTCAGTAGTTATATTTTCCTTTCAGTTCTTTTGTAATCAGTAGTTTTATGTTTCTTGTAATCAGTACTTGTAGTTTCAGTAGTTTTAGTTTCATCTTGTACTTAGCATACTCTGAGATGTTCTCAGTTGTTGTGAACATTCTCAGTAGTTTGCTTACTTTCAGTTGTTTGTAATAATTCTGTTAAATGTCACTATCAAGTGACATCAGCAGACGTCACATTCCTTTATATAACGAATGTTGACCTAATTGTAACCTGAGAAGCTTAGCGGCGGACATACCGAAGCATTTGTGCATGAATGATATTATCCCTTTTGCAGAAAACCCTCTTTCTCTATAACCGTGTACTGTTCCATTGAAGATCTATTGTGTTCTTGCTATATTTATCTAATTCTTGTTCTAATTCCGCTGCGATTCAACTCTAATTGATCAAACTTAGATCACTGATCCTGTCATGATGTTTGTTGTTGCTGATTATCAATGTATAGAAATTCTTGAGGAATGTCAGCATTCTCATCAACTACATGTGCAAACATCTCCATTTCTTCTCCTTGATATTTCCCACTGATCTTGTTGAGCACAGATCTTCCAAGGTGAGCTTGAACAAACACTTCACCTTCTCTTTCAATATTGGGCATTGCTTCATTAATGATTAGCTGAAGAAAACTTTGAAACATATACATCTTGTTTTCCTTCTGCACCCCTATGTGGTCACACAAGCATCCCAGAATGTATTTTGCATAATTATACGTTCTCCCTTCAAACAATTCAATGATTCCTGATCATATATGCCTTGAAAATCTATCCAATCCAGATTCCTGTTTGACATGCATTTCAAGTACGTGTGACACAGGAATCTGTAGGCCTTGCATAACCTCCCCTTCTTGATTTCACCATTTATGTACTCACCATCATAACCCATTAAGTGAAATATTTTTTTGAATGTATTCATGTTCAAATACATTAGGGTGACCTTCTTCTTGATCTCCGAACTCCAACACTCTCCTGATTGTTCGTTCATCCACCCTCAACTCTTCATTTCTTATTGAAGACAAAAATCACCTGTTCATCATTTTCTTCCTCAATCCTTGCAGAGTTCCAAAAATCCATTTTATGCGATTGATAGATAATAGGATCCATAGATAAAGCATAGAGCAATCTTGATCTTCTCAAGTATCATATTATATCCCTGCGTCCATCGGCTGCTGTAACCTCTGGATTGAAAATAGCACAGACATTATGATCTTTTGCGAATCGATTGGCCATTTTGATGTAGTTTGAGAGGTGATTTAGGTGAGGATCGTTATGTGGAATGAAAGTTTGATTGTTGGCAGAGAAAGGGTTTTTGGGTTGAGTTCTTCTAGATGTTAGAAAGGGTTCTGAAAAAGTGAATAAAAATGACAACGGTCAGGTTATCATTTATACTCCCTCGGACACTTTAAAAACCTTTTATTTAATGTTGTGGTACCCTTAACCCAAATTACCCATTCGTGGTTATCCAAAAGTTTATTCTTCCGTAGATCATCTAGGGAAGGCAAAACTTTCCTTGTTGATTTGTTTTCCTTTTATTCTTCCGCAGCACATCTACGAAAGACAAAATTTATGTTTAGTTAATTCTTCCGCAGAACATCTACGGAAGACAAAATTTGTTATGGTTTTGCTGTTGGATCTGTAGGGTACCAATCTATGGAAAGGCATTATTTGTTCTTTTTGCTGTATGATCTTAACATCATGTTAGATCATTTGATGTTCGCTATTGGACCTTGTTGACTCTGCTTCATGGAAAATATGCAAAATTGATATTTAGATATAAACTTCAGATATCCTGCTGCCAAGTTAGTGCTCAATATCCAACTTTCTTCATTTAAAAATAAAACACATTAAACTCATATTTTCATGCTGATTACTACTCCCCCCAAATTTATGATTAATGATGAACTTATGCATTTATCAAAAAATTATTAAGAGAATAGCATGAAAAGCAATTATCTGTCAATCTTATTAGCAAATAAAAGAACAAAAACAAATCTTTTTGTATTTTTGTTTATATGCAGAAACTTAAACTTGTTTACAAGCATTTACATCATACAATGGGATAATACTATGACACTAAGCAACTTCCTCAAACTGTTTTGTTTGATGATAGAAGACATAGATCTAATGCTATTGCAAGTATTGTGATCCACATAAATTTAAGCAAGAGTGTAGTTTCAACTTGTCATGTTGTTTATCATGTTTTGGGACAGATTAACGATAGACAAATATGGACTCCATATATTCACATTAGAGTTTGTCCTCCGTTTATGAGTCAATTTATTACTTTTTCACACTTAAAACTATGTTCTTTAAGTTATAAGCTCTATCTTAAGATTTCTTTGAAATCTTATTAATGCTGATATGATTTGTAAGCTCTGAATCAATATACAGTTGATCACATTGGATTCTTTTAGAGTTGTTCCTTTTTGGAATCCTTTTGATGATCATCAACAGGACACCAGGTCTTTACTAACGTAAAACAGAGGTGCCTGTGAACCCAGGTCTTTGTTTACACAAAACAAAGGGTCCATGATGTGCAAAGATAGAGGTTATAAAGTGTCACAACATAGTGTGCTTAGGTGAATAAGTTGAACACAACAAGATTGGACTTACTTGCTTGTTCCTCAAAATGGAATTGTCCATAATTAGTCACCTTGGCATTATGTTATGCATGAACTTGTATAGTTTACACTCAAGCTGAACCTACTCACATATCAAATCACATATGATCAGTCTTTATTGTGTGATAAAATTCAGGAAATTAAGCAAAGGTATAGTGTACTATCATTCCCCATGACATGAACTGCTTATTCAAGAAAACATGAAACTAAGACAATATTTTTTGGAATTTTATATGTTTTATGAATGTTTTTGGCTTTTTCATATAATGAAATTTAAGGACAGATCATGCTTTTCTTTGTGTTGATTATTTAATCTAAGTTGATCATGCCTAAGGACTCAATTAAGAAATTAAATCCCACTGAGTCAAAGGCTTTAGTGAATAAATCAGCAAGCTGATTTGTTGTATCCACTTTAATCAACTTGATTAAACCTTTTTCTGAACAATCTCTCAAAAAATGATATCTAATTTCTATGTGTTTTATTTTACTATGTTGCACTGGATTAGTCGTGATTAACATAGCAGCTAAGTTATCAATATGTATTGGTGTTTGAAGAAAATTATAACCATAATCAAGTAATTGGTTTTGCAACCATAAAAGTTAAGAGCAACCAGCTGAAGCAGCTATGTACTCAGCCTCAGCTGTGGATACTGATACATTTGTTTGCTTTTTGCACTGCTAAGAAACTAGTCTTGGTCCTAAGAATTGACATCCACTAGTTGTGGATTTTCTGTTGTTACACCCTCCAAAGTCACTATCAGAATAAGAGTAGAGGTTGAAGTCTCCTTCTTTGGGATACCAAAGTCCTAGAGCTAGCTTCCCTTTGAGGTATCTGAATATCCTCTTCACTGCATTCATATGTGACTCCTTAGGGTCTGATTGGTACCTAGCACAAATAAACACAGGAAACATTATGTCAGGTCTACTGGCAGTTAAATACATTAAAGATCCTATCGTAGATCTATACAATCTTTGATCAACTGACTTCCCTTTAGGATCAGGTACAATCTTATCTATTGTTGATGCTGGTGTTTTGCATGAAGAGGACTCTGCAAGGTTGTACTTCTTCAAGATTTGCTTCACATACTTTTCTTGATTAATGAAAATGCCATCTGGTTTCTGATGAAGTTGTAAACCAAGGAAGAATGTTCATTCTCCCGTGGAACTCATTTGAAACTCAGATTTCATCAAAGATTCAAATTCTTGACATACTCTTTTGTTTGTTGACCCAAAGATGATATCATCCACATAGACTTGGACAACTAAGAGATCTTGATGATCATACTTCAGGAAGAGAGTCTGAACAATTGTGCCACTTTTGTAACCATACTAAAGCAAGAAGGATGATAATGTTTCATACCATTTTCTTGGGGCCTGATGAAGACCATACAAAGCTTTGTCAAGCTTGTATACCCTGTGTGGGTAATCAGGATCTTCAAAGCCTGGTGGTTGGGCAATATAGACTTCTTCATCAATTTTACCATATAAGAAGGCATATTTTACATCCATTTCATAAACAGTGAACTTCTTATGTGATGCATAGGCTAGAAAGACTCTAATGGCTTCAATCCTTTCAACTAGGGCAAAGACTTCATGATAGTCTATCCCTTCTTCTTAAGTATAGCCTTGTGTTATCAGCCTTGCTTTGTTTCTGATGATGATACCTCTATCATCTAGTTTGTTCTTGAAAAACCACCTTGTACCAATTAGATATTGGCCTTCAGGAAGATCAACTAGATTCCAAACCTTTTGCTTTCTGAATTGCTGAAGCTTTTCTTGCATTGTTTCAATCCAACTGTTGTCTTTCAATGCTGTAGTTATGTTGGGTGGAACCACTTGTGAAAGAAAATAGGAGAACAAACAAATATTAGCGGCTCCCCCTTGTCTTCTTGTGGTTCTTTCATTAAGATCACCAATAATGTTTTCTATTGGATGATACTTATGAATTATTGTTGTTGGTATTGATTCAACTGGAATAGATGATTCCAAGTTGGTGATGTTAGTTGATGGAGATGGATCCAACTGAGATGGGGAATCAACAAAGTAATTAAGATCCTCATCATTTTGGTTGATGCTGAATGAAATCCATCTTCATGATTTTGTGTTTCCGCAGATGTTGGTATAACTTCTGCAGCAGTTACAAGAACAACTATGGATGTTGTAGTTTGTGGATCTACAGATGTGAATGTTGTTGGAATATTTCTGATGGATTGGGAATTTCAGATGAAGGAAATGAATCATCTCTGGAAGTAGATGGAATATCTATGGATGTAGAAGGAACTTCTACTGATGTAGACGGAACTTCTGCTGACGTTGAATTTCCATTTCCATCAGAATTGTCATTGCTTGTTTGAGGTGAAGGGCAGGATCAGCAACATTTGAAGTATGTGTCTGAGGTAGTCTTGGAGGATCAGCTGACAATGACACTTCACTCTGCTTGGAGGTACATAAGGATAACATGTATCCGCAGGACCTTCAACATTCAAATAACCAGAGTTAAATGAATTTGTTAATGCATCTATATCAAACAACCAAGATATTCCTTTTATAGACTTTGGAAATAAGGATTCTCAAAAGATACATTAGATGTTTCTTCTACAATGTTATGATGAGGAAAGTATACTCTATATGATTTAGATGTTGATGAGTAACCAACAAAGAAACCATCATAAGCTTTTTCATCAAACTTCCCTAATTGATCTTTGGTGTTTAAAATAGACACATGACACCCAAAAGGTCTAAGATAACCTATAAAAGGTTTTCTTTTAAAAAAAAGTTCATAAGGTGTTTTATTATGTTCTTTGACAATCAAAGTTTCTGTTTTGAACATTGCATGCTGTGTTCACTGCTTCTGCCTAGAATGTGATAGGCAACTATGAATCAACTAGCATTGTTCTTGCTACTTCAATTAGAGTCCTGTTTCTTCTTTCAGCAACTCTATTTTGTTGTGGAGATCTTGGTGCACTGAATTGTCTATCTATGCCTTTGTTCCTGTAAAAGGAATCTAAAACATGATTAACAAATCCAGATCCATGATCACTTCTTAAGATTTTCACCTTTAAATCCAGTTCATTTTCTATCTTATTGATAAACTCCATTAATGTTTCTGATGTTTCACTTTTATGTTTTATGGAAAAGATTGGCTGGACCAAAAGTTTGATTTTCTATCTTAGTGATAAACTCCATGTGAATCTAGTGAAATCATCAACAATCACCAAACAGTATTGCCTTTTACCAATGATCAAAACATTGGTTGGACCAAAAAGATCCATGTGTAGTATTTTAAGTGGTGTTGTGTTTGTGTTGATTGTTTTGGACTTGTGTGACACCCTATGTTGTTTTCCTTTAAAACATGATGAACAATGATTTGAACAATAAAATTCTTTCTTGGGAAGTCCAATGACTAAGTCATGTTTGACCAACTTATTCATGTTCTTCATGTTTGAATGAACCATCCTTCTATGCCACAGTTGAGCTTCATCTTCTGATGACTTAAATATTAGGCAGGTTTCATTGCTTGTTATAGAGGTGTTGTTCATATCCAAAACATAAGTTTTTCCTTTTCTTGGTGCTTTAACAAGGATCCAATTTGCTGGGACTTGAAAACCTGGCTTAAGAATGTAACAGAGAGTGTTATCAAATAAAGTGGTATAATTTTGATCACAAATTTGAGATACTGTAAGGCCCCGTTCCCGGGACGCTTACAGTTGGTCAATCATTGCATAAAACTTTTAAAGCACATCATTCGCAGCGGAAATTTAAACTTTTTATTAACAATTGAAAACATGTCAATACATCTTATCTTTAGATTACATCATCAAAAATCATATTAATACAATATCATCTTAAAATATGGATGCCAAACTCAAAACATTCCCAGTAGCTTATGCATCCATGCCTGCACCTCCTCAACATCAAACGGTTACCTGCCAACTATTATGCATACAAAAGTCAGCGATGCTGAGTGAGTCCTAGTTTAATAATAAAATACTTTGCGTTACATTAAAACATATCCTTTACATCCCTTGTCATCACACATCATACGTACTACTAGATAATAGTTAATTATTATCTTTATCATCATTCATCATCATTCGTTACGTCGTTCATCATTATATAGATTCTGTCTCATGCAATGCCTGGATTTATAAATAAACCCCCACGTCATGCCGAAGTTGACATAGTACCGGGGTACGTGACAAGAATCCCATCACATCATGGCCAATCTCAATGATTAGACCCCTACGAACATCATCAAGGGTTAGCTAAACCGCACATAGTTGGAGCATACAACTACCTCATGAGTCGTGAACCTCCCTCATTTTGCTTGCAAGACTTTTCATTCGTTCATTATGTTCATCATGACTCACCTTCATTATCTTTCACTTCATTACATAATACTTTACTTACAATACGTACATAGCAAGTAAAGCCACATCATAAAAAGTATAGTTTTAAAAATCGTTTAACGTGAAAAGATAACACATCACACAAAATAGCGAAAACTTAACATACATCAGCAACATGTCGTACGAGAACTACCCCATCACGCGAGAACCAACCTATCATGCGAGAACTTACAAATCGCGCGAGAACTACCTGTCATGCGAAAACATGCATATCGCGCGGAACTACACCTTTCGCGCGAAAACTTCCTAGAATTCAAAATTTTAACGTACATCAAAACTGCTCGCATGAAAACTATAGGTTCTTCCCGCCCAATCACAACTTATCGCGTCTAAGGCTGTCCTAACACGCTAACATCTTAAACATCATCAAACCAAGCAAAGAAAAGCATTTTAAAACGTTCTAGTATGCATAATAGCCCCAAAACATAAAACTTGCGTAAAAAGGGGACTAGAAACTCACCTTGAACAGCTTACGAGTAGAACACTTCATACCCGAGAACCCACTTAAAGTTCCAGCACCTAAACCCACGAAAACGAGCACTAAACACCAGAATTTCAGTCCAGAAGCTCGAACCGAGCAGAAACCGAGAAGAACACCTTGAAATCCTACATTTTGAAGATTTCTTCCACTTTCTCTCACTAAAACTGGGTGGGAACTTTCTCCTTTTTTTCCAGTCGATATGTACTTGAAAGAGAGGGTATGGGCACCCTTATCACCTTTTTGAACCAATTATGTGCAAGTTTGGCCCTTGCATGCTTTTAACCCCTTGCTTTTGAACTAACTTCCTGTTACTTCCCTTACTTTTCTTTTCTTTCTTTTTCAGAAATTTCCGGGTGTTACAAGTCCACCCCCCTTAAATAGGTTTCGTCCTTAAATCCTGTCACTCCTTAAAGAGATCTGGGTAGTGCCATCTCATTTCTTCCTCTGACTCCCAAGTAGCCTCCATTCCTTCAATGCAAAGACCATAGCCGCCACCATAGAGAAGCTTTGGATAATTACCCTGAGTACTAACCAAACCCAAGAAACTACGAATCTCGGATGGCGTCTTTAGAGACTTCCATTGAATCCCCACCTCCACCTTTGTCAGGTCTACCATAATCCCTTCAAGATTAACCACATGACCCAAAAGCTGAACCTCGCATAACTAGAACGCACACTTGGAGAACTTGGCATACAACTTCTCCATTCGAAGCGTATCCAACACTTCCCAGACGTGACCGATATGCTCCTCTTTGCTTTACGAATAAATCAGAACATCATCAATGAACATAGTCACTGACTTATCTAACTTAGGTCGACACACCTGCTTCATCAGATATATAAAGCAGCTAGCGCGTGGGTAAACCAAAGGAAATCACGAGGAACTCGTAGTGTCTATAACGCATATGAAATGTTGTTTTAGGGATATCCTGCTCCTCCACCTCAATTGATGGTAACCAGATCGAAGATATATCCTCGAGAACCAACTGGCACCTTGGAGCTGATCAAACAAGTCATTAGTCCTCGGTAACGGATACCGATTCTTCACAGTCAGCTTGTCCAACTCACGATAGTCGATGCACATCCTCATGCTACCGTCCTTCCTCTTCACAAACAAGACCAGAGCACCCCGAGGAGAGATACTTGGTCGACTGAACCCCTTATCTAACAACTCTTGTAGCCGAGTCATCAATTCCTTCATCTTGGAGGGAGCTAAACGATACGGCGCCTTAGAAACACGTTGGGCACCCGGTATCAATTCAATCAGGAACTCGATCTTGCGGTCCGGTGGCACACCTGATAGATCCTCCGAGAATACGTCTGGGAAGTCACACACGACCGGTACGTCGGGCCATCATGGTACTGAAGCATCCACATCTTTCATATAGGCTAGATAGGCACCACTTCCACTTCTCTGCCATAACCATCCAAATTACTTTTGAGATTGTACTAACTCTATTGCCATAGATTGTCATCAAACTCCCATCGGGTGCGGTGAATCAAATCATCTTCTTGCGACACACGATGTTTGCCTAATAGGCCGCTAGCCAATCCATCCCTAGGACTACATCGATTTGTCTAAGGGAATCACGAATAATTTAGCAGGGAACCTATGGCCTTCTGATTCTTTCACAAAATCCTCTAGGGCATCTTGTATCCTAGTGGACTTACCAATAGCAGTTTCTACATCGAAGGGCTCATAAATCTTTCTACTCCTACGGGCAACTTATTACAGAAGGCAACAAAAATAAAACCCCTACTAGCACCAAAATCAAACAGTAAAGAGGCATAAGTTCGAGTTACTAGAAGTGTACCTGACACAACGTCGGGATCTACCCTAGCCTCGTCCCGGGTCATCGTGCATGCTTTGACCTTCATCCTCTGCTCTCTTTCTTAGCCCCTTTCTTTGCCCCAGAGCTCTCAGCCCTCAACTTCTTGTAGTTTCTGCTCATGTGCCCAGTCTTGCCACAATAGTAACATTTCACCACATGACAATCCCTTGCCATATGGCCCTCCCTTCCACACTGAAAGCAGATGTTTGATCCCCACTTACCTCTTTATCCCCGTACCTGTCATCACTACTCTCCGGTCATCCACCCTTGCCTTTTGTTCTTTGGAGTGAAACCACCACAACCAACTCGTTCCCCATTCCAGTTTCTGTCACCATCACCTTTCTTACTCACCTCCTCTGTAGTCACTTCCTCCCTCTCATGGTACAGTCTCCGGATCGAGCACCGACTTAAACATGCCTGGCCGAGCGAAAAAAAGATGTCTACGGATATCCACCGGCAACCCTTGAATGTATCTCTTTATTCTCCGCGACACGGGTGTCACCTGCTTTGCCACCAGCCCCGCCATCTTATTAAACTTAGTTGTTTACTGCTGGTGCGTCATAGTTCCCGCCTCTAACTACAGGAACTCTCTCTTGATCTTGTCGAGTTCCCTATGAGGACAAAACTCCTCGATCACCATCTTTTTCAGTTCACCCTATCTCATCTTCCCGATTGCCCTGCTACCCTCGACCTGGACAATGTTATCCCACCAGCACAAGGTCGAATCCACAAACAAGTGGGTAGCAAACTTCACCTTCTGATCCTCCCTACACTCGCTGATATTTAACACAACCTTCATCTCTCTCACCCATCGGTGAGTAGCAGCAGCACTCCCGTTCCCATCAAATAACAGGGGCTTACATCTCTGGAATGCCGCATAGTTGCACCCCTTTGCAGTTTCCTGCACTGCTTCCTCCTCCTCATCGTCACTGGAAACAACCATCTCAGTCTCTGGTTTCTCCCTTTCTTTTGAACCTCCTTCTTCATCCTCTAGCCTATTGGCATTCTCCTTCTCCTGTTTCTCCTTCTTCTCATTTTCCCTCAGAGCTTTAATAACCTTAGTCACCACCGATGGCAGAATCGTCTGCATGACCTGATGAACTTCCTCCGCTACTACCTCTTTCATTGGGGCCCTCAGATTAGCACTCTCATCCTCACCATCATAGTGATGAAGCTCGGGCTATTCAAGAGCCATTTAGGCAGACTTAGCCCTGTTCCTTATGACACGTGGTCCAACACCATGTCCACCACGACCTCCACCTCGAGAAGCCTCCGAAGATCTACCACCAGCCATCACTAAACACTACAAGATTCAAACACCAACACGGTCATTCAAGGTAATAGCTCAGATTATGTCAGGTATAGTAAGTCCCTAATTACAGTGGCCAGGTGTGATTAGCCACTTACTTTACTCTTAACTCTCCAAGCATTCCCTATCCTGACTACATCAGTATCCAAATCTACAAAAAGGCACATAATACACATAACACGCGCACATAATTCCCTTTTATTAACCTTCATAAAACTTTTACTTGCAGGCATGTAGCTACTAGGACTGGCATCCCTTTCCCTTTCGTCCCATTCTCAGTTTAAGTTTAGGTTCTTTGAAAATATTTTACCCAATTCTCTTAAACTTTGGCTCTGATACCAACTTGTAAGGCCCCATTCCCGGGACACTTACAGTTGGTCAATCATCGCATAAAACTTTTAAAGCACATCATTCATAGCGGAAATTTAAACTTTTCATTAACAATTGAAAACATGTCAATACATAATATCTTTAGATTACATCATCAAAAATCATATTAATACAATATCATCTTAAAATGTGGATGCTAGACTCAAAACATTCCCAGTAGCTTATGCATCCATGCCTGCACCTCCTCAACATCAAACGGTTACCTGCCAACTATTATGCATACAAAATTCAGTGATACTGAGTGAGTCCTAGTTTAATAATAAAATACTTTGCGTTACATTAAAACATATCCTTTACATCCCTTGTCATCATACATCATACGTACAACTAGATAATAGTTGATTATTATCTTTATCATTGTTCATCGTCATTCGTTACTTCGTTCATTATTATATAGATTCTGTCTCATGCAATACCCCCGCGTCATGCTTTAAAAAGCTGATACTATGCTGGGGTTTATAAATAAACCCCCACGTCATGCCGAAGCTGACACAGTACCAGGGTACACGACAAGAATCCCATCACATCATGGCCAATCTCAAGGATTAGACCCTTGTGCCCATCATAAATGGTTAGCTAAACCGCACACAGTTGGAGCATACAACTACCTCATAAGTCGTGAACCTCCCTCATTTTGCTTGCAAGACTTTTCATTCGTTCATTATGTTCGTCATGACTCACCTTCGTTATCTTTCACTTCATTACATAATACTTTACTTACAATACGTACATAGCATGTAAAGCCACATCATAAAATGTATAGTTTTAAAAATCGTTTAACGTGAAAAGATAACACATCACACAAAACAACATCACATGCTAAAACTTAACATACATCAGCAGCATCTCGAGCGAGAACTACCACATCGTGCGAGAACCAACCTATCGCGCGAGAACTTACAAATCCCGCGAGAACTATTGTTCACGTGAAAACGTGCATATCACGCGAAAACTACACCTTTCGCATGAAAACTACACCTTTCGCGCGAAAACTTCCCAGAATTCAAAATCCTAATGTACATCGTAACTGCTCACGCGAAAACTACAGGTTCTTCCCGCCCAATCACAACTTATCACGTCTAAGGCTGTTCTAACATGCTAACATCTTAAACATCATCAAACCAAGCATAGACAAGCATTTTAAATCGTTCTACTATTCATAATAGCCCCAAAACATAAAACTTGCGTAAAAAGGGGACTAGAAACTCACCTTGAACAGCTTTCGAGTAGAACACCTCAAACCCGAGAACCCACTTGAAGTTCTAACACCTAAAGCCCACGAAAACGAGCACTAAACACCAGAATCTCGGTCCAGAAGCTTGAACCCAGCAGAAACCGAGAAGAATACCTTGAAATCTTACCTTTTGAAGATTTTCTTCCACTTTCTCTTACTAAAACTGGGTGGGAACTTTCTCCTCTTTTTTTTCTAGCCGATATGTACTTGAAAGACAGGGTATGGACACCCTTATCACCTTTTTGAACCCACTATGTGTAAGTTTGGCCCTTGCACGCTTTTAACCCCTTGCTTTTGAACTAACTTTCGGTTAGTTCCCTTACTTTTCTTTTCTTTCTTTTTTTGAAATTTCAGGGTGTTACAGATACACTGAGTAAGTTGTATTTTAAATTTTCCCAAAAATTAACTTTCTGAAATTTGAGTACTCCATTTGTGACCATTCATCAACAATTTTACCTCCCTTCTTATCCCCACCAAATGCCACATATGATGCATTTTTATGTTTGAAATCATGGAGGAGTGAACAGTTTCCTGTCATATGCTTGGAACAACCACTGTCAACATACCACTTGTTGTCAGTCCTCCATGGATGTTGCTTCAAAAATGATGAAAACAATTAGAAAGTGGAGCCCAAGCCTTAATGGTCTTGGGCTTGCCATTGTTATCTAGAATAGTTACTCCATCATGAATGAGCCTAGATATTTCAAGATTATTTTTAGTCTCAATTGATTCATTATGTTCTGTTTGGGGTGAGGATGGTTCTGTTGGAGATGGACTTGAAGCACTTTGATCTTGATTCACAGTCACTTTCTCTGTCACTTCTTCCTTGAGTATCTTTTTCATCAAACTTGAAGATGACATTTTGTTAGAAAAAGTTTCAGCATCTTTTGTTTTTGACTGTGGTACATGATTACCCTTTTTAAAGTGATCATAGAAGGCTTCATCTTCTTGTAACACTACGTTCTTGTGAGGAGTCTTGCTTTGATAGTGTTGCTTCTCCTTCTTTTTCTTTGTTTGATCATCAGCAAATGTTGGCTTCTTGACCTTTGGTACCTTTTGTTTTGGTTGTTGCTTCTTTTATTTTGAGACGTTTGATTCTTTATTCTCAGAAGATTATGAGTCTGATTCATCATTCTCAAATTGTCGCTTCTTTGGCACTTTAGATTTGTTCTTCTTGTTGAAGTAGCATTCTTGAGTAGAATGGTTCTTCTTGTTGCAAATAGCACAGTGCTTATTGAAGTAGCAATCAGAAGTCATATGATTGTTCATATTACATATGGAACAATAGTTGCTGAAATAACAATCTTCTGTGTTGTGATTATACATATCACACCACTTGCAGTATTTTTCTTCAGCTTCACTATCACACTCCACTGTCTTCTTCTGCTTCTTTTTCAATATTCTTTCAATCTTTGCAGCTGAAGTATCTTCTTGTTGTTGCAAAGAATTCACATCTCTTTGTTGTTTCATTACTTTCTTGATAGTTTGTGATGCAGCAAATGTTTTCTTATTCCGTAGATCTTCTACAGATGACTGTTTTTATTCAGATGATTGCTTCTTCCGTAGATCTTCTACGGAAGTTGACTTTGAGTAAGATGAATGCTTCTTCCGTAGATCTTCTATGGAAGTTGACTTTGGAACATTTTTCCTTTGCTTTTCTACGGATGTGTGAGGACTAGTCTTCTTCTTCCGCAGGTTTTCTGCTGAAGTGTTTTTCTCTTTTTCCTCCCTAGTTCTTTTTGCTGACTGACTTTTGTACTTTTTGTTGAGCTCCTCAATTCCTTCATTAAGCTGACCAATTCTTGTGTAGATGGTCTTCAACAAATTTCTTTGTTTTGGAGGATAAGGTAGCTTGATCTCCTTAAGGACTTTGGGAATTATAGATTCAGTTGCCACATTCTTTTCCTTACCCAACCCAGCACATTATTGTTCATTAGGCTTATCAACCTCATCCAGATCATCACAGTCATCAAAGTCAAATTCTGATTCATTTTGTTTTGAAAATTCTGATTCAGATGAATCAGTTTCACTGATTTTAGTATCTTCACCATTTACCACTTCATTATTTTCAACTTTTGATTTAGTTTTGGTGCTTGGCACAAAATGATTTAATAAATTGTTTGTCATTGTCTCAGGTAGTGTGGGGTAATTATCATTCACTGGTGGTGCAATAGCATTAAATCCCAACCAATACCTGTTCTTTGATTCAATATGAGAATTTAAGAGTTTCTCATATTGCTGTGATGATAATTGGAACTTTTAATGTTTCACTTCAGTAGATGCATGATCAGACATGGATTTTATTAAAGAGATGGTTAGATGCTCAACTTGTGCTTTCAGATTAAAGTTTTTAGACACAAGTTTATCTAAATCCTTTTGCAAGGAAGTGATTTTAACCTGATATAGTTTATGTTCTCTTACATGAGATTCATTTAAAATCATTGTTTCTTTAACTTTATCAGCCAACTGTTAAGCATGGACCCTGTATCTCTCTACCTATTCAACACATGTTGGTGAACATAACCTGTCCCGTACCTCTCTGGCCATAGGTGGAACTTTGTTCTCCAAGTTAGCCATCAGTGCTTGATTTTCCTCCTGGACTTCCTTCTCATACATGCTCCAATCACAAGTTCCATCCTACAAAATAATCAGACCTGTTTCTTTAGAGTTACTGGTACCTGTTGAAGAACCTGTGGCTTGTGGGGATGAGTTCGTTAGTTGAGGTTGCTTGAAGCTTCTCTGATTTGCTTGTCTTGTGTCTGTTGTTGATTGCTGATTATTGTTGCATTCCTTTGAGAAGTGACCATACAAATTACATTTGTAACACCTCACCTTTGATTTGTCAACACCAATCTTTGTTGTTCTTCCTGCAACAGATAGTCCTTTGTTCCTTCTCATGTACATCTTGTCCCTGTAAGCAATCATGGCCATTTGCCATTGTAGATCCATCTCTTCAACTTCATTAGAATGAAGTTCTTCCAGGTCTTGTTGGCAGATATGAGCAGGAGTCAGAGTCTACCCAAGTATGCTTGAAGCTTGAACTAAATGCTAAAAATGCTGCTTTCTGTTCTTTTGTTTCTAGAACCACAGTGATTGGTTCAGATATACTGTTGCTTTTGTTGTTTGATGATCCCTTTGCTGTTGAGCTTTTAGAATCATTAGATTTCCCTTTTGTTTTCTTGTTTGAACTACTTTAAAAGTTAGATTTAGAAGACTTTGCTGCATAGAAACCAGCTTCTTCTTCATCATCACTTTCAGCACAAGAGCTTCCTTTATCACCATTGGAAATAAAGGCACTTCCAACATTCTTAGCTTCTTTGAATTGATATGGTGCAATAGGAGCTTTTGCAATCTTGTTTGTGGTTTTCTCATCCAACTCCAATGCTTCTACCTTGGCTACCAAAGTATCTATTCCAATTGCCTTTAGATCAATGGTATTTTTGAACATAGACATAGTTTGTGTCCAACTTTCAGGCAAGGTATGTAGCATCTTTTTGTTAAGTTCCACATTATTGTACTTCAACTCAAGAATATTCATCTCAATAACAAGTTGCATAAATCTGTGGAGTTGTTGAGGGAAGGATTCACCCTGAATATGATGGAATGTTTCATACTATGAACGCAGGGTATCCTTCCTGATGCTTCGGATTTCATCACTGCCTTCACACAAGATGTGAAGAATTTTCCACAGTGAGTTGGCTGTTTTGTATGCTTCAAATCTAATTAGGAGGTCTTCAGGTAGGGCCATGGTAAGCATACTATATGCCTTGATGTCAACTTTGACTTTCTTGGCATCATCAGGATACAGATTTTTCAGGCTTATGGGCTGGTTGTTGTCATTATAATCAGGTCCTAAAGCAGGTGGAATGTAAGGACCTTCAGTAATGGACACCCATAAATCAGAATCTGTATAGTTGACGTGATTTCTGAATCGGATTTTCCATGTTTTGAAATCAGATTTGTTCTTCAAATTCGGAGGTTGATAAACTCCAACCACTGAATTGCTCATGTTGATTGTCTGTGTTAATTATCAAAATTATTAGTTGATCTAATATCCTATGAATATGTAAAAAACAACGCAAATACACTAACACAGCAATAATAAATCACTGATAATATTAATATCAAATCAACTAAGACAAAAATTCCTTGGAATTAATGACTTCTGTGGCGAACGAATTAATTAATAACACACTCTTAATTAAATAAGAAGATGGTCAAAATTAGACATATCGCTCAATATATTCTTAGTTAATTTGAAATTAAAAATGTTAGATGATGATGGGTTTTGTTCAAACATAATAGAACAGGCTTGAAATATCGCACAATGACACAAATCCACAAATCAAAAGCGATTCTGATGCAAATCGAAATTAATCGAGCAATGGAGCAATGAATAATGATCGATATAACAAGATTTTGATGATTTGATAAAACAAACAATCAATTAAAATAATCAAACTGATAAATCAATTGATCTAGATCAACGAGCACGAGGCTCTGATACCACCTGTGAATCCAAGGATCGAATCACGAATTATTTGTTTGATTGAACAAATAAAGATCACGGAATTATCAATATTTGATTTTTTAATTTAATTGTTTGTGAAACTAAAATCGACTAATAAAGTATAAAATAGATTGAAAACAGAACAATATAATGCAACAAAAGATTGTTTCAATTGTTTTTCATTGATACAAAATCGATTACAATAACTAATGATGCTTTTGGTGATCTTGTGATCTCCAATGATGTTCTTGATGTTTTGTTCTTTTTGCTATATTGATTGAATAATTGATTGATATCGTTTCTATGAATAAATGACTCACTATTTTAGTATCGATGTCTCTCAGTCACATATTCAACCACCTATTGATTGTTATCGATTACTTATGAATTGACTATCAATAGCGTATTTTTATTCTCCTAATGAGTGCATCCTTGCCTTATATTTATAGGCAGAGGGATTCACGATTTACAATGCAAACTGCAACTTTCCTATTTGTGAAGGCTACAGCTGTAACATTCCTAATATGACATCCTAAGACCTCTGACAGAAAGCAAGTCTTCCATAGATGTTGACTTGATGACATCACTTCAGGCAGCTTGACTTGTTGATCATGTGTTGGTAGTTGATGAGTGCTCACGCAAGTTGATCTTCCATAGGAAGTTAATCTTCCGTAGGAAATTGGTCTTCTGTAGAAATTTCTGATCCTGGAACTTTATCCTTAGGAGCAACTTCTTCAGCAGCAGGAGCTTGATCTCTAGACTTGTTCTTTAGTAGATGTTGTGCTTCCGCAGGAGATCTGTGGATGCACATCACTTGTTCAGATACGCTCCGGAGAACATCTACGAAAGAGCAAACTTGATCATCCGTAGTTGTTCTTGTACTTGGTTCCACAGAACATCTACGGAGGAACAACTTGTTCATCCACAGGAGTTCTTTCACTTAGTCGATTTTCAAAATTGACCACGTATGATGTTTTCCTGCAATAACATAAAATCAACGCAAATAACATTTGGGTTAACATATATTTCATGCATTACAAAATGATAAAGATTATAGAAGTTTATTACAAGAAATGATTCATCATCTAAACCTATACAAAAGAACTAGACCTAACACCTTTCGCGCGAGAAGTTGTGGATTTCCCAAAGTTGGTTCCAAGTTTGTTACAACAGAATCAATTTGCACGACAACTTTCAACTTTTGCAAAATTCAGTTGCAAAAGTTTTTGCATGAAAAGTTTGCATTGTTCGCGCGAGAACTTTAAAGATTTCACGTGATAAGTTTATCATTCGCTCGAGAACTTTGAGTTTGAAGAATTTGTGAAGAATTTGATTTTGCAAGTAAGAACAATGTCTAAAGTGAGGCACATCACTGCCACTTTGAATCTTGACAATGAGATTGGTACGAGCACAAATCCACCTCGTCTGCTCAGTGAAGAAGATACCCAGATTGGGCGTTTAGGTTTGAGAACCATGTCATGTGTACTGAACCCCGGATGATGAGATCTATCAAGCAAGGTTCATATATTCTAGTGTATAAAAATGATAAGGGTGATTTGGTCCCAAAACATGAACACTTATGGGACGAGGAAGACATGAAGATGAAGGAACTTGATGACAAAGCCTATGCTGCCATCACCATGGCACTCACTATTGAGATTGCATAGAAGTTTAAGGACTTTACCAAGGCTAAGGATTTATAGGATGCTATTGAGGAACAAATCATGGGCAACAAAGACATGAGAGAGAGAAGAAAATACATGTTGAACCAAGAGTTCAATATGTTTAATCATATCCTGGGTGAAACTTTGGAGGCTTAGATGTCTAGGTTTGTGAAGTTAGTCACTAAAATGAAGAGTGCAGGAATTACCTTAGAAAATATAGTAGTAAACAAAAAGCTGTTAAATTTTCTACCATATTACTGGAACAACAACTGCACTACTATCAAAAGAACCAAGGATCTGTTCACCTTGACACTTAGTGATCTCATCTCAACCATCAAATCCTATGATCTGTTCACCTTGACACCTAGTGATCTCATCTCAACCATCAAATCCTATGATATGGATGATAAGCAGAGGGCAGCAAAGTACATCAACTTAATGGGAGCTGAAGCATCAGCATTGTATGCCAAAATGGCCAGTAATCCAAACTATTATGTAAGCTATTCTCAATTGTGTCAATAACAACCGTCAGCATCTTCTGCTTATCCAACTATCAAAGATCAAAACTTGCCCCAATCCTTACCCCAATATCAAGCTACTCATCAAAATCCTTATGTCCAAGCTCAAATTCAATCCCAACCTCAAACCTACCCATAGATTCAAGCTTCTCAACCTACATAACAAGCTTTTGTTGTTAACTCACAACCAACCAAACAAACCATCCAAATAGCTGAAGAACACCTGGCCTTATTCACTACCTTCATGAACAGTTATGAAGCATTTTCAGCTAGAAGACTTAGTGTACCCAACATCTTGGTGGATGACTTACAACAAGTCAATCCTGATGATGTCAAACAGAATGATATTAAATACGAGATGGCTATGGTGGTGTACAGAGCCAAGAATTTTGCTAGGAGAACTGGAAGGAAAGTGTTTAGGATAAACAACTCCAGCAAAATAGGGTTTGATAAGTCTAGTTTGAGATGCTACAACTATGACAAATCTGTTCATTTTGCCAGAGAATGCACTGAACCCAGATCAAATTAGAGTGATCATGGAAAGAAGTTGGTGATAGTGGAGGTGGAAACAAAGAAAGATCAAGCGAGCACATCTAATAACAAAGCTTTGGTGTCTCAAACCAATGAGGATTATGATTGGTCAAACCAAATGGAAATTCTAGACATTAAGCTATCTACTGCTCTGTTGGCTGAGATTGAACCAGTTGAACAACCCCATGAAGATAACTTGTTTATTGAGTTTGTGTCTAAAGCAGTGTTGGAAGGTGTGTTTACCGAGGAAGAGAAGGTTGAAGAAGAAAAGGTGGAAGAGGTGAAAACTAAAGCTGTGACTGAAGGTGATGAAAATGCTGTTGAGTCTACTCCAGCAAAAGATGAAGAGATAAAAAAAAAGACTGTTGAGATCACTCCAGTCCAAGTTGAAGAATTAGTTAAAGCTGTTGAGCTTGCTTTAGCATCTGTGTGTGTAAAAGAGCAAAGTGCTGTTGAGATCACTCCAGCAACAAAAGCATATGAACCAAGAGTTTTAAAGGCCTTCATGGTGAATGTGGTCCAAGAAGAGACAAAGAAGAATGTTGAAACCGATGAGGTATATATTTCTCTTTGTTCAGATATGTGCGAAGAAAAGGTTCAAAGATACAGAATTCACAACGAAAGTTTGATATTAGAAGTTGAAAAACTTCAATATCAAGCTCGTTAATATAAATCAGATGAGAAATTTTTTAAAGAAAAGATAAATGCTTTAAACAAATCTATTTACCAATCAAAATTAAATCTTCATGATAAAGAATACAATATAAAAGATTTGAGAAAACATAATGATGAATTATCTTTAGAAATTAACAAAATCAATAGTGAACTCTTATCTATGAAATTAGTTGTTTAAAAATTCAAACTTTCATCAAACATCGTTGAAGGTATAATCAAATCACAGATGACACAAAAGATTAATGGTGGTAAAAGTGGAGTGGGTTATGCTAACATTGCACCACCTATTAATCATGATTATACAACTTTGCCTTCATCAATTACAACTCATGATGAAGAGACCTATGGTTTAGGTTTTCAACCAACAACTGACTTCACACCTGTAGTCAATGTTTCATTGACTGTTGACCCTGTCATAAAAACTGAACTTAATATTAATAAGGACAATTTTCTTGCAGAAACATTAAAGATAGATGGTTTGGTTGAAGAAAGGGAAAGCGATGATGAATTAGATTTTATAGAAAATAAGATTTGTAATGAAAAACTATCTTGTAATTCATCATAAAAAATAAATGAAAGTTTGGAAGTTTTAGTTGATTCAAATGTTTGTTCAAAAATGTCAAATAAAGATAAGAAACGAGCATCAAAAATAAACTTTAGAAACAAAAAACGTAAACATGTTACAACATCTATAGCTGACTTGAAAACTGATTTCGAGAATAGATTTGTTTCTATAGGCAACATTGATAATGAGGATCATATTTTTAAAGAAACAAATGCTAGTTTCTTTGAAAATAAATCTTCTATTATTGCTAACACTGTGAAACAAGATGTGTGTAGAATAGGTTCATAGGACAATGGTCCTAATCCAGTCCAGAAGATACATAAGGCTAAAGCTACAAATCATGCTACATCAGCATATGTAATGAATCAAAAAGCTAGGACTAATACCTCAATTCCTCTGAAATCATCTCAAGCAATTAAAAACGATAAGAAAAGAAGAGAGACTGTTAAAGAATCAAAAGGCCAAGGACATACTAAGGCCAGATTCTATGATAACAGTAGAAGTTATCCAAAAAAGTTCGAGCAAAACATACGAGCTCCAAATTCATATAATAAGATTGGTAGTTATGTGTGTGGAAAGCCAAATCACATGGCTAGAAATTGTCATCATCAACATCAGTGAACAAGCAAACAGAAATTTCATAATTCAATTGCTAATAATAGAAAACGTTTCTTTGTAAATGCAAATTTTAAAAGAAATTTAGATCAATCAAATGTTTTTGCTAAAAATAGTACTGATTTAAACAAAGAAAAGATCAAAGTAAAATCAGTACATGTTGATGATAACAATTTCATCACACCACCAATCAAACAAGTGCAAAGGTGGAAAATTAAAGGAAAAACACCTGAGCCTTTTGTTGTTGAAAAATGCGTTTTCGATGACAAAAGAGGTGTGATATTGCAAAATGTATCATGTTTAGATGAAAACAAAGATCTCAAGTCTACCACGGCTTGGGTTCCTAAAAATGATTAAATTTGTCCTATTGTGTAGGAACAACCAAGGCAAGCTATCAACCTATGTTTGGCATGTAGTTAGTGGTTGTTCAAGACACATGACTGGTAATATATTCCTATTAAACAACATACAACCATACAATGGAGGATATGTTATCTTTGTCGGGGACAAGGGAGGTAAGATTACAATGAAAGGTATAGTGACTAATGGTGTATTAAGCTTTGAAGATGTCAATTTTGTAGAGGAACAAAAACATAATTTGCTTAGTGTCTCTCAAATTTGTGACAAAAAGTATTCAACACATTTCACTCATAAAGAATGTCCTATATTAAAACCTGGCTTTGTAATACCTGAAGAATGGATTTAATAAGAACTCCGAGAGACAAAGACACGTATTTACTTGACATGAATGGTACATATTCATTTGTAACTGCGTCGTGTTTTTTATCTAAAGGCTCGGAAAGCAACACACTGTTATGGCATCGTTGTCTTGGTCATGTGAATGTTAAAATAATGAACAAACTGGTTAGAGGAAATCATGTTGTTGGCTTACCACTGAAATAATTTCAATTAATAGAGCATTGTCTATCATGCTCTAAAGGAAAACAACATAAACTTCCTCATAAACCAGTTGCTCATACACAAATTTACTCTATTCTTCAATTGCTACACATGGATTTATTGGGTCCTGTAAGTGTTTTGAGTTTAGGACATCATGCATATTGTTTGGTTATTACTGATGATTTTTCTAGATTTTCATAGGTTTTCTTTTTAGCATCCAAAGATGAGACACGTTACCTGCTGATGAAATTCAAGACACTTGTGGAAAATCAGACGGACAAGACAATCAAAGGCATACGAAGTGATAATGGCACCGAATTCTGCAATCGTATCTTGAATGAATTCTACGATTCAAAAGGGATAGCAAGACAATACAGTTCTACAGAAACTCCATAACAAAATGGAGTTGATGAAAGACAAACAAAACCTTAATTGAAGCAGCTAGAACTTTGTTATTAGCAGCTAAATTATCTTCATTCTTTTAGGCAAAAGCTATTAACACTGCATGTTATGTACAGAATAGTGTCTTAATCAACAAACAACAAAATATGACTCCTTATGAAATCTTTTTCAAACATAAACCCAAAGTTAGATATTTCAAAACTTTTGGATGCTGTTGTACTTTGTTAAACATATCTGATAATAAATCAAAATTTGATGAAAAAGCTGATGATTGTTATTTTGTTGGTTATTCAGCTAACTAAGTAGCATATTGTGTTTATAATAAAAGAACTAAACAAATACTTGAGTCATTTGATATAGATTGGCACAAATCTAACAAAACAGATGCAGGTTATGCTCCTTCATGGGTTTATGATTATGCTTTTTTATTTGAAACATTTAATCAAAAATCTGTTGTTTCTACAGCTGATCCACCTTTGACATCCTCAATACAAGATATTTTTGCTAAAAATGTTGGATCTACATCTTCCCTAGCTAAAGGAATATCTTTAGATATACCTTCATCTTCTAATGCTGCAGCAGTTCCACATTCTGTTCCTGAACTAGATTTATCTTATTTGGATACAGTTGTTGAACAACAGCCACAAGTTTCTGATTAGAGTTCATCTCCTACTCTAAATGATCCAATTGACACTATTCAAGTACCATTTGAATATCTTTCTATTGGTAATGATAATCAAGACAAAGAAATTGTTTATCAACTAGAAGGAGAGAACACTGTTGAAGAGCATGTTGTTCATATGTCTAACTTAGATGAAGTTATCTTTGAAGATGCTATTCCATAGCTGAGAGTTCATAGAAACCATCCAATGGAAGCAATTATCGGTCCATTATCCCAAGGCGTCAGAACATGAAGTCAATCAGGAGCAATAAACACATGTGTATATTCATGTTTTCTATCTCAAATAGTGCCGAAGAATGTTGAAATGGCATTGAAAGAAAACAGTTGGGTAGAGGCCATGACGAGCTGATGCAATTCAAGAAGCTAAATGTTTGGTGTTTGTGTGAATAATCAAAGGGTAAGTTGCCAATCAGCACGAAATGGATTTTCAAAAACAAACGGATGAAAAGGATGTGATAGTCCACAACAAAGCCACACTTTTTGTTCAAGGATTCTATCAAATTGAAGGACTTGATTATGAAGAAGTATACGCTCTAGTTGCAAGACTAGAAGCTATACAAATTTTTCTGGCATATGCTTCATACAAGAACTTCAAAGTTTATGAAATGGATATGAAAACTGTGTTTCTGTATGGCAAAATGAAGGAAGAAACCTATGTCTGTCAACCACCAGGATTTAAAGATCCTAATCATCCTGATTATGTTTACAAGTTAGACAAAGCACTTTATGGTTTACACCAAGCACCTCGAGCTTGGTATGCCACTCTCACTGAACATTTGCTTTGCAAATGGTTATACAATAGGTTCTATTGATCAAACTTTATTCATAAGGAAAACTGGTGATGATCTGATTCTAGTTCAAGTTTATGTTGATGATATTATCTTTGGGTCTACCAATGATGACTTGTGCAAGGAGTTTGAGGCGGTTACGAAGAAGAAATTTGAGATGAGTGCCCTTGGAGAAATGATGTTTTTCTTAGGTATTCAAGTTAAACAAGATGAGAAGGGAATACTGATACATCAAGAAAAGTATATTCACAGTATCATGGATAAGTACAAATTCCAAAACTCCAAGACAGCTCCTACTCCTATGTCTTCTTGTCCTACTTTGACTCCTGATCTCACAGGAGAAGATGTTGATCAACACATGTATCGATCAATGATTGGATCCCTGATGTATCTCACTGCAAGTAGACCGGACATCATGTTTCTTGTTTATCAGTGTGCATGTTATCAAAGTAATCCAAAGGAATCTTACATGAAAGCTGTCAAGAGGATTTTTAAGTATCTCAAGGGTCAACCCATACTTGGTATTTGGTATCCTAAAAATTTTGATTTTAATTTATTTGCTTATACTGATAGTGATTATGCAGGATGTAACTTGGATAAGAAGTCTACTACTGGCGGTTGTCAATTTATTGGCAATAGGTTGATTTCTTGGCAGTGCAAGAAGTAGCAGACAGTATCCACTTCGACTGTAGAGGCTGAATATGTGGCTGTATCAAGCTGTTGTTCACGAATCATTTGGATTCAACAACAACTTCTTGATTACGGCCTTAATATTTATGATACTAAAATTTGTTGTGATAATAATATAGTTTTGAACATTGTGAAGAATTCAATTCAGCATTCTAAGACTAAAAACATCGACATCCGAATGCATTTCATCCGTGACTGTTTTGAAAGGAAACTTATTCATTTGGAGTCAATTTCCACAAATGACAACATTGCTGATTTGTACACTAAGGCGTTTGATCATTCCAGATTTGACTTTTTAGTTAAATCTTTGGAAATGATTATGTTGGTCCACTTGATCGTTGATACAGTGCAATTGAATAATAAACACAAACAAATCCCACTGAAAACACAAATATCAAGATATTTATGTAAAATATAGATCAAACACAATAAAATATTGATGAACAATGATGAACACTTTAAGAACACTCAATAAACCTTTGTTTGATCTGAATTGATTGCTAAAGATATTACAAATGTGAAAAGACGCTCAATCAATGGCTCATTCAAGCTTACTAAACACACTAATGACTCTAGCTATATATAGTCTAATTACAATTAGCCCCCTAGACTATCATTAAAATATAAAAATAACTTAAACATAAATAAATATATTTTGTTGACACAAAATATATTTATTAACAATAAACTCCTAGTCATTTATATCTTCAACGTCTCGTCTCGGTTCTTCATCTCGAACGTGTCTGTTTGACTTTTCCGATGACTTTGACAGTGACTTTGACATTTGTTGACTTTGACTGTGTTGATAATATAGACTATCCTTTTCAGACCCAACAATACTCCCCCTTAGTCTATTATTATCAATGTCTTTCATCGTGATCAGCACCGATAAGTTAACTATATATTGATCTTCAATCTCCCCCTAGATTGATGATCTGGTACCGACAATCTTTCATCTTATAGGCTCCCCCTTTTTTTTTTTTTTTTTGAAATGATCAGAGGCTAATTTCGATGAAATTTCACTAAATTCGCTGACAAATTTGCTGAATTTTCACTAATTTCGCTGGCAAGTTCGCTGGTAATTTCTCTCCTAATATCGCTGGTAATTTCAGCAGCAGCTTCGCCCAGCAATGGCACACAGATGCTAGTTTTGCTGGACAGTTTCGCCCGAAACTAGTTGAACTTTCGTTCAGAGAACAATTTGGCAGTAATTTCGCTAGGTTTGGCACACAAACACAATGAACTTTCGTTCAACGCATATACATTCGCTAGGACAAAGAAATCAGATCCAGAACCAAGAACTGTGTAATTTCGCTGAATGATCCCTAGTTTCGCCTGGCGAAACTGTGTAGTTACGCTGGACGATCTGTAAATTTGCCCGACGTATCTGGACAGCTTTTTCAGCACAAAATGAGCTGAAATTCATCGAAATCTCAATGAATTTGAGATTTGATGATTTCTAAAGCTTCCAACACCAAAAACGAGCAATCCTCAATCAATTTCCATGTCCAAAACATGCAAATTAGATCGAAAATGAATGTAACAGTGAATTGTTTGAAAATACCCAAAAACTCAATCAATCAAGAGCACAAAGGCTCTGATACCAAATTGTTGGTCCACTTGATCGTTGATACGGTGCAATTGATTAATAAACACAAACAAATCCCAATGAAAACACAAATATCAATGATATTTGTGTAAAATATAGATCAAACACAATAAAATATTAATGAATAATGATGAACACCTTAAGAACACTCAATAAACCCTTGTTTGATCTGAATTGATTGCTAAAGATATTACAAATGTGAAAAGACCCTCAATCAATGGCTCATTCAAGCTTACTAAACACACTAATGACTCTAGCTATATATAGTCTAATGACAATTAGACTTAATGACAATTAGCCCCTAGACTATCATTAAAACATAAGAATGACTTAAACATAAATAAATATATATTGTTGACACAAAATATATTTATTAACAATAAACTCCTAGTCATTTATATCTTCAACGTCTCGTCTCGGTTCTTCATCTCGAACGCGTCTGTTTGACTTTTCCGATGACTTTGACAGTGACGTTGACATATGTTGACTTTGACTATGTTGATAATATAGACTATATTTTTCAGACCCAACAGATTAACTTTGGTTAACATTTATTCTTACACCCTTTTCAAAAATATTTTTATTTGTCTTTGTTAAAATTGTTATTTTTCTGTCTAGATAATCATAATTTTAGGGGGAGAAAATTTGAAAATATAAAAAAAAATATTTTGTTCTTAGGGGGAGTAAATAGTTTAAAGAAAAGTTCATAAAGATTTTGATTTACAAAATTGAGAAAATTAAGTTTTCAAGAGTTTATAGGAAATGATAGTACATTTCTTGATTTTGAATCATTGCATCCTATGGCTTAAAAGAAACTGACTTGGATTATGTTTGATATGTTGATAGGCTAGATATTCAAGTATGAAAAGCACTATGTTTTGTGATGCACTGAAAGTAACTTTTTATGACTGAAGTGGGTTACTTATCAAGGTTTTGTGGTAACTCTGATTCCATGTTAAAACAGACTAAGAGTTATAGTCTAGTCATACTCAAGCTAGTTACTTTCTGGTTCAGCTTCTTTCAGATATTGTGTATATATGTATGAAATCAAAATACAAAAAAAAAATAGATATACAAATGAAAACAAAATACAAAAGAGAAAAACAAACAAAATAAGCAAAAAGAAGCCAAAAGGCCATATAGGAATAAAAGATGCTAATGAGCACATTAATAAAGAATATATGAAAGACATACATACTATATGATAAATATTCTTCTTTTTTGAGAATATTTTCCGACACAAGAGGCAAAATCAAAAGATGGGGCATGTAAGTCCGACTTGGCATGTAAGTCCTAAACGTCTTGCGAGGGCAAAAACATAAGTTCGATTGGCGTTAAATAAGTCCTAAAACTTGTTAATATTCTGTGTTCAGAAAAGTTTCTCAGGTTAGTTATGCTCATAAGAGATATTTTATTAGAAAATTCATTCTGAAAAGCCTGATCTAAAGAGAAAGGTTTAAGTCAAATTGGGGTGACTTGAAATCTCAAAAGTGTCTTGAAGTTGGATAAGGTTCTACAAGATTTTTGATTGTGGGACACTCTGAAGACATATAATTTAATCAAATCAAGATAAAATCACAGCTTATGTGTCTAGGTAAACTTGAAGTCTATGTTTAAATTGGACACAATATATTGACAATCAACATAACCAATTCTATTTATAATAAAGTTGGATGATGGTAACGATCAATTTCTAAGAAATATGATTTTGTACTTGAAAATTATCAAAAATAGTTAAGTAAATAATTAGTCAATATTATTTTTGTACATATGTTTTTCTACTTGTTTTATTTTTATATCTTTTTCAAAATTAAGGGTGTTCGAATGATTGTAAACACTTAGCTAAACATAATTATTTTTCATAACAAATCATAAGGCTTAATAATCAATAAAATTCAAAACATAAAAAAATTAAAAAAATTCAAAAAATTAAAATTTTCAAAGAAAATTAAACTTTTCAAGCGAAAGGTTCACACCATACGTAAAGTTTAAAACAAATGCGAAAGGTTGAAAGTCATGCAAAATGTTCATTATGCGAGAACTGCGACTTCTTGCGCGAGAAGTCAGAGTACTATATATTGCACAGTGTGTGAAAAGTCAAGTATTCGTACAACTGTAGTCTGAAATTTTCACTCTCAAATTCTAAGTGTTGAAACTCTGTCCAACTACGAAACTTTTGTTCAGTGTAGTCGCCTATTGATTTCTAATCACTTATTAAGGTATATAGATGTTAACAACTTCGATTTGAATGTGTTTGATCTTAACCAAAACATTATGGACTTAAAAAATTAATTTAATAATGACTTAGTCGACACCTATGAAATATGTTTTAATGGCTAAAACACCTTGAAATTGACAGATTGAAAATTTGAAGTGCAACAGACTTTTCGCATGCGAAAAGTACTGTGCATATGAACAGACTTGTCGTGCGAGAAGTTGACCTCTGGTCAAATTCAAATTCAAGTGATAACTTTGACTTGTCGCATGAGATTTGACTTGTCGCATGAATCTGAAATTTGTAGTTTTCGTGCAGAACTTGGAGTTTTCGCACGAGAAGTCTAAAATTCCAAAATTTTTTCTAAGTGTTGAGTTTTCTTTTCTAATACTGAAATTTTTCTGAATTTTTCCTTGTATACTGATATTAATGCTTAATGTTTCATATGGCAAGGCATATGGTTTTTAACAAGAACCATAATGTGATAGCTTACCTTGGTGATGTCACTGAAGACAAAGCATTATTCCAATAGCTTATCGAGGGACTCGAGACTTCACGTATTCACTATGCTATATCACCCTGTCCTACTATATATTCTGATGTCATAGACGAGTTCTGGCACTCAGCTGCAAATGAGATAGACGAAGATGGGGAACCCTGTATTACTGCCACAGTTAAGGGTAAGAGAGTAGTGATTACCACTGAGGTAATCAACATCGTGCTATTACTTGAAGATGTTCCTAATGTACCTGTGAAGATTGATGATGATGCTATGAAGGATTGTTTAGTATGTATGGGCTACAGTCATCGTTACCCATCATTGGAGAAGAAGTACCTTCCACCCTTTTGGAAGTACTTGTTTCATGTGGTGATCCATTGTCTGAGTAATCTCAAGGCAGGCATGGATAGTTTGAGCGCTGTGTTCGGATCCCTGCTTATTTCACTTGTTGATGATCTTCCTTATAGCATATCGAAAGCGATTTTCTCATAGATGCAAAAGAATATGATTGCTGTAGTGGGGAAGACGTTTATTATATACCCTCGGTTTATACAGATGATTGTGAATGCTGCTCACCCTGAGCTAGCAGGGTTTCATTCATCAAAGTATATAGTTTTGATGATGAAGAAGGATATATTCACCTATCTAATGGGTGCTCATAGGAATGCATGGGATGGATCCCATTTTTCTAAGTTGGGAATATTTAGTGAGGGTTTCCAAGCTGAAGATAGACCCCAAGAGACTGATGCTCCTCATGTTCATAGAGATGTTACATCTGGTACATCTACATCTATGACTCAAGCTGCGGAAGTTGATACAGCTGGTCTGTCAGTGAGTGCTGCCCCAAAAGCACCTAAGAGTTCTTAGGATGCTACCAGATCTGAGATCGATGCTGAGATAGACTCATGGTTCACTAACAGTGGAAGTGAGACCAACAGTGATCAGATCGGGAACATACCATATGTATTACATGAACGTCCCATAGTGCGTGAAACACCAGTCAAACGCACTGCTGAGGAGCTTGATTCTTATTTTGTTCCTGAAGAGACTCCTGTATCTAGGGGAAGGAGTAAGAGGATGGCGAGGAGAATGAGTGAAAGTCCTCATGGTAGGGGTAGAGGATGTGGAGTGTTAAGGAAACATCGGACCCCTGGAGGTAACTGTAACTGAGACTCCTGTCATAGTAAGTGAGGAAACACCAACTAAAACACCATCTGAGTTACCCACTTCTACTGCTGACATTATAAGGACCCCTCCTAGAGAACAGATGGTTGATGAGACTATTGGCTTGGAAGACTTCATAAGTACACCTCCTGAGTTCCGACAAGGTGCTAGTACTTCAACTAATTCACCTACACGTATTACATTGGAAGAATGTGTACGTAATCTTGAGGGAGAGATGTTGGAGAAGACCAAAGTTATAGATGATCTGCAGAGGCAGTTAATTGATAGAGATGAAAGGATTAAGAATCTCGAACATCAGCAAACGCTTATTTTCAGCTATGTTCAGATTCTCGAGAATAATTTGAGGGAGTTTACTTCGAGGTGGTCATTTCAGCAAAGGACCACTAAATTTGGTGAGAGTAGTGGATAGCAAACTGCTGGTCTAGAACCTGTTGAAGAAACGATTGTATTTACAAAGCTTCCTGTTGATCCTGTTGTTAAGGAAAGGACAACAGAGACTGCTGAAGTTGGTCAAGAGTCGCCTTCTACTGATTTTCATATGACTACTGAGGACCAGCCTGTAGTTTTCATTGGAGAGGCATTTGTTGAGCCTGAACACATGATGCCTATCCCAAACCTAGCTGAAGATGAAGGGTTGGATTTGATAGATTATGATTCATCTGAGGATGGTGATGATGATGAGGATGATGGTGATGATGATGGTGGTGATGATAACAAGGGAGATGATAATGATAATGATGGTAATGATGATGACGATCAGGGTGGTGACATGGGTTCTACAGCTACTGGTAATGCTGGAACATCAGGCACTGACAATGTCTTCGGACTAAATCTCGATGATTCAGTTGATTACACACCACTAGACCCTGAGACAGAGGCTGCTTATGAGAGAGAGTTTTATACATTCCAGTAAAGTATGATTGCTGAGGAGATAGAAGAAGAGTTGAGTGTGTTTGATGATTTAGAAGAAGGAGTGGACTACATTAACATATTTGGGAACAGTCTTGAAAACTTGTTTTCCGATACTTTGGTTGAAGAAGGTGAGATCGTAGGGGAGTTGAGCAACACACAGAAGACTGACGAGACTGTAGATGTTACAGGCCAAAGTGATGTGCGTCAATTCAGTAACCTAACAGTTAATGCTCCTCCTCCGCCAATGTATATTCACACGCTGAGGCATTCCAAACCTTTCACAAGGTACGGAAACTCGGAACCTATTATCAGTTGGGCATACAATCAAGAAAAGAAGATGTAAGTTGTGAAGAGAAAGGGCGGAGCTATAGGATATTTCCAAGACGAACACGACTTTCATACACTCAGAGCATCAGATTTATATGCTATGGGTCGTGTTCCCTTCTTTAACCCAAGTAATTATAGTAAGGCGAATTGGATAAGAAATATGATTTATAGATAGAGCAAAACAAATTTCAAGGACTTTAAGATAACCAAATCCAAAGTTATTGAAGATAAGACCATGATGGACCCGAACACGAACAAGCCAATAAAGATAAGGGTTTATGGACATCCAAGATATGCTAAGAAGATTCCTATTCATGCTCCAGTGCCAATTAATAGTTTTTCTAAGCTAATGGGGTGGAGTTATGAAAAGGATACTGGTCATGTAGTGATTAAGTGTGAAGACAAGGAATGCCGTATCATCGACCCTGTGGATCTGCTACAGTTTGGTAAGGAAGATTTGATGAAGCTGTAGGCATATCCAATTAAAGCTGATGAATTTGTACACTTCGTAGCGGCACAATTTGGTTGGATGATTACGAAGGCCCTGAACAACAAGATGTATGCATATGGGGCCGGTTATCAGGTTGCAGATGTGGACTTCTAAAAGCATTGATTTACAGAGCCTGATTGTATTGACCACCCTTCATATGGTCCTGTAATTCTTGCTTGGTCTTCTCAGCTCAAATCTTGGGTCAAGATCTTCTGTTGATAAGTTACCTGTAGATCCTGAAACATTCTCACAAGACTTGTTAAAACAGTTCGTAACTAAATCAAGATCAAAGAGCCAATAAGGACCAGAACCTTTTACACTAGGAGTGTGCTCATTGAAGGTCATATTGGCTGACTCTTCAACTACTCTAGTTTTGAGATTGTATACTCTATAAGCCTTAGCTTAGGAAGAGTATCCAATAAAGTTTCCATCATCTAATTTCTCAGCAAATTTGGCTACCTGATCTTTGGTACTCAAAATGGTGCAAGGACATCCAAATGACCTGAGGAAACCAATAAATTGTCTCCTTTTATGTCATAGCTCATAAGGAGTATTACCATGAGTCTTAACCACTAAAACTCTGTTCTGCACATAGCAGGCTGTGTTGACTGCCTCTGCCCAGAAGGTGATTGGCAGTTTAGAGTCCGACAACATGGTTCTTGTAGCCTCAATAAGTGTCATGTTTCTCCTCACAACAACACCATTTTGCTGAGGAGTCCTGGGAGCACTATATTGTCTTGTAATACCTTTTTATTCACAAAATGAATCAAGGATTTGGTTCTTAATTTTTGATCCTTGATCATATCTTATTGTCTTGACTTTGTGATCACATTGATTCTTAATTTTCAGAATGAAGTTCTTCAAGATCTCTGGAATCTCATCCTTAGTTCTAAGGAAAAAGACCCAAGTGAATCTTATGAAGTCATCTGTAATCACCAAACAATATGAGGTCCTTCCTAAACTCATTACACTGGTGGAGCCAAAGAGATCCATATGTAATAAGTGTAGGGGAGTGGTGATGGAGTTCCTTTCCTTTGGCTTGTGAGACACTTTGTGTTGCTTTCCTTTCAGGCATGCAATACAGTGGTCATCACTTGTAAACTCTTTCTTTGGCATTCCAGTTATGAAATCATTCTTAATTAATTTATTCATGTTTTTAAAGTTTACATGGCATATTCTTTTATGCCAGAGGAAAGACTCATCACTATTTGCTTTAGATAGAAAGCAAGAAACTTTTCCTAAGGGAGATGTTTCCTGCAAGTCCATCTTGTACATGTTCCCTTTCCTAGGGGCTTTGAGCATGATATGCTCTTGAGAAATGACCACCCCGAGCTTGAGAACAATGCACTCATGCTCAGTAAAGAGCATGTTATGTCTCTGATCACAAAATTAGGATACACTCAGTAGATTGTACCCAAGCTCTTTGATAAAATTTACCTTTTCAATGCTGAGCTTACCATTTGTGACCATGCCCCTTCCTGTAAGGTAACCTCCAGCATCTCCTCCAAAAGCAACTGGCCCTCTATCAATTTCCTCAACATTTTGAAGTAAAGAACCATTGCCAGTCATGTGCCTGGAACAACCACTATCAATGATCCATACATTTCTCTTAGTCTTTAGTTGTTCCTGCACAAGAAATAAGTGGTTAGTGATATTTGGAAACCCAAGCCTTATAGGTCTTGGGCTTTTCAAAGTGATCTGAAGACAATGTAACAGTAACTGATCCTATGTTCAAGCTTTGAGGTTCATTAGCTGTTGTTGATGAAGAACTTTTAGTCACTTGGTCTTTCTTCATCTTCCACACCATCTTTGAAAGAATGGACCTGACCTTCAACACCTCAGAAGTTTTAACAACTTCTGAAGTTTTGTAGACTAGACCTTCGAAAGATCTTGCTTTTACTGTAGCAGGCTTTAGTACTTCGGAAGCATTCCTTTCTTTCGAGACCAAATTTTCTTCCGAATGCAAGTATTCACTTTTCTTCTTTTCACCTTGGAGCTTTCGAAGAGAAAAGATTTTCCTTCCGAAGTTAGTTTTTCTTTCTTTCTCTCAGAAGTTTTCTCTTTGATCATTTGAATAGTACTTTTAGGATTGTAGATGAAATCCTTAGCAAGATGAGAAGTACTACCACACATGATGCAATGCATTTGCTTCCTTCTGAGAGTCTTCTTTTGAGAGAAAGACTGAACTTGATCACTTTCCACCTCTATCTTTATCTTCATAGATGATGCAGCAAGCTTCTTAGGGAGAGGCTTGCTTTTGGAACTGGATGGCTCAAGCTATGTAGCAGTGGTACACAGCTGATCAGCCTTCTTTACTTTGCTAGAATGATTTCGACATGAACTAGAACTCCTAGTATTAGAGTTCATAGTTGAGTCTTCAGCCTTCACCACTTAAAATCCTATAGAGAAAAACACTTGTTTCTGCTTAGAGCTGAAAGTGGCCTTATCTCTTGAGCCTTCTTTGACTTTATGTTTGCTCTCCTGACCAAGTTCTTTCTCTTAGACTTGGTCATCCCAGATTCTTTTCTCTCATCAGGAGAATAGTGACCCTTCTTAGGATGATCTTCTTCACTTTTCTCAGAATCATCCTTCACTATCTCCTCAACATCCTCTTCATCAATGGGGTCTATGAGGGGAAGCTGATCTTCACAAGTTCCACACCTTAGAGATCTTACAGACAATAGAGTGTGTGGCAGAGCTATCTTGGTAGATACCAATCCTTGCTTATTCTGATAACAAACTTTTACATGTAAGGATGAGGATATCATGTTCTTGAAGGTCTCTTCTTCAAGAACACATTTTTTTGCCCTCGCTTTGCTGATCACTAGCTCCGCCTGGCATTTAGTTAACTTAGTAATGAGATCTTTTATCTGAGTCCTGTAGTTGGTATGTTCATGCATAAGAGTTGAAATTGTTTTCTCTAAATCTTCTATTTTAAGTTTGTAATCATTTTCAGCTCTTTTGAAATTAGCTTTTAAAATGTTTAAGGTCTCAAGATCAGATCTCATCTCTAAGTTATAAAACCTATATTTGTTAACTTTAGAAATTCATTTAGTTGTACAAAGATGTTCCAATACCTTGGCTTCTTCATGATTTGCCATCAGTGCTTGGTTTGGAGATGCATCTTCAACCTGAAAGCTACTGTCAAAGGCTCCTTCTTCAAGAGCAACTGCAACTTGCTGCTTGGGCTTCTCATTCTGGGGAGCCCATCAATGTAGTTTAGTCTGGTTTGTGCTTGGTCACCATTTGTCTTTGGTGCCTTGCACTCTCTAGCAAAGTGTCCCATTCGGTTATAGTTGTCACACTTCACTTTTCTTTTGTCCAGCCCAAACATTCCACTAGCTATATTGCTAGGAAACTTCCTCCCTGTCCTCTTGTAAAACTTCTTGGCTCTGTGAGTGAGAAGAGCCATCTGCTGGACTATTTCCATGTACTCCAGATCATCTGGATGGATACAGTCCGGGTCTTCAAGGGTAAAGAGAAAGTTGTCTATGCTTTCATCAGTAGACACAAAGGCTTGTTAAGAGCTTGTCTCTTGGAATGGGCTTCCTTGGATGTAGCTCTCTCTTGGTGTCTCCGAGAAGGTGATGAAAGGACCCTTTTGTGAGTTGTCAGGGTAGCAGATGAGATGATGCTATGGTTCTCTGCAATCCCTTTCAAACACTTGAAAGGCTGAACTCTGTGGATTATTGGAGTTACTAGATGGATTTTGCATGTTCATCTCCATCTGGTAGCCACTGAGGATACCATACAACTCAGTGAGAGTAAGGGTCTTGAGGTTCTCAGTCCTCTTAATGACCACACAATAGTGTGTCCATTGTCTGGGAAGAGAGGACATGTACTTCCGTACAATGTCCCTATTCTCAAGAGTTACTCCAACATCCATTAGAGTATCCATAATCTCTACATACTTGAAGTATTGTTGAGTCATGGTTTCACCTTTCTTGAAGGTGAAGTTCTCAAACTACTACTTCACGAGGTCCTTCTTGTTCCCTTTTGCTTCATTTGACCCCTCATACACCAGCTTCAGTGCATTCCATAGTTGTTTACCAGTCTTGCACTTCTTGAAACCTTTGTAGATAGAGTTTCGAAGAGCAGTTTGGAGGGCGGTCATGGCCTTCTGATCTATGTCAATCTTCTTCCAGTCTTCATCAGAATAATCAGCTACTTCCTTTGGTATCATACCACCACCAGCAGCAGCTGAAAGGGTGGATGGTAAATGAGGTCCATAGACAATAGATCCCCACATCCTGAAGTCTTGAGACTTGATGAAGCCTTCCATTCTTTGGCACCAAGTATCAAAATCATCAGGAGTAATTAGTGGAGACTATGTCATAGTGTCAGTTTCTATATCGGCCTTTGTGATAGCTACGACTTGAGATGTTAAGTATTTTGTGAAACTGGAGGGATTTAAGATGGTCAGATCTTACAATCAAGAGCCTAAAATGCTCTGATACCAATTGTAGGACCGGTAAGAGGGAGGTTGATACAATCAGTCCCATAATAAGGAGAGTTTTAGAACATATCTAATGAGGAACCAGGTTTGTGTGAGATGATACTAAGAACACAAGTAAGCAATGAGACAGAACTAAGAATAAGAATAGAAATATGGTTTTCAAGGTTGCTGTATATTGCTCTCAAGTTCTATTTCAAGTGTTACAAAGCATAAAAAAAATACAAGGACATGAGATACTTTATACTACATCCTATAGCCGTCCATACTATAAAAGCCAGGTGGAAACACTAATCTAGACAACTAGATTAATGTAGAGTCACAAGGCAGATTGCCTTTTGACTAGTGACTATGACATGCCATAGCTCACATCCTTTTCTATTATAAAAAGGTTAACAGGTACAAAGTAGGAAGTTGTAGACCCAAGACCATAATCTACAGTTTACAAAAGCACACCAACTTGTATAAGTTGGTGAATCAGCTTTATGAAAAAGTAGATCAGAGAAAGCATGTCCTCTCTGTCTTCGGAAGAAATCAGTGTTCATAACAATTGGCTTTGGAAGACTTCATCTTTGGCTTTGGAATATTTGGACTTTGGCTTCGAAAGATTTTACACTTAGAATATTTTATGTGGAGAGTGTAAAACTTCTGAAGCAACTTCTACCTTGTACATCAGTGCATGCATGCAGGAAGCACCTTGGTTGTTTTAGCTTCTTTGGTTGCATCAACCTTCTAATCTTCTAATATTACCTTACAAACTCCACTAATTTTTAGTTTATCCCCTAATTCCTCTTGTAATATTACTTTTAAGAATCTAGGGTTTGCAGCAGTTACATCTTTGCACATATGTTGAAAAATGTAGTTTGAAAAATCATAACTCTACTGTTCTACTAGACCATGAATAGCCCATGCTCTATCCAATGATACCTAATCCCATCCTCCTGACTTATTAGACAAACAGTGCAAGAAGATATGAAGGAAAATTCTCCAATTGTGATATACCAGAGATTTTGAGAAGGTGGATGTCGGAAGGGGTCCTTCATATCCCATCTCCTTGAAAGTGGCACTGACCATTTCCTTGGATAAAGAAGATGCACCATTTGTGTCATTCAACTTCAAGTGTTGATGATTTTTGGCGCAAGATATGGTGATCTTCATCCCTTGCACTATTGCCGTGAGAACCTTCACTCCCTTTTCTCTTTGTATGGAGCAAGTGGTCCAAAATTCCCTAATGTGCGATTCACAAATCACTGGGTCTGCGGTGATAGAAAAGGAATAATTGCTTTTCTTTAGAAATTTAAGAACGGGATCATAGTCTTCATCACTTATGGGTTCAAGTAATGCGTTGATGTTGTGATTTGGACATAATTCTAGGGTTTGAGCGGCCATTAAAAGCTAGTGGATTTTTGGTAGACTTTGGGAGATTGAAGGCTTGAGGGTTTGCTTTGTAAGGAAGAATGAAAATGACAATGGTGGGAAACCTCCAATTTTAACAGTTACGAATAATATAAACACTATGAATTTTACAATGTTTTACCATAATAACAGTTAACTTCGACGGCGTGAGATGATGAAACAGTCTTTTCAGGTAACTAATCCAGCGCCTCTACATATCTAAATGTGAAAGTGGGATCTACTGGATCTTTTTCAAAATCATGTGTGGAATTCTCCTTATCTGTTGAATCTTTCTATTCGGAAAATATCCTCTTTGCACGGTTATCTACTGAATTGCTTAATTCAGTAGATACCCAAATATCTGCTGAAATTCAGCAGATACCAATTTATTTACTGATTTGTAATTTTTAGTAGACATGTAGTTTTTCCATTTTATAAACAAAAGCATTTCTTTTCAAGATTTTCAAATATCATTTATTTAAATCACTTAATTGTTCAAAGTTTATCATCCCAATAGCAGACAAGATATATAAATCTAGATTCATCAAAAACTTTTGTGAATAAGTCTGCATATTGTTCATTTGTATGGACTTTAATTAATTTAATGATTTTATTTTCTGCACAATCTCGAATGAAATGATACCTGATGTCAATGTGCTTTGTCTTTGATTGCTAAATAGGATTGTTGGTGATAGAGATGGCAATGTTATTGTTAATGTGAATTGGAGTGTTCATGAAAGTTACTCCATAATCTCTAAGTTAAGTTTTGATCCACAGCACTTGTGCACAACAGCTTGATGTAGCAATGTATTTTGCTTCAGCAGTTGATGTAGAGACACAAGTTTGCTTCTTGCATTGCCATGAAACCAATCTTCCCCCTAGAAATTGACATCCTCCTAAGGCGGACATTTTGTTGATGTTGAATCCTCCATAGTCACTATCTATATATCCATAGAGGTTGAAGTCAGCACTCTTAAAGTACCATTTCCCAACTTAGGTTCCCCTTTGAGATACTTTAAAATTCTCTTGGCAGCTATTAGACGTGACACCTTTGGAGCAGCTTGGAATCTTGAACATAGGCATGTGACAAACATGATATCTGGTCTGCTAGTTGTGAGATACATGAGAGATCCAATGATGGCTCTGTACTACTACTGATCAACCGCTTCCCCCATAAGACCAAGAGTTGATGAACAAGTCTTTGACATTAGGGTTTTAACAGCCTTAGCATCAGTAGCTTGGAATCTTACTAAGATGTCTTAAACATACTTAGATTAGTTTATGAAGATGCCATCAAAGGTTTGTTTTACTTGCAGACCTAGAAAGAATATGAGCTCTCCTTTTGAACTCATCTTAAATTTGACTTTATAAGACTCTCAAAGGCTTTGCACAAGCTCTCATTTGTAGACCCAAAGATGATATCATCCACATACACTTGTATCACAATGATATTCAAATCAACCTTCTTAATAAGAGAGTTTTATTTATGGATCCTTTGTTGTATCCATTTTTTAGGAGCAAGGTAGAGAGCGTCTCATACCATTTCCTTGGTGATTGATGAAAACCATAAAGGGCTTTATCAAGTTTTCATACATGATATGGATACTTGGGATCTTCAAACCATGGAGGTTGGCAAGCATAGACTTCCTCATCAATCTCAACATAGAGAAATGCACTCTTGACATCCATCTGAAACACCTTGAAGTCTTTGGAGGTAGAAAATGCTAGAAAATTTCTAATTGCTTCAAGCTTGGCTATAGGAGCAAAGACTTCATCACAATCAATCCCTTCTTCTTGTGTGTACCCTTGAACCACAAGTCTGGCTTTGTTCTTGATAACTATTCCTCTGTCATCTTTCTTGTTCTTAAAAACCCATTTGGTCCCTATTGCAGTCTTCCCTTTTGGAAGTGCAAATAGTTTCCAAACTTTTTGTCGGGCAAATTTGAGAAGCTCTTCTTGCATTGCTTGTACCTAGCTATTATCTTTTAAAGGCTCATCAACTTTCCTTGGCTCAAGTTAAGAAAGGAAAGATGAGACCAAACATATGTTTGATTCGTTCACCCTGCTTCTCGTCTTGACACTAACTTCTACATTGCCAATGACATTCTTAACTAGATGCTCTTTATTAATTCTTAGTCTTGGGATTACTTGGAGTTGTTGAGAAAGATCAAAATTGGAGAAGTTCGTTTCAGGAAGTTTGGTAGATGGGTTTACTTGTTCATCTACCGTATTAACTCTATCTTAGGAACTTTTTGTTTTTGGATCATTTTCTATAGATTTTCTAGTACCACAATGATCATGAGACTCTTGATCTGAGGGGTCATAAAGAGCATGTGATGGATGACCCACATTGGTTGTGGTACTAGCATCTACCTCTGCTAAAGATGGTTGGACTGTGTCAGCAGATGACCTGATGTGACTTGGTCTTTATGGTAGATCTACCCTGTGATCTTTAGTACTTGGGGCTTGTATATCTGCTAAGCTGTTAAGAGAGTCTCCTGAAACATTTTCAATCAGATGATTAAATGCATTTGTGAATCCGTTTAGATCAAACATCCAACTTGGAGTGTTTCCAACACTATTTGAGGAATTTTTCATTAAATATGGAATTTTTAGATTCCTCAATAGTACGGTCAACTTTGTTATATACACTATAAGCCTTAGCTTGTGATGAGTATCCAACAAAGAATGCATCTACTGATTTCTCAACAAATTTAAATAGATGATCTTCGGTATTAAATAGGGTGCATAGACATCCAAAAGGTATAAGGAACCCTATGAATGGTCTTCTCTTATACCAAAATTCATAGAGATTTTTCCATGTGTCTTCACTATTAACACTTTGTTCTGAACATAGCATACGGTGCTGATTGCTTAAGCCAAGAATGTTATAGGAAGTTTGGAGTTAGATAACATGGTCCTTGCAGCTTTAATAAGTGTCCTATTCCTCCTCTCAGCAACTTTGTTTTGCTGATGAGTTCTAGGGGCACTATATTGTCTACAAATACCTTTCGATTCACAAAAAGAGTCAAGGGTGTGGTTTTTTAATTCAGTTCCCTGATCACATCTAATTATTTTAACCTTTTTTTCAATTTGGTTCTTAACTTTTGTAATAAATGATTTTAAAATCTCAGCATTTTCATCTTTTAGTTCTAAAAACATCCAAGTGAATCTTGTAAAATCATCTATTATTACCATGCAATATGATTTTCTACCCAAACTCTTTAAACCTGTTGGTCCAAATAAGTCCATGCGAAGAAGGTGTAAAGGATTTGTGACTGAATTCATTTCTTTGGACTTATGAGAAGATTTATGTTGCTTTTCCTTTTGACAAGCAACACAATGGTTAGCGCATGCAAATTCCTTGTTCGGTAGTCCAGTGACTAACCCATTCCGAACTAGTTTGTTTATGTTTTTTGAGATTCACATGTACCATTCTTCTGTGCCAAAGAGAGGATTTATTCAACGAAGCTTTGGAAATCAAACAAGATACATTTTCTGAAGGTGGTGCATTCTACATGTTGAGCATGTAAATATTGTCTTTTCTGGGAGCTCTTAAAAGTATTTTATTATTTGAAATTTCAAACCCAGGGGATAAGGCAATGCCTTCATGCTCTATGAAAAGAGTGTTATGCTTTTGGGCACATAACTAAGACATGCTCAGTATATTATAATTTAACTCTTTCACATTGTTCACTTTATCAAAACTTACCTTGTCATTGCTGACTGTTCCCCTACAAGTAATATATCCTCCTTTTAAATCACTTCCAAAGGCAACAAATCCACTATCATATGGTTCTAGATTTAGCAGGCATGATCTGTCACATGTCATATGCCGGGAGCATCCACTATCCATAATCCATAAGTTAGTTTTGCTTTGTGGATGATCCTGCACATAAACAATTTAGTTAGTGATGAACGGGGACCCAAGCTTGTTTAGTCTTGGGTCTTCTAGTTTTTATCAGCTTTAAGTCAATGGTAACTGCTGAGGGGGTGAGAGTTGGTTTTGGGTCAACTAAAGTTTCGGCATATGCCTTTGGTTCCCAGGCCTTTTGTTTGGCTTTGCCTTATTTTTTGACATCATCCTTTTTAGTGTGACCCTTTGAAGCTTTTGGAGTTGATGAAAGATACTCCAGCTTCTTTCTTTCTTTTGATATGCAATTTCTAACTTATTCGACAGATCATTCATAGGTGCCAAGTTTTTTTAGATTTCCGCACTTGAATGATTTTTCTGCTGAATGTAGTCTTTTGATAGTCGTTTGGCAGCTACAGACTTCTTGGAGGGTTGGAACGTTTGAAGGAATAGGCTATGGGATTGTATTGACAATCTTTTGCAAAGTGACTATCTTCCCCAAACATTAGGCATGTGATCTTTATCTTCTTCTTTGCTAACTTCAACATCTGCCTGAATTTTTGTAGCTCCTTCTTCATATTCTTGGTTTTCCCTCCCTTGGTTCCACTCAATCTCTTGTTTTTCTTTTGATCAGCATGAGAACACAAGTTTATTTTCTTCTTTACAAACCTCTTATTGTGAATTTCAATTGCTTCAGAAATGGATTTTTGAATGTATGGTTGTGGTCTCATTTGTGAAGAGTCTGAGGTTCCAGCACAACAACTTCTGGTGTGGTTCTTCTTGTTGCAACTGTGCTTTGATTGAAGCTTTGTTTCGGTAGAAGAATCTGACTCAGTAGATAGCTGATGTGATTTAGAAGATGACTTTGTTTTTACAAATTTTATCTTCTTAATCATATCCTGCTTTGATTTTGCATTCAGATCTTCATTCCTTCTATCCATCTCCTCCTTTTTTTTCTTTCTTCTCCCCTCCATCTACATCTTCAAATTCCTTTTCTACTGTCTTAATCCTTTCAACAGATGTCTTTGTACAGATGGGTTTGGCAGATACTTGCTTCTTTACCTCAAGGTTGTACTTAGGTGTATGTCGTTGGAGGTTTCACAGAAATCTACCTTAAACCTGTCGATATAACTTTTGGTTGTTTTTAGTAAATGCAAGTAAATTTTCAAACTTTTTAATTATATTTATCAGCTTAGGTTTTAGTTATGGCTATATCACCTTATGCTGATTTAAATCTGCTCAAGAGATCATCAATTTGGGTTTCTAAGTTGGTTTATTCATGTTTTAATTATGAAATAATCTTTTCTAGCTCTATTATATTATCTTTTTGAGCTTGGTCAGTTTTCTTAAAATCAATTCTAAGAAAACTGATTGATTCTACATCTTTCATTTGATTCAAATTATGATTTCTGTACAAGTTAACCTTAGCTATACATTTAGGGGTACAACAGGGTTCAAATGGTACCTGAGGTAAGGAGGTTGAACTTCCAGCCTTCAATGCATTGTTGATAGGTCTAACATCTTCCACTTGGAAGCTCCAGTCAATCACCTCATCTCCTAAAGCAACTGTTGCTATATTTCTCTGGCTGAATGAGGAGGGAGGACCTTGATAAGTTGAGTGTTGATGGTTTGAAGACTTAAAACAGATGGGTTAGAGTTTGGTGCTTTGATTTCCTTGGGAAATTGTCTCGGTTGGTTGCAGTTGAAACACTTCACCTTGCTTTTGTCAAACCCAAACCCTGATCTTCTTTGCTTCAGGAACTTTCTTCGAGTTCTCTGCTAAAAGTGCTTGGCCCTGAAGGATATCATTGCTATCTGGTAGTTGATATCCATTTCTTGAAGGTCATCTGGATGAGTACACTCCAGATCTTCTTTTGAGAGTTAAAAAAGTTGGCTTGGTCACTGATGAAAGCAGAATTTATGGGATGTGATTATGAAAAGGATGGTGAGGCTGGTTGGTTCCATCTGCTGAATGATGGTGATGGTTGAGATTCAACAGTTGGAGATTCAGGATAGGTGATCATAGGTTCTTGATGATTCACGATGGGAGTTTGATAGATTTGGTAGTGGGAGTGATAATGATCCATGACAGATAATGACTTTGAGGAGTTTGAAGATCTACCCAGGGTTTCTTCATCTGCTTCCGTATCCATTTGATAAGCACCAAGGATGCCATATAACTCCTCAAGACTCATTGTCTTCAGAATCTCAGTTTTTCTGATGGACACAGTGTAGACTGTCCATGCCTTTGTTAAAGATCTCAAGAACTTTCTAAGAATATCATTATTCTCCATCTTCACTCCAGCTTCATTTAGAGAGTCTAGAAGTTCAACATATCTAAGATATGTAGCATTCATAGTTTCTCACCTTATGAAACCAAAGCTTTTGAACTTTTGTTTCAAGACATCTCACTTGTTTTCCTTCAAGTCTTCCGTTCCTTCAAATATTGCTTTCAAAGCTTCCCACAACTTTTGAGCAGTTGTGAACTTCTTGACGCCATGCATGATGATGTTTGGTATACTTGTTCTGATCAGCCATAGAGACTTTGATCCATATCCATTTTCTTAAGATCTTCATCTGAGTACTTTATAGGATCATTGGGAATCATGGATCCACCTTTACCAGCAGCATGGACCATAAGGACATATGGTCTATTAAGAATAGAGAGCTAAAGTCTTATATAATGATTCCTTATAAAATCATCCATTTGGATTTTCCAGGTATCATAGTCATTTGGAGTAAACATGGGAGGTTTGTTCTGAGTCCCATTCTCCAAATCATGTTTACTAAAAATGTCTATAGCAGGCATATTGAGGAAAGGTGGTGTTTGATAGTGTGATCAAAAGAAGAAACATGTGATTTGTTGAAAATTGATTCCAAGCAAAGCAAGAGCCAAAGCTCTAATACCACTTATTGGATCGGGTTGGTTTGCACAAACAAGAAATTCTTCTAAGATCAGTAACTAACAAATGCGGAATCTAAGTTAGTTTTCATAACACAAATACCTTGAGTAAAGATAAATGCATAACAAGTTCTTTCAAAGTATTCACTTGATTCATCTGTTATGTGCAAAGATTACAATTTGGCAGACACAATCAAATGGTTTGGAAAGCTTGCCTCTCCTATACAAGTGTAAGGAATTTTATACTAAAACAATGTGAATAACTATTCTATGTTCAGATACTACAGTAGAACATGTAATCTATGTATCAGAGTTGGCAGCTGCTGTACTATGTTGTCAGCAAAAGGTCAGACACAACAACCATTGGTACAGACATACTTGTTCTAAGTAGCAGTCGATCAACAGCTCATGAAGTTCACTGCTAATCAAAAGATGATCTACATATGCTGATAAGCAGGCTTTCAACACATGTAGTTCATCAGTTTCCTAGCATATGTTGATCAGCAGTCATTCAGTATATGCACTTTAGCAGTTGATTCAGTATCTTGGCATGATTTGGTAGTTGAAGGCCAATGCTGAAATCAAGAGTTTTTGGTAGTTTCATCCTTCATGATTTAACAGTATGCCACTCAATCATTTAGGTCCGAGGCATTGTTGTGGTGGGAAAATGTCAAGCGAGCTAAAGGACCTGGAGTTGTTACTACTCTAACTTGGAATAACTGATGGATCTTGTGATGGAAAAATTTTGTCCTGAAGTTGATAGCGAAAAATTGAAAGAGAATTCTTACCACTACAAGACGGGATAATAACATATCGGTAGTATACAACCAAATTTGACGAGATGGCTTGACTGCTTCATGAGCATGTAACAGCTGAAGCAAAATAAGTTAGAAGATACATGCACGGGTTATCCCCTCATATCTAATAGTTAGTTAAGATGTCTGCCTCCAAAACCTATGAATCTACAATTGCATTAAGTGCCATTGCATACGAAGAAGAAGGCATAATGACTGATAACAACAAAAGAAAAATTAATGAGAATGGTAATTAGATTCATAGAAAAGACGTAAGATCACACGAAATGAAGGGAACCGTATCAATAAACCATGGAGAAATGATAAAAGTGAGTCTTGAAGAAAGTATCAAGATTCCAAATGACTTAAATGTCCAATGGGTGATCATTCACGAAAGAACTACCTAAAAGTTAGATGCTTCAACTATTGGGAGTATGGATATTTCCAAAGTGATTGCAAGAACCCTTCACAAGCACAACCTGCGGAGAATTAGAACAAGTCCAAGGGGCGAGTGTAGGTGTTAAAAGAAACTACAGATGAAACTACAACTTGTATGATTCTCATTAACAACATATATGCTAGAATTTTTTTCACACTTGAGCAAATAGAAGTTTCATTTCAACTACCTTAGTACCTTATTTGAACTTAGTATCACATACTCTAGAGTGTGCATGTATTGTAGAAACTACCCGTGGTGAGCAAGATAAGATAAGTTAGATCTTTAAGAATTATGTTATTACCCTAATTAACACTGAATTCTCTATAAACTTAATTCCGACCATTCTAAGTGAATATGATGTTATTATTAGGATGGATTGGTTGAATAAGCATTGTGCTCAGCTCAATTGTGAACATAAGACAATGATGATACGTAAGTCGGATGGGGAAAAGCTAATAGTTCATGAAATCCCAAGACCAGTGTTATCTTAGCAATAAAGGCAATGAAATGAATTAAGAAAGGATGCATACCCTTTCTCATGTGTATGATAGATGCTAAAAAGAATACACAGATCAATGAAATCCTAGTAGTGTGTGACTTCCCAGACGTGTTTTCGGAAGATCTACTAGGACATCCACCTGATCTTCGGATAGAATTTCATATTGATTTAGTTCCTAGTGCTAAACTAGTAGCGAAGGCTCCTTATCTTCTAGCCCCTTCAGAGATGAAAGAACTTATGAAGGAGCCAATTACTTTTCAAATATAGATCTTCGATCAGGTTACCATAAGTTAAAAGTGCATGATGAAGACATTCCTAAGACCATATTCAGGACGCACTATGGACATTATGAATTTTTAGTTATGTCTTTTGGACTAACCCTTGCCCCTACAATATTCATGGATCTTATTAATAGAGTTTGCAAGCCGTCTTGGATAAATTTGTCATTGTCTTTATAGACAACATACTTATTTATTCTAAGGACCAAAATGATCACGCCAGACATCTAAAAGTGGTTTTAGAAACCCTTTGACAAGTAAAGCTTTATGCAAAATTCTCTAAATATGACTTCTGGAAAAGAGAAGTTCAATTCCTCGATCACGTGATAAATGAGAAAGGAATACAAGTAGATCCGGAAAAGATAGAAGCTGTGATGAAATAGGAAGCACTGAAGAATCCCAGTGACATTAGAAGCTTTTTGAGTTTATCAGGATACCGAAGGTTTATTCAAGACTTCTCTAAGATTGCTACCCCTTTAATAACCTTGACCCAAATGAATGTGAAGTTTGAGTGGAGACCAAAAACAAGAAGTAGCTTTCAACCTTCTAAAACAAAAGCTTAGTAGTACTCTTATACTTGCATTACCAGAGAGGAATGAAGACCTTGCAATATACTATGATGCCTCATATAATGGTTTAGGTTATGTGTTGATGCAACGAAATAAGGTTATAGCCTATGCATCACGACAACTAAAAGTTCATGAAAATAACTATACTACGCATGCCCTTGAATTGAGTTCCATCGTGTTTTCCTTAAAGATTTGGCATTATTACTTATATGGTACTAAATATGTAATCTACTTAGACCATAAGACTTATAACACATCTTTAATCAAAAGATGTTAAACATGAGGAAAAGAAGGTGGATGGAACTTCTCAATGCTTACGATTGTGAAACCAAATACCATTCGAGAAAGGCTAACGTATTCGCGGATGCGCTAAGTTGGAAAGAAAGAGTTAAACCGATTAGGGTAAAAGCATTAAAGATAGATGTCAAACTTGATTTTAAAGAACAAATAAAGAATGCTTAAACTGAAGCGTTGAAAGATAAGAATATTCGGGGTGAGAGAATGATGGGTAACCAGCAATTACTGAGTCAAGGAATGGGTGGAATCCTATGATTTAGGTAGAGAATTTGGATCCCGAAATTTGGAGACATTCAGGGCAAAGTATTGGCTGAAGGCCACAAGTCTAAATACACAATGCATCCCGAGGCAAACAAAATGATGTATAATTATAGTTTGACTTCAGCTATATATTCTCTGATTACTATGTGTTATATATATCTGATACGTGACGCTCCCCATGTTGTACCCTGGGAGGTGAGCGTTACACAAACCCTATAGCACAAGTCATCGCTACAAAAATTTGGTGGGGTGGAGGGAAAATAAGCCTTATATCCAAAATATACGTCAGCGACATATCGTCGTTATACATATACATATACGATACACATATACATATATGTGTGTGTCTTTGTGTTTTTTTTATACTACTAATACAAAAAACAATAGAACGACACCATTTTAGCGTATCTATGCTGAGAGCATGTCGTCAATATACGAAAGCTCCATTATTTTATTTTGTATAATTTTTATCTATATTACTATATTAAACATCCTTAATTGTAATTTTACAAAATTTTTAAGACATCTAAAAAAAATTTTAATGTGTAATATACAATTTATTAATGCATGAAAAAGATATCTTTCCATTTTATACTTACTAATAACATATAAATCTTATTAATTTTACTTGTTTATAACATATCAACCTGTTATTTTAGTTAATATAAGAACATTAAAATAACATCAAATGATAAATAAATTAAAAGATGAAATATGTTTAAAGTAATACATAAATCAACCAACACTTATAATTATAATTATAATTATAAAAGATATATCTAAATTAAATTCTATTTTATAATTAGGCCTACGTGAAAATAATCAAATCAAGAGGGTTTAATTTATATTCTAACTATGAAAATAAGGGTCTAAATTAAAAAACCCACCTTGGGTGGTAAATATGATTTAAAAAAACTATGCAACACGTGTGTTACATATTTTTAATCGTGTAATGTTTTCGTCGACAAGTGATTTGAACAAAATTATTATGCAACGTAGCGCGCATGTTAGATTTTTGTTGATAAGTTTATAAAAGATTTTCTTACAATATAAAAATCTTACATTTATTGAGAACAAAACGAGACTTGATGTGAACATTTTTTTATAAAAGATTGATATTTAAAAATACTACTTTTATCTCTTTTTAAAACTTGAAAAGGATTATTAAAAATAAATTTTCAATTTGAATGTTACTTTAAAAAAGTAGTGTTATCAAAGAACAAATGGTTTAAGTGGCACTTGAAAAGTGATTGATATTTCAAAATATAACTTGTATCTTTTTCTAAAACTTTGAATGGCTTGTATCTATTTCTAAAGCTTGGAAGAAGCTCACTTGAAAGTGCATCGGTTGTAAACCATTTGAAATGCAACCAAATTTGTACATGGTGTCGTCCTAAAATTCTCCAAAACTAATTTATTTTAATCTAATCTAAACTTATTTTTTAAAATATTTCAATTATTTTATAATAATTAAAATAACAACAAATAATAGACATATATATTTAAAGTATTTTAATTAACTTTAAAAAAACCTAAATAACATCAAATAATAAACAAATCAATAAATAATTATAATTATAATTATAATAAATTTATATGAATTAAGTTTGATTTTATATCTTTAGAGTGAAATTTGATATAAAACAAAATAAAAGACTTTAATTTGTGTTTTACCTATTAATATAAAGGATTAATTGCAAAGAAATCAAGTCAAGAAGAATTTAATTTGTATTTTAACTACTAATATAAGGGTCTAAGAGAAAAAACCACCACGGGATCAGGGCTGGTGTTCTAGGAGGGGTAAATTTGATTTTAACATAATAAAAAGCTACACAAAGCATGTATTATGTTTTGCCTTTTCTTATATAAAAATTTTCTTTAAGAAGTGTTTTTAACAAAACAAAAATGCCATGCCGCATGCGTGAAAGGTTTTAATTGAGAAGAGTTTTTTCTGTCTATGTTATTACTTTAAATTTAGTTGAAAATCATTAAGTCCCCGTCACGTAGCGTGAGTGTTTACACACTCTTTCTACTTTATTTAGCCTACTTTTTTTATCAGTAGATCAATTACGCAGGAGAAGACTTTATATACTAGCTTTCTCTTCTTTCTTCTTCTTTTCAATCCTTTACCACTTCCCTTCTGTGCTACATGTATTTGTCTTTGTTTTGCGCAAGAGATCCCCTTACTCTTCACACCCCTCGGGTCCTTATCTTGCTTATGTATTATTGGGGAAGGATTGCCATACCCCTTTATTTAGGGCTTTGGCTACCCTACCTCATTCCCTTCACAAGCCAAGGACAAGATAAATCTATTGCCTTGTACCACACAATACTAATGACATGTCATTATTGATACCCTATAGCGATGATGTAGGGGGCATTAGTTTTTTTGTGAGAATCCGACCTCTATATACACCTGTCTCAACACAACATTAATAGCAAGAAAATACAAAAATTTAGGGAACAACAACAACAACAATAAGCATAACAAATACAAGAAATGCAATAACAAATGAAAATGATGCATTATTGGCGGCATCAACAGCCTTAGCGATGTACTTTACTTTAATTGCATGAACTTAAATTTAAACTTTGTTAAACATTTTAAACAATTTGTTTTTCGAATATTTTAAACAATATTTTGTAAGAAATACAGTTTGCTAGTTTACTTTATATGTTTATATATATTTAATATTTATATTACTAGAAATAAAAATTTATAACCAGCCTATAGTGACAACATATCGTCACCATAGGGCTAAGCCAAAATTGGTGTATTGGTTCGCATAGGGCAGAGCTGGATCACCATGGATCGTAGGCGTGAGTAAACGTATAGCGAGGAAATGTCGTCTCAATATGTTGTTTATTTAAATCAATTTCATTTTTTAATTAAAAATAAGATACTACAATGACGACTTACCGTCTTTATAGAGTGGGAAAAATATTTATTTATTTATTTATTTTAATTTGATAATTTATTTACTTTGATACTTATAGCGATAACATGAATGGTCCTACACCAACGACACCTATCCTGACAACGTACTAAACCTATTACCACAACTGTATAGCCATGAAGGTTATAGCAACGAAATGTCATCTCTATAAGTAAAAAGGGGGGACATACTTGGTTTTTGTCGTCACTAAAACACCTCTTCCTTGTGGTGTTTTATGGTTTCAGCCTATTTGGGCATTGTATGCTTTAAAAAATGGTGTTGATCTATTACATGTTCTATCGTGAGATGAAATGACTATTTTAATGGTCCTGGTCTATTAGATGTTGCAAACGTGACAAGAAATTGACTATATTATCCTATTAAAATTTATGCTTTGACCACTTAAATATTTTAAACTTTCTACATTTATCTAATCATGATAAGAAAAATGATTGAATCAGACTTCCTACCACATGAAACTACCTTATCTCCACATTTCCTTTGATACTCTCCATAATTGATGGTTTCACCTAGAAACTATAACTAAATAGGTATGGTATCAGACCAATAAAATAGGTTAAATATAACCATACTTATTGATCCAATGGGTCAAATGTGTGGAATGGAACCTTACGTATGGTGTTTGGACTACTTAACATGTTTTGTGACTAATAGGGTTACTTGATGGCATTTTAATAATTAATTATAGTGTGGCTGATTACACTTTTTCAATACTAACAAGTACCAGAAACATGTAAAAATGCCACTAGTTCAAGATAACAGCATTCATTCACTCTCTCAATATTCTCTTTCTCATACTACCTATTTTCTTGTCACGATTACTTATTCCAAAGGGTGGTTATAAGAATAATCTCTTCTTCTAGCAAGAATATTAGTGTTATATTATGCAAATGATTCTAATAACGATGCTTAGAGCTTTACCTTATAGAAGCTTTCATTGGAATTAAATATTTTCATCTTCCTTGGCTCAGTTGGTGACTTTGAAGAAGCAATTTGTCTGTACAATCTTTAAGCCTCATGGAAAGCACATAGGTTATAAGGAGAGCCTAATAACAAGGGGCTCTCTATGTTCCCTTTACAACTAGAAATAGTACTACGACAATCCTGGCGGTCTCATCGACACGTAGTATCATAATTTCTTTTCATCTCTCAATAGAAAAATCATCCATTGTAGTCCTTCTCTCATTTTTCTATCTAGCTACAATGTGTACATCAATTCCTATAGTCACCTCGACACTAGTAACCATGCCAACTTCATGGAACAACTTTATTCTACCAATAACTACTTTCCAAGTAACCATGCCAACATTTTCAAGCCAAGAAGATGAGGGCAGAACAAGTCGGGGCATATGTTGATTCACTTTTGGTGTCTAGCTAAGTTAATGGTTTGTATGATGCCAAAGACCCTTCAATGGTATACTTGGAGAAGCTGAATGAACTTATGAAAGAGTTTAGTACTTGCGATGTTATGTCCATACCAATGAATCAAAACAAGAACGCAAAAGCACTATCTAAATTAGCATTACCTTAGCCATTGGCTAAGGAATTGCTAGAGGAAATGTTGGAAACTCCATGTGCATGTGCAAAACATGGAAATTAATTTTGTTTATTAGAATCAAGGCAGACAGATTGACCCTATTTATGGAGTATCTAACAATAGGAAGGCTACTAAAAGGAAGGGTAAGACCTAGAATATTCAAATCATAGCATTGGCCTATGTATTTCAGAAGTTCTTTCTAGGCACCTTGCATAGGTGTGTTGACCTGAGTAAGGAGAACTAACTAATCAAATAGATACATATGGGGATGTGTAGGATACATGCGAGGTTGCGGATGGTTGTGGAAAAAAGATACTTAATGTTAGTTATTATAAATTAATAATGCATCTAGCCGTTGTCGAAGAGCTTCACAAGTACAACATGGTAAATCAATATTTCAGATTCATTGAGCTTGGATCTTAGGATTGATCATGTTTAAGATCTAAATATTAAACTTAAGATGGGTGTGATGTGTGAATCCAATAAAATAAGAAATAGATGATGATAATAAAATTATTTCATTGATATTGATGAATAAATCACAATAAGAATCATACTTGAACATTGAAAGGTCATACCTACATAAAGGAGAGTTTCTCTTTGGGTGGATGATTCACATCATAGAAAACACACTATCAGATGCATTAGTGGGTTTGTATTTATAGTAAACTAGGGAATATTACTTCACAATCCCTAAATTTAATTATTATTTCGTCTTGATTTTCACTTTTCTGTGACTGATGATTCTTTTCTTAAACTTTTTTAATCAATTTGGTCTCTGAATATGTATAATGAGATCTTTAGTTGGTTGTAAATGTGATTTGGTAAGCTTTAGTTTATTATTGAACTCAACAATACTCCCCTTAAACTAATGCTTTCCAAACTATAAGGTTTAAGATCTTCTCTGTCATATATATTCTTGATTAACCAATGTTTTAACAATATTCATTGTAGTTATCCCTCTCATATTTAGTTTCTCCTAATATATTTCTGACAAAGTATAGAATCTCTTAAAAATACATCTTTGGTATTGGATATGGCTCATATCACTGCTGGATTACAATTCATATCACAACTCTAAGGATTAGAATGTATTAAGCATATGACAAGGTTTTGAATTCTAACAAACAGCATCAAAAACACGTATCGATCTTGAAGACATTTCTACTCTTTTGAATCTCTAAAATTACTTAATACATGAACTTTAGAGAAAATGTTTGCAGTTATACAAATCCCATAATAAATCAATGATTTTATGACCATGGTTGATTTGATTTATTTTCTTCTTTTTCTTTTGAATGCTCAAAATGGATGTGCCTATTGGTTGCATTCATCCATATTCATGATTTTTCTTTTTTTTTTCTGGGATTTGTATAATATAGCTGCAAGTCATGAACTTTATCTATATTGTAAGTTCATCTACATTTACACATGAACACCCGTATTTTCATGCATAGGTTTTCATCCGTATTTCATGCTAACTTTCATTCATACATCCACATTTGGATCATTTCATCCGTATTTGGTCAGATAACCTTCCGCATTAGATGTATAAGCTTCCATATTTGCATTAGTTATTAGGTCAGCGGCATTTGCATGCATATACTTCATTCGCATTTCATATATGTCCATCTACATTTGTTGCAACTACATTGGCTAATGTGGATTACATATTGATTGCTAAGCATCCATATATGTTTAAACAATGCATTCATATTTTTTAAACCATTCATGAGCATTTGAATTTTAGAACATGCATGTGCATTAACATTTTATCAAGAATCATCCGTATTTGATCCATATGTATCCACATTTGTCATGAAAACACATGGACATCAGCATTTGTTACAAATCATTTGCATTTGATTTCAAAGTTGCGAAAACATCAATAGTTTTAAACTAATACGAGAATTAGTAAATGACTTCGAGCAGCTTTGATCTATTGACATGATTTTGATACTAAATGGTTCAAACCACCAACATAGTTGATTGATTTAAAAAAAAAATTCTAAAGCACCTTCAATCAAATCAATAGGAACACTCAATCGATTGAGTTGTTGATAGTCTACGATGACCAGTGTCGATGAATGAACAATACCCTCGAATATATGAATTTCTTCATTATTTCTTAATTTTGGGTAGGAATCTAGTTTAATTGTTTCTTCAAATCGTACCAAATTTGAACAGATTTAATGTTTTCTTCTTCATTGTGTGATGAACATATGACTTTTTCTTCATTTTTGTCTTTTCTTATTTGTTCTTGACATCTTAAAGATGAAATCAAATCTAACACTTAGAGAATCCAACAATCAACAGCTTTAATGCCATTTTGTTAAATCAATATTTTAGATTCATTAAGCTTGGATTTTAGGATTCATCATGTTTAAGATCTAAAAGTCAAAATGTGTGAGTGTGTGAATCCAAGAACACAAGAAATAGATATCGATCATAAGATGATTTCATTAATGTTGATAAAAAAAATAATTATAAGAATCATACTTGAATATTGAATTCATATAAATCATCCCACCGATGCAATCACTGGTCCATTATTTCATGAGGTACACACTAGAAGTCAATCAGGGGCAATTTACATATCTTAAAACTACATTAAAAGAAAAAAGCTAGACTAAAGCAATGTGTAACACCAGAAATTTTTGTCAAAATAAAAGGAAAGAAAAGCAATAGGAAGAAGAAAATAAAAGTATCTTGAAAGAAAGGAAAAGGAGCCAAGGTGGAGGGGGCCAAAGTGTAAAGAGTATAAAACTCAAATATTTTAATATATTTTGAATATGGCCGCCCCTATATCACCTTTTTGCATATGTTTTTCGACTGGAACAAGAAAGAAGAAAGAGATCAGATTTTTCTCTCGGTTTTTCAAGGAAGAAGAGGCGATTTTCGTAAATTGGTGAGTGTTCTTTGTGTTTTTGGTTCGGTTTTGTTGGGTTTCAACCTTAGAACCAATTTTTATGTGATCTTTGTGTTCGGTTGTTTGTTTTTGTTGTGTTTTTAGGTGTTTGAACTCTTGTGCATGCAAGTTTGGAGGAGTTTTACTTATTGGCTGCATAGGTGAGCTCTAGACCCTGGTTTTTATGTGTTTTAAACTTTTTGGGGATGAAAATGCATGTTTAAAAGGTTTTATAACTGTTTTATGTTTACCCGTATATATGTGTGTTTATGTTTGTGTTTATGGTTGATTATATGTTGTTGATGCTTAGAATGTTACGAATAGGCTTCGAACAGGTTAGAATGCAGATTGGGTTTGAAAACATTTCTGAAATATGCATAACTGTTGGTCATGAGCCCGAATAGGGCTCATGTGCCTGAAATTTTGACTTAGAAAACTTAAGTGAAGCCCATGCACCTAAATAGTACCTCATGCACCTGAAAAATTGCCTAGAACACCTAAGTGTTTAGTCATACACCTAAACAGTACCTCATGCGACTGAAATTTAGATCAGACGCCTAAGTCCTTTCTCATGCGCCAAAGTATCTCATGTGCCTACTAACCAAATGACTAAGTGTAGTTCATGCGCCCAAATAGTCTTCATGAGCCTAAGTTTCTCATGCGCCTAACTGTTGGTGCGCCCGCATAGTGCTCATGCGCCTACATAGTGCTCATGCGCCTAGAACACTTAGAAATTTTCTGAAATTTTAGGAATTAGAAATTTTAAGACATAACCCTGGGATGTTTTGGTGGTTATGTTTATTGATATTATGCATGTTTGTGGTCTATTGTTATGTTCCATATTGTGTATTTATTATGTGACTTTACGTGGTGTGTTTATGCTCGTAAACATAAAGTATTATCACAATGAAACTGAAAGATTAATTATAATGAAAAGTGGAACATAAAGAACGAATGAAAAGTCTTGCAAGCAAAATGAAAGGAGGTCAGCTCAACTGTGTGCGAGTTAGCTACCCCATGAGGATGCACGCAAGGTCAATCTTTGAGATTGACGGGGACCTTTGTTGCTTGATTCAGGTGACTCGGTCATCTTCGTGCACAATGTTCGGGGTCTATTTATAGACCTCAGGCCCATCACCAGCTTTGTACACAATGTCGGGGTATTGCATATTGGTCCGGTAGAAAGTGAAAGATAATAATGAAAGTACAGAACGAATGAGAAGAATGATGAATGATAATGAATATTATTTTTTTTTACGTATAACGTGTGAACACGTACGAAAGTAATGAATTTTATAAAAAGGAAGTATTTTAAGAAAAATGATATTTTCGTATATAAACAAAGGTATTTTAATTTTTTAAAACTAGAACTCACTCAGCAACGCTGACTTTTATGCATTTTTAGTTGGCAAGTAATTATTGCTGAGGATGGCACGCGGGGGAAGCTACTCGTCGGGGCAAGACTGGCATCCATTCAATCTTCATGATAATGTTGTTTTGTAATACAATTAAAAGGTCTTTTGTAACTTAAGAAACAATGATGTATTGCTTAGCGACAATAATTATTAATGAAATGAATGGTTTTTGGTATAAATTCCGCTGTGTTATTTGATGAAATGTAAGTTGTATTATATATATTATGCTATGATTGACCAACTGTGAGGTCTCTGGGAACGGGGCCTTACAAGTTGGTATCAGAGCCAAAGTTTAAGAGAAATGGGTAAATATTTTCAAAAAAAAAAACCTAAACTTAAACTAAGAATGGGACCGAATGGAGGGATGCTAGCCCGAGTAGCTACGTGCCATCAGGTATATCTTTTCTTAAATGTTAACGGTATTATATGCGTGTGCTATCTGATTTATGTGCTTTTAGTAGTTTTGAATACTGATGTAGTCAGGATAGGAAATGCTCGGGGAATGTAGCGTAAAGTAAGTGGCTAATCATAACTGGCCACTGTAATTAGGGACTTACTATACTTGACAAAAAGCTGAGCTATTACTTTGAATGACCATGTTAGTGTTTGAATCTTATAGTGATTAGAGGATGGCTGGAGGAAGATCGTCGAAGGCTTCTAGAGGAGGAGTACGAGGTGGTCGTGGTGCTGGGCCATGTGCCATAAGGAACAAGACAAGGACTGCCGAGACGGCTCCTGCTGAGCCTGGGCTTCATCATCCGGAGGGTATGGATGAGAGTGCTAACTTAAGAGCCTTAGTAAAGGAGGCAGTTGTGGAAGAAGTGCATCAGGTCATGCAGACGATCTTACCGTCTGTGGTGACCGAGATCATCTGTGCTGTGAGAGAGGATGAGAGGAAGGAGAAGGAGGAGGAGAGAAGAAAGACAAATAGGAGAAGGGGAGATGAGGGAGATCATGGTGAAGAGGAAGAACTGAATGCTAGGATGGCAGCTTCCAGTGCTGAAGAGGAGGTGGAAGTGCGGGAAACCGCGAAGGGGTGTAGCTATGGGCATTCCAACGATGCAAACCCCCAACTTTCGATGGCAACGGTAATGCTGCCGCTGCTCACCGCTGGGTAAGAGAGATGGAGGCGATGTTAGAGATTAGTGAGTGCAGGGAGGACCAGAAGGTGAAGTTCGCCACTCACTCGTTCGTTGACTCGGCTCTGTGTTAGTGGGACAATATTGTCCAAGCTGAGGGAAGCAGGGCCATCGGGAGGATGAGGTGGGGAGAGTTGAAGAAAATGGTGATTGAGGAATTTTGTCCTCATCGAGAGCTCGACAAAATAGAAAGAGAGTTCCCACAGCTTGAGGCGGGAACCATGACACACCAGCAATACACCACCAAGTTCAACAAAATAGAGAGGCTAGTGCCGGATCAGGTGACGCCGGTATCGAGAAAGATTAAGAGATATATTCAGGGATTACCGGCTGACATCCGCAGGCATTTGATTGCTGCCCGGCCGGGTACCTTTCGATCGGTGGTAGACCTGGCGGGTTGGTTGTATGACGAGAGTGAGGAGACCATGGTGGAAGCAAACAAGAAGGGTGGTGGTGGTAAGAACTGGAATGGGAAGTGGTTTGGACGTGGTGGTTTCACTCCAAACAACAAGAAGATGTAGATGGATGACCGAAGAGTGGGGTCATCAAGCTCGGGGATGAAGAAGTGTGGCAAATATGGGAAGGAGCACACTAGTGAGTGCAACTGGGGATCGAATGTATGCCTCAAGTGTGGAAAGCCTGGTCATATTGCAAAGGATTGTAGGGTGTTGAGGTGCTATAACTGTGGTGAGGAGGGGCATGTGAGCAGCGATTGCAAGAAGCGAGGGGCGGAGAATTCTGGGGTGAAGAAGAGGACGGAGAGTGAAGGGAAGAGGGCAAGCGCTAGAGCATTCACGATGACCCGGGAGGAGGCCAGAGTGGACCCCGACATCGTGTCAGGTATGTTTCTAGTAAACCAAACTTGTGCCTCTGTATTATTTGATTCTGGTGCTAGTAGGAGTTTCTTTTCTGCTACTTTCTGTGCTAAGTTACTTGTTAGTAGTAGGAGTATTAATGAGTCCTTTGATGTAGAGACTGCTATTGGCAAGTCTACCAGAATTTCTGAGATGATAGAAGATTGTGACATAGAACTAGAAGGCCATAGGTTCTCTGCTAAACTATTTGTGATGCCCCTAGGCGGATTTGACGTAGTTCTAGGGATGGATTGGTTAGCAGCCTATGAGGCAAATATTATGTGTCGCAAGAAGATGATTCGATTAATTGCGCCCGATGGAAGTTCGGTGACGGTCTACAGTGATCGAGTGACAACGGTTCCTAAGGTGATCTCAATGGCGGTGGTAGAGAAGTGCATGAAATGCGGATGTAGTGCCAACCTGGCTTATGTGAAGGACGTGGTTGCGTCAGTACCATAATTGTCTAGTGTACCCAGAAGATTTACCAGGTGTGCCACCGGACCGTGAGATCGAGTTTCGGATTGATTTGATTCTCGGTGCTCAACCCGTTGCCAAGGCACCGTACCGATTAGCTCCGACTGAGATGAAGGAACTGATGGTTCAACTGTAGGAGTTGATGGACAAAGGGTTCATCCGACTGAGCATCTCTCCTTGGGGTGCTCCGTTCTTATTTGTTAAGAAGAAAGACGGTAGTATGAGGACGTGTATAGACTACCGGGAGTTAAAAAAGCTAATGGTGAAGAACCGATATACCCTACCTAGAATTGATGACTTGTTCGATCAGTTCCAAGGTGCCAGTTGGTTCTCAAGGATAGATCTCCGATCTGGCTACCATCAATTGAAGGTGAAGGAGCAAGATATTCCTAAGATAGCTTTTCACATGCGTTATGGACACTACGAGTTTCTCGTTATGTCTTTCGGTCTAACTAACGCGCCAGCTGCCTTTATGGATTTGATGAACCGAGTGTGTCGGCCAATGTTAGATAAATCAGTGATTGTGTTTATTGACGACATCCTGATTTATTTGAAAAATATGGAAGAACATGCCGGTCATATACGCGAAGTATTGGAGACGCTTAGGAGAGAGAAGTTGTACGCTAAGTTCTCCAAGTGCGCTTTCTGGTTGTGCGAAGTTTAATTTTTGGGTCACGTGGTGAATTCTGAAGGAATTATGGTAGACCCGGCGAAGGTTGAGGCAGTGATGCAATGGAAGCCTCCAAGGACGCCATCCGAGATTCATAGTTTCTTGGGTTTGGTGGGCTACTACAGAAGATTTATTCAAGACTTTTCCAAGATAGCCTCACCTTTGACTAAACTGACTCGCAAGGAGGTGAAGTTTGTGTGGGGTCGAGAATAGGTGGATGCTTTTGAGGAGTTAAAGGCAAGATTAACTCAAGCTCCTGTCTTGACATTACCCGAAGGGAGTGAAGATTTAGTGGTATATTCGGATGGCTCTTATTCGGGACTGGGCTGCGTGTTGATGCAACGTGGAAGGGTAATAGCCTACGCGTCTCGACAGCTGAAAATCCATGAGGTAAATTATCCAACTCACGATTTGGAGCTAGCAGCTATGGTCTTTGCGTTGAAGATTTGGAGACATTACTTGTATGGGACGAAGGGCACAATCTACACGGACCACAAAAGCCTAAAGTATTTCTTTGAGTAGAAGGACCTCAACATGAGGCAGAGGAGGTGGCTAGAATTGGTCAAAGATTATGATTATGAGATCCATTACCACCCGGGCAAAGCTAATGTAGTGGCCAATGCCCTCAGCGGGAAGGATAGACCCGAGCCAATCCGGGTGAAAGCTTATTAATTGGTGATGACCTTTAACATGATGACATAGGTCAAAGAATTTCAGAATGAGGTGTTGAAAAAAGATCGCCTTAACTTTGAAAGGAAGAGAGGTCTAGTCACGGAGTTGGGAGAAAATACCCATGGAGTTAGAACCCGCTTCGGGCGGATGTGGATCCCTCGTTATGGAGACTTACGAGGGCGGATTATGGATGAAGCTCATAAAACTCGATACTTTATTAATCTTGGTGCTACCAAGATGTATCAAGACAGATTACTGGTGGCCGGGAGTAAAGCGCGATGTAGTAAGGTATGTGAGTAAGTGACTTACTTGCTTGCAAGTGAAGGCAGAGCATTAGAAGCCATACGGGAAGATCCAACAGTTGGATATAACCGAGTGGAAGTGGGAGCACATCACCATGGACTTCATCACGAAGTTACCTCGTACGGAAAGGGGGGTACGATACCATATGGGTGATAGTTGATCGTCTGACAAAGAGTGCTCACTTCCTACCAATCCGCGAGATGTATTCATCCAAGAGACTAGTGGATCTATTCATTAAAGAGATTGTAGCTCGTCATGGTGTGCCGGTGTCTATCGTGTCGGATCGTGACACCCGGTTCACATTAAAGTTTTGGAAAAGATTCCATGATGCGATGGGGACGAGGCTGCACATTAGCACGGCTTACCATCCCGAGACAGATGGTCAGTCTGAAAGGACTATTCAGACGCTCGAGGATATGCTCCGAGTATGCGTGATCGACTTTGGAGGAAGTTGGGATGATCACTTACCGTTAGCGGAAATCTCATACAACAACAGTTATCATGCCAGCATTGGTATGCCACCATATGAGATGCAATACGGTAGAAGGTGTAGAACGCCCATGTGTTGGGGAGACATAGGGCAGAAGGTGTTAGGAAGTCTTGAGGTGATCGAGGCTACGGCGGAGAAGTTGGAGATGATCAAATCCTTTATGAAGACGGCGAAAGATAGATAAAAGTCGTATGCCGACCAAAGGCGTAGACCGATTGAGTTTAACGTGGGTGATAAAGTCATGTTGAAGGTGTCACCTTTGAAGGGGATCATCCGGTTTAGAAAGAGGGGTAAGCTCAGTCCAAGATACATAGGGCCTTTCCAAATTATCGCACAAGTAGGAGAGGTGGCCTATCGATTAGAACTGCCTGATGAGTTAAGTGGAATTCATCCGACATTCCATGTATCTCATTTGAGAAAGTGCTTAGCCGATGAGGATATGATTGTACCACTGGAGGACATCGAGGTGGATGAACGGCTTAATTATGTAGAGCAACTAGTGGCAATCATCGACCGGAAGGAGAAGAGACTGTGGAATAAAGTGGTTCCACTTGTGTGTGTGCAGTGGAAACACCGAAAGGGTTCTGAGTGTACATGGGAGACTGAGGAGAAAATGAGACAGCATTACCCACAGTTGTTCGAAGAGTGACAGGTTTCGGGGACGAAACCTCTTTAAGGGGATAGACTTGTAACACTCAAAATTTTTGTCAAAATAAAAGGAAAGAAAAGCAATAGGAAGAAGAAAATAAAAGTATATTGAAAGAAAGGAAAAAGAGCCAAGGTGGAGGGGGCCAAAGTGTAAAGAGTACAAAAATCAAATATTTTAATATATTTTGAGTATGGCCGCCCCCATATCACCTTTTTGCATCTGCTTTTCGACTGGAACAAGAAAGAAGAAAGAGAGCATATTTTTCTCTCGGTTTTTCAAGGAAGAAGAGGCTGATTTTCGCAAATTGGTGAGTGTTCTTTATGTTGATGGTTCGGTTTTGTTGGGTTTCGACCTTAGAACCGATTTTTATGTGATCTTTGTGTTCGGTTGTTTGTTTTTGTGGTGTTTTTAGGTGTTTGAACTCTTGTGCACGCAAGTTTGGAGGAGTTTTACTTGTTGGCTACATAGGTGAGTTCTAGACTCTGGTTTTTATGTGTTTTAAACTTCATGGGGCTAAAAATGCATGTTCAAAAGGTTTTATAATTGTTTTATGTTTACCCGTATGTATATGTGTGTTTATGTTTGTGTTTATGGTTGATTATGTGTTGTTGATGCTTAGAATGTTAGGAATAGGCTTCGAACAAGTTAGAATGCAGATTGGGTTTAGAAAATATTTCTGAAATATGCATAACTGTTGGTCATGTACCCAAATAGGGCTCATGTGCCTGAAATTTTGACTTAGAAAACTTAAGTGAAACCATGCACCTAAATAGTACCTCATGCGCTTGAAAATTTGCCTAGAACGCATAAGTGTTTAGTCATGCTCCTAAATAGTACCTCATGCGCCTGAAATTTAGTTCAAACCAAATGACTAAGTGTAGTTCATGCGCCCAAATAGTCTTCATGTGCCTAAGTTTCTCATGCGCCTAAGTGTTGGTGCGCCCGTATAGTGCTCATGCGCCTACATAGTGCTAATGTGCCTAGAACACTTAGAAATTTTCTGAAATTTTGGGAATTAGAAATTTTAAGAATTAACCCTGGGATGTTTTGGTGGTTATGTTTATTGATATTATGCATGTTTGTGGCCTGTTATTATGTTCCATATTATGTATTTATAATATGACTTTACGTGGTGTGTTTATGCTCGTAAACGTAAAGTATTATCCTAATGAAAGTGAAAGTTAATGATAATGAAAAGTGGAATATAAAGAACGAATGAAAAGTCTTGCAAACAAAATAAAAGGAGGTTCACAGCCACATGTTGTCAGCTCAACTGTGTGCGGGTTAGGTACCGTATGAGGATCCACGCAGGGTCAATCTTTGAGATTGAAGGGGACCTTTGTTGCTTGCCTCAGGTGACTGGGTCAGCTTCGTGCACAATGTTCGGGGTCTATTTATAGACCTCAAGCCCAGCACCAGCTTCGTGCGTAATGTCGGGGTATTGCACATTGGTCCAGTAGAAAGTGAAAGATAATAATGAAAGTATGGAACGAATTATAAGAATGATGAATGATAATGAATATTATCTTGTTGTACGTATGACGTGTGAACACGTACGAAAGTAATAAATTTTAGGAAAGGGAAGTATTTTAAGAATAATGATATTTTTTTATATAAATAAAGGTATTTTAATGTTTTAAAACTAGAACTCACTCAGCAACGCTGACTTTTATGCATTTTCAGTTGGCTGCTAATTATTGATGAGGATGGCACGCGGGGAAAGCTACTTGTCGAGGCAAGACTGTCATCCATTCAATCTTAATGATATTGTTGTTTTGTAATTCAATTAAAAGGTCTTTTGTAACTTAAGAAACAATGATGTATTGCTTAGCAACAGTAATTATTAATCAAATGAATGGTTTTTGGTATAAATTCCGTTGTGTTATTTGATGAAATGTAAGTTGTATTATATATATTATGCTATGATTGACCAACTGTGAGGACTCTAGAAATGGGGCCTTACACAATACAAGATGAGTTTATGCATTTTAAGAAGCTGGATGTATGGCATCTTGTTGAGTTACCAAAAGATAAGCTTTCAATTCAAACAAAATGGATTTTCCACCACAAGACGTAAAAAAGAGTGTGATTATTCGTAATAAGCCATGGTTGGCTATCCAAGAAATTTATCAAGTTGAAGGATTGGATTATGAAGAAGTCTATGCTCCAGTTTCTAGACTTGAAGCTATTCGTATTTTCCTTGCTTATGCTTCATTCATGAATTTTAAAGTCTATCAAATGGATATGAAGACTACTTTTCTATATGGCATTGTTAAAGAAGAAATTTATGTATGACAAGTGCTAGGATTTAAAGATCTAGATAATCCAGATAATGTTTACAAGTTGTACAAGGCTCTATATGGTTAACATCAAGCATCTCATGCTTGGCATGCCACTCTCATAAAGCATTTTCTTGAAAATGGGTATACATAAGGAGCCATTGATCAGATTTTGATCACATGCTAAAGACTCTTGTGATCGGTGTATATAGTGTATCCGGTACCATACAATGTCTTCAAGGCAAAGACTAAAGAACTTGATTCCAGATCATGGGTTGTATAGTTCATCTCATGCATTTTCAGTTGTCTTGATGCATAGGATATCACCTTGTCATGTTGCATCGAAACACAACCGAGTCCTTAATAGAAGCATCACAGTAAATCACAAAATCATCACTTCCTTCTTGAAAGGCTAATATTGGTGCACCAGTTTCTAGACTTGAAGCTATTCATATTTTACTTGCTTATGTTTCATTCATGAAGTTTAAAGTCTATCAAATGGATGTGAAGACTACTTTTCTATATGGTGTTGTTAAATAAAAAATTTATGTATGACAAGCGCTAGGATTTGAAGATCCAGATAATCCAGATTATGTTTACAAGTTATACAAGGCTCTATATGGTTCACATCAAGCATCTCGTGCTTGGCATGCCACTCTGATAGAGCATTTGCTTGAAAATGGGTATACATAAGGAGCCATTGATTAGATTTTGATCACATGCTAAAGACTCTTGTGATCAGTGTATATAGTGTATCCGGTACCATACAAGGTCTTCAAGGCAAAGACTAAAGCACTCGATTCCAGATCATGGGTCGTATAGTTCATCTCATGCATTTTCAGTTGTCTTGATGCATAAGCTATCACCTTGTCATGTTGCATCGAAACACAACCCAGTCCTTAATAGAAGCATCACAGTAAATCACGAAATCATCACTTCCTTCTTAAAAGGCTAATATTGGTGCACTGTAAAGTTTCTGTTTCAATAGCTGAAAAGCTGCTTCATGACTTTCACTCCATTTGTACGTTGTTCCCTTATTGGTGAAAGAAGTCAAAGGTTGAGCGATCATGGAAATTCCCTCAATGAAACACCGATAATATTTGGCCAACCCAAGAAATTATCGTATCCCACTAGGTGTCTTTCAAACTAACCAATTCTTTATTGCTTCAATCTTAGTAGGGTCCATATGTATCACTTTTTCATTGACAATGTGACCTAAGAATTTCACTTCCTGAATCCAGAAGTCACACTTTAAAAACTTTGCGTATAAATTTTCTTTCTTGATTATTTCTAAAATTAATCATATGTGCACCTCATGCTCATCCTTGGTCTTAGAGTAAATCAATATTTTTTCGATAAACACGATAAAAAATTCATCAAGGTAGAGTCTACACACATGGTTCATAAGATCCATGAACATCGCTGTCGCATTAGTCAACCCGAATGGCATGACCAAGAATTCATAAGACCATAGCGAGTCCTGAAAGCAGTCTTTGAGATGTCTTCCTCTCGAACTATCAGGTGATGATAACTATACCTCAAGTCGATCTTGGAATAATAACTTGATCCCAGAATTTGATCAAATAGATCATCAATGCGAGGCATAGGGTATCGCTTCTTGATCATAACCTTGTTAAGCTCTATGTAGTCAATACACATACTAAATGTCCCATTCTTCTTCTTAACAAAAAAGAACAGGGGCTCCCAATGGAGGTGAGCTTGGTTAGATAAACCCTTTATTCCATAGCTCTTGAAGCTGCATTAACAATTCCTTTGGTTCAACACCAATTGATATGGTGCTCGCGTAATTGGGCTACCCCGAGGGTTAAATCAATCTGGAATTCAACCTGACGATGTGGCGGTAAACGAGGAAGACCTTCTAGGAAAACTTTTGGAAAATCCCTAACCGCTGGAATATCCTCCAACCTTGTTTCCTTTTGCTGCTTGTCGGTCACAAGAGCCAGTATGGCTAAGTGAACTTTGTGTAGCCATTTTGTGCCATCATATAAGATATGATGCCTATCACTACACCACTTTTCTTTCCTTTCAATAAAAGAATTTCTCCACCAGCAATAGGTATATGAATAATCTTCTCATGGCAAATGACTTCCGCCTACTTTTCCGATAGCCATCCTTTCCCACGACTACTTCAAAGCTTCTAAGCGTAACAGGCATAAGGTCAATGTCAAAACTATGTCTAGACAACTCTATCTTTCAACCCTTAAGAATATGAGTAATTTGAATTTGCTTACTATCAGTTAATTTTACGGTATACTTTGATTCTAATAAAGCAGGCATATTATTCAATAGGCTACTAAACTTGGTAGAGATAAAACTCCTATCGGTCCAGTATCAAACAGAATAGTAGCATAACGTCCATTCATAGAAATTTACCAGTAACAATAGTAGGGTCGTTTAGAGACTCACCTGAATGCATGATGAATGCTCTTCCTTTTGCATCTATTTTATTACCACTATTGTTTCCACCACTATTTCCATTGTTGTCACCATTGTCGCTATTGTTTCTGCCATTTCCACCATTGTTACTATTCTTCCTTTGTTGTGGGAAATTTTTCTTGTAATGGCATTCCTTCTTATATTTGAAGCATCCTTTGGGTGTCTCTTGCGCTCATTGAGGTTTCTTTATCAGTTTACCTCGACAATCTTTGTTGCATCACCCACCTACTTGCAACGCTGACATAAAAAATTATCACACTTGCAGTGTGATGGTTTGTTACACTTGTTAAAATCCTTTGATGAAGATGATTTATTGACCTTAGTTTAATGACGATCCCTAGTTACTAGAACTATCCTGTTTCCCCTTGTTATCGGGCATGCTCGCCACCGCACCCCGTTTCGATAACTTTCCTTGTTCCATGGCTTGATCCATCAGCTTGTGAGCCAACCGGATTGTATATTGAATAATGGTGGGACTGGAAGTGGTTAGTATACTCTGAATCTCAGCCACCAAACTACATAGATAAAGTTCACTCCTTTTATACGGCTGGTCTACCATACGTGGGCAAAGAGTTTCCAGCTCATGAGAACTAGTGGTGTACGCCTCGATCTCGGACCCTTCCATCTTCAATTGCCAAAACTCCACTTCCAACTTCTGTACTTTATTACGGGGACAATACTCCTCCATCATCATAGTTTTAAACTCAGCCCACAGTAGGGTGTTTTCTATTGCCTGACCCAACATTTACACCTAGACGTTCCACAAGGAGAGTGTTGCACCCTCCAAGGCACCTATAGCATAGTTCACTTGATCGGATGCCGGAAAGTTACTTTTTGCAAAAACCGATTTGGTTTTCTCAAACCACCTCACGAATCCCATGACTCAACAAATCGAAATGTTAAGTAGAGGTCGATGGTCGAGACTTAACAAATCGAAATATTAAGCCCTATAATGTGACAAACCAACTAACGAGATATTAGAATATTTTGACATCCTCCATCGTCATTTACCTCCTAACTGTCTGGCTTGTGCAGTCATCACTGGCTGTGCTCATTGATTAGGGTGCTAACTTTGCTCGGGTCATGATCACAATACCAGTGCCACATCCACTCCTCTACCACGTCCGTCTATTTTTCACTTTACATTCACAAATACAAAAATGAGTAACATCTAGCATATTAATCTCGATCAAGAAAGGTAAATAATAAGGAAATAATAAATTTGCTCAACAATAAGATTTATAACTAAATTGATAACTCATGATAAATAAATGGTAAGTAACTCATAAAATATTCAATCAGTGTCAAAAATTATAAGTTTTCAGCTGGGTGGAAAATAAAAATATGTTGTTCAAAAATATAAATGAAATAAATCAGTCTAGAATAATAGATCCATCACTATCCTCATCCATCTCTTCCAGATCCTCCTCCAGGTCTTCCTCTGGTTCTTCTTCGGCTCTGCCTCGGGAATTTCCCGGGGCTTGAGCTGGTCTTCCAACTCTTGTATCCTCCTGATGACATCATGCAACTAGTTTTATGTCGTAGTCAGACTGGCAGTCAACTCTTCAACTTGTCCACGTAAAGCCTATATTTCCTTAGCTTGTCCATCCTAAAGTCCAAATAGATCATGCCACACATCCTCCATATCATCAAACGCTCTGCTGGTAAGCTTCTGCCTATCATCTATTCAAGAGATCTCATCCTCTAATTCCCATTGTATTCTATCATGAGAGGCTATCATAGCAGCGAGGGCTCTCTAGGGATGGAAAGGTGAATTTCTTAGAATATCAGGGGCTAACTATGGAACACACTCCTTGTCAATCATCTTAACTATAGCACTACGATACCATGCCTGATTCTCGAGATCAAACATGTCACGATCAATCATAGGGTCGACTAGGAAACACATACTAGGTAAAACTAAGGGGGTCGAGAAGTAGAACCCATAGAAGGCAAGGGCAGTAGGAACCTTGGGTTCCTTTCCCGATGCGGCTATGCCAGAGATGATTATGATGATGATGCCATAATATAGTGTAGTTGATGTGCATGCCAATCAGTATACAGTAATGGATAAGCAATTGAGTAATTAACTAACTATGTGTGGTTATAGACTAGTGTGTATACAACTTAGTTCACTCTAACCAATGGCTTTGATACCAATCTGGCACACCCTCAAAATCTTGGGGCGGGGTTTTACCGCAAGACATGTGAACAAACCAGGAACCAAGTCATTAGTTACACTGAACGACTCTAAATGAACTTTCAAAATAAACCATAGAGTTAATGAGTTTAAAATACTACAGAAGTGTAAATTTAATATTCAAATCAAAGTGTTCCAATGTAAATGCGCAAAACACGCGCCCAAACCCATAGTTTAAGATGTAATGTGTAACCAAAATTTAGAAAATTAATTTTGGTTATATATTATAACCAAAATTCAAAAAGATAATTGTTTGAATGCGTGGTCGACTCGTGTTGTGCTCCTACATGCACCTGTTGTTAACGACCTGAGAAAAGCATACTAAAGTGTAAACTCAAAGGTCGGTGAGTTCAAGAGTTTATAAGTAAGCAAAAGAAGTAACGTTTATAAAACATAAGTAATGTATATAGAAATAGATAGCTAGTCTATATTATGGCAATAACAATAGTGTTTTCGTGATCAAAGCTGACTATGTTCATTTGTTTGTTTTCCTTCATGACTTACCAAGTCATGACAAATATTAGTTTTTTAGGACAATGTTGCACCCGCTTGACCTCCAGTCATATGGCTGGGGCTTGTCAAACCCCATAGTACTACTTAAGATTTCCGGCTAGTTTCCTTAATTAACGATCCAAAAGTGTAAGGTCTTTCAATGGTATACTACACTATGTTCATGCTATACACAACTTTTAATAAATTAAGTGCTTGTTAAAGTATGCTTTCTCCCCCAAAGAAGTATGTAAAAAAGGGGCATTAAGCTCACCTGAATGTAAGCAGAAAGTAATGCATATCTAAAGTTGAGTGGGCAGACAACTCATCAAAGGATACCTACAATATGTGAGTACATAAGTATGTGCAAGACAAGACAGTTTAACAAACCCAAAGCGTTCAATCAATCTCATTGATTTAAGTTATTATGAGACTATTGACCCGTTGGCCAAGTTGACCCATTTGACATGTTAGTAACAAGTTAAGTGAAATCATGCTTGCTCATATTTAATAATCCATTATTCATAATCTCAACTTAAACCATTCATGTATAACACACAATGAATCCTAAATTCTAGCTAGATTATTGTACTAGTATAAATTATCATACCACACATATGAATCTCAACAAGTAACCACCATGTACTTTACAATGAGGAATAAATCTCAAATATACCTAATCACATATAGGGTTTAATCATGCACTACATGCCATGTGAAGTAACTTACTACTTCACATCCTAAACCTTGCCAATCCTACAAAGTAGGGGCTGCGGATCCGAATGCATATATGATGTTCATCATCATATTCCCAAACATGACTTAAACTAGCAAAACAATTCAAACATACCATAATGGTCAAAAATCACCATTAAAACATAAAATCCAAATTTTCTAACATTGATATATCATGTTATCTAATCCCAACACCAATTAGTACAAAAATACTTAAACATAAAATTTTCACAAAGTAGCATCCCTATGATCTAATTATTGCATTCTAACATATTTAATGATCCCAATAACCAATCTTGCATGGTCCTAACACACTGTCCATTCTTAAAACATGGAATTTGATCAAACATGTTAATAAAGTTTCTTCTTCGGGAAAGTACTATCCTATAACCCAACTTTCATCCAAAAGCAATCATTGATTCATCAACTATATGCTTAATCTAGTTCATAGCAATTATTAGAACAAAAGAAACATCATAGAATCTAAAAATCCCAAGTTCTTGGAAATTAAATTTCTACTTTTAGTAAGGTATGAACTATGCATTGTGTTGAATCATGAAGGATGAAACTACCAAAAACTCAGGTTTCAGCATTGGCGGCCAACTGTTGAATCAAGCCAAGTAATGAATCCACTACCGAAGTGCATATGCTAAATGACTGCTGCTCAGCATTTGCCAAAGCAACTACCAAACTACATATGTTGAATGTCTGCTAATAAGCATATGTAGATTAACTGCCCATCAGTAGTGAACTCCATGACCTACTGATTGACTTCTACTCAGAACATGATTATTTATGTCAACCGCTGTTGTTTCACCTTTTGGAGACAACATAGTACTAAAGCTGGCAACTCCGATACTCTGATTATCTGTTTGATGTAGACTCTGAACATAGAATAGTTTATTCTTATTGTTTAGATTTCTTAGTATAAAAGTCCTCACACCTGTATAGTACAGGCAAGCTTTTTAACCATTTGATTGTATCTACCGATTGTAACATTTTACACCAGATTAATCAAGTGAATATTTTGAAAGAACAACTTATGCATTTACATTTCCTTAAAGTATTTATGTTGAGATAGTAATTATCTAACTTAGATTCTGCATTCGTTGGTTACTGATCAAAGAGGAAGTTCTTGTTAGTATAAACATGTCCGATCCAATAAGTGGTATCAGAGCTTTGGCTCTTGATTTGCTTGAAGATTATCTTTCAAAAGATCACTTGTTTCTTCTTTTGATCACTCTATCAAACACCACCTTTCTTCATATCCTATTTCCTGTCTCAAAATGACTAGCCATTTCTAGTAAGCATGATTTGGAGAATGGAACTCAAACCAAACCTCCTATAAACACAACATGATTATGATACCTGGAAAATATGAATGGAGGATTCTTAAGAAATAAAGACATGAAACTCTGGCTCTAAATTCTGAATGGACCATATGTCCCCATGGTTCAAGCTGCTGGTGAAGGTCGAGTCATGATCCCTAAAGATCCTACAAAGTATTTAGAAGAACATCTGAAGAAAATGGATGTGGATTAAAAGTCTCTATGGATGATCAGAATTAGCATACCTAACAACATCATGCACGACTTTATGAAATTCAATACTACTCACAAGTTGTGGGAAGCATAGAATGCCAGATTTGAAGGAACAGAAGATATGAAAGAAAATATGAGAGATGTCTTAAAATAGAAGTTCAAAAATTTTGGTTTCATAAAAGGAGAAACCATGACACCTACATATCTTAGATATGTTGAACTTCTAGAATCTCTAAATGAAGCTGGAGTGAAGATGGAGAATAGTGATGTTCTCAGAAAGTTCTTGAGGTCTTTGCCAAAGACATAGATGGTTTATACTGTGTCTATCAGAAGAACTAAAATCTAAAGAAAATGACTTTTGAGAAGTTATATGGCATCCTCAATGCTTATCAAATGGAGATGGATGCAGATGAAGAATCATTGGGCAGATCTTCAAACCCCTTAAAGTAATCAACACTCATGACCCCCCTTCATGAGCCAGTTCACTATCACTCCCACTCCCACTCCCAAGTCTATCAAACTCCCATGATGACTCATCAGGCACCCATGATCACCTACCCTAAATCTCCAACTACTAAATCTCAATCATCACCATCATTCAACAGATGTAATCTGCCAGCCTCACCATCCTTTTCATAATCATATCACTCAAACTCTGCCTTTATCAGAGACCAAGCCAACTTCTTTCAACTCTCTAAAGAAGATCTTGAGTGCATTCATGCAGATGACTTGGAAGAAATGGATATCAACTACCAGATAGCCATGATATCTCGCAGGGCCAAGCAGTTTCAACAAAGAACCTGAAGAAAGTTTTTGAAATAGTGAAGATCAGGATTTGGGTTTGATAAAAGCAAGGTAAAATGCTTCAACTACAACCAGCTGGGACATTTTTCCAAAGAATAGAAAGCACCAAAGTCAAACCCATCTCCTCTAAGTTCATCTAATCCATAACAACACTCAACTCCCCAAGGTCCTTCCACTTCATTCAACCAAAGGAATATAAGAGCTGTAGCTTTAGTAGAAAAGATGGTTGACTGGAGCTTTCAAATGGAAGATGTTACACCCATCAATAATGCATTGATGGCTGGAAGCTCAACCTCCTCACCTTAGGTAACTTCTAAACCCTGCTGTACACCTGAACGTATAGCTAAGGTCAACTTGTATAGAAATCACAATTTGGATCTCATGAAGGATGTTGAATCAATCAATCTTCTTAAAACTAATTTAGGGAAAATGATCATGCTCAAAAGTAAAAGATAATAGAGCTAGAAAAGATTGTTTACAATTAAAACATGAGGAAACCAACCTTGAGACCCAAATTGATGATCTCCTGAGCAGATTAAAATCTGAATAATGTGATTTTTCCATTGCTAAAACATATGCTAATAAATATAATGTTCAAACTAAAAAGTTTGAAATTACTTGCGTTTATTGAAAACTCCCAAAGATTGTATCAAATCAAGATAGGTTTAGGGTATAATGTTATGGAACCACCAATGATATACACTCCCACAAATACTCCTAAGTGCAATCTTGAGATAAATAAGCAAGTATCTACCAAACCCATCTGTACAAGGACATCTACTAAAGAGATTAACAGCAGAGAAGGAGGAGAAGGATGGAATAGTTTAGGAAGTAGATGAAGAAGAGGAGAAGAAGAAATAGGAGGAGGAGGAGGAGAAGAAAAGAAGAGAAGATTTCAAGGGAAAAACTAAGCAGAATGTGATTTGGAAGATAAAGTTTGTAAAAGAAAAGCAATCTACTAAAACGAACCAGCTATCTACCGTGTCAAATCCCTCCACCAAGATAAAGCTTCAATCAAAGCATAGCCACAACAAGAAGAACTATAACAGAAGCTGCTATGCTAGAACCTCTGAATCTCTAGAAATAAGACCCCAACCATATATTCAAAAGTCCATTTATGAAGCAGTTGAAATTCACAACAAGAAGTTCCCAAGGAAAAGGATAAAGCTAACCACCCATGCTGATCATAAGAAAAACAAAAAAGATGGGTGGAGCTGAGTGAGGCAAGTATAAGAAAAGGAAGAATGAGTTATAAGAGATTAGGCAGGTGATAAAGTCAACAAAGAAGCAAATGAACATCAAATGCCTAATGTGTGGGGAAGACTGTCACTTTGTAAAGTCTGTCAATACAATCCCCCATCCCACTACATCAAGCATCTGAACAAGCCTAAACCCTCAAGGAGGTCTGCAGCTGCCAAACAACCATCAAAAGAAAAATAAGGGGTTAAAATAACTATTTGGCGGTCAAATTGCTCAAGTGCTAATTCCAAGACAAATTCAGCACTTCTGAAACATCTGTCCAATAAGGCAGTAACTGCAAACCAAAAGAACAAGAACACTTTTGAGAGACCTTCACCTTATCTAAAAGCTTCAAAAGGTCACAATAAGAAGGATGATGTCAAAAAATCAAGAAAAGCCAAAAGAAAAGCCTGGAAAACAAAGACATCTACTGAATCTTTAGATGACCCAAAACCAACACAAACACCCACCCCTCAGCACCTACCATTGACATAAAACTACTGAAAACTGAAAGATCTAAGACTAAACTGGCTTGGGTCCCCATTCATCACTAACCAACTTGCTTATGTGCAGGATCATCCACATGCCAAAACAAACTTATGGACTGTGGATAGTGGATGCTCCTGGCAAATGACATGTGACAGATCTTGCCTACTAAATCTAGAATCATACGATGGAGGATTTGTTGCCTTTAGTAGTGATATAAAAGGAGGATACATTACTTGTAGGGGGGAAATCAACAATGGCAAGGTAAGTTTATTAATACTATAATTTATTGAGTGTGTCCCAGTTGTGTGATCAATAACATAACACTCTTTTCACAGAGCATGAATACATTGTCTTATCCTCTGGTATTGAATTCCAAATGACAAAATACTTTTAAGAGCACCCGAGAAAGACAATATATACATGCTCAACACGCAGAATGCATTACCTTCAAGAAATGTTTCTTGTTTCATTTCCTAAGTTTCCTTAAATGAATCCTCCCTTTGGCACATAAGATTGGCATATGTAAACCTCAAAAACATGAATAAACTAGTTTGGAATAGGTTAGTCACAGGATTGCCGCACAAAGTGTTTGCATGTGCTGACCACTGTGTTGCTTATCAAAAAGGAAAACAACACAAATCTTCATAAGTCCAAAAAATAGAATTCAGTCATAACTCCTTTATACTTGCTGCACATGGACTTGTTTGGGCCAATAGGTGTAAAGAGTTTGGGTAGAAAATCATATTACTTGGTAATAATAGATGATTTTACAAGATACACTTGGGTTTTCTTTTTAGAAACTAAAGATGAAACTGCTGAGATCTTAAAATCATTTATTATCAAAATTGAGAACCAAATTGATCAAAAGGTTAAAATAATTAGATGTGATCAGGGCACTGAATTCAAAAACCACACCCTTGATTCTTTTTAAGAATCTAAAGGTATTTCAAGGCAATATAGTGCTGAGAGGAGAAAGCTATAACACTCTGATATTTTAAAAAGAAGAAAAGAAGAGAAAAAGCAAAGAAAAGAGAAGTATAAAGAAAGAAAGGTGAAATAACCCAAGTTGAGGGGTTAAAATTATGCAAGAGGCAAACTTAATTATTATTATGTTTAAAAGGTGGGCATGGCCGCCCACTCTTCCTGCTCACCAACTGCTTTGGCTGCAAAAGTAGAAGAACAAAGAGTTTCCATCTGTTTTCTAGAGAGAAGAATATCATCTAGAAGGTAAGTTTTTATGTGTTTTGTTCGGTTTCAGCTAAATTTTCAGCTTGTGGACCAAGTCTTATGTGTTTTTCTGTGTTCGGTTGGGTGTTTTTGGTGTGTTTAGGTGTTTGAACTCCAAGTGCTCTCGAGTTTGGAGGAGTTTTACTCAAAGGCTGCTGTAGGTGAGTTCCAGATCCCCGGTTTCTCTGTTTTAAACTTGTTTCGGGGCTGAAATGCATGTAAATTATCATTTTTATAACTTCCAGCATGTTAAAACCATATGTTACCCTCTGTTTTATGTGGGTATGTGTGTTTGTGAATGTTTGACCTAATTATGTGGTTGTATGCTTGTTTTATGTGCTTAGTATGCTAGATTTGGGATAAGAATATGTTAGGATGATGATCAGAAATGGAAATTAGTGTAAGTTAGAACTGGCATAGTGCCCATGCGCCTAAGTGTTTGCTCATGCGCCTAAGTTTCCCATGCGCCCAAGTATCCATGCGCCTGCATAGTCCTCATGCGCCTGCATAGTTCCCATGTGGCTAAGTTCTTTTTTTCCCATGAGCCTAAGTGTTTGCTCATGCGCCTAAGTTTCCCATGCTCCCAAGTATCCATGCACCTGCATAGTACTCATGCACTTGCATAGTACCCATGCGCCTAAGATTTTCCCCATGCGGCCAACTGTCCGTGCGTCTGCATAGTGCCCATACGCCCATATAGTGCTCATGCGCCTAAGTACCCTTAGAATTTTTCTGAAATTTTTGGAAATAGAAATTAATGATTAAGCTTTGGAAATGTTTTGGTGGGTTATGTTTGTTCATGTTATGCATGTTGTGCTCTATTATTGATGTTCCTTATTACATGTTATTACGTGATTTTAAGTGGTGTGTTAATGCTATTGTACGTAAATTATTATATAATGAAAGTGAAAGACATCTTTAATGAAGTGGAACATAATGAAAGAATGTAAAGTCTTGCAAGCAACTGAAAGGAGGTTCACAACTCATTGAGGGGTTGTTAGCTCAACTGTGTGCAGTTTAGCTAACCCATGAGGATGCACATAGGGGTCAATCTTTGTGGTTGACTAGTATGTACAAAACGGGACCCTTGTCGCTTGCCCCGATATTGGAGTCAGCTTCGTGCACAATGTTAAGGGTCTATTTATAGACTTTGGCCTAGTACCAGCTTCGTGCACAATGTTTGGGGTATAGCATATGACATTGGTCTAGATGAAAGTGAAAGATAATGATGAAAGTACGAAATGAAGGAAAAGAATGTTGAAAGATAATAATGATATTATCAAGATGTATGTATGTTGGGTGATCACAAACGAAAGTAAATGAAAGGTTTTTACTAAGGGTAAAGTATTTATTACATAAAACGAGAACTCACTCAGCAACGCTGACTTTTATGCATTTTCAGTTGGCAGGTTGTTTGTTGCTGAGGATGGCACGAGGGTGTAGCTACTTAGCGGGCAAGACTGGCATCCATCTCATGCAATAATAATGATGTTGTTTTGTAATACACCTAAGTGATATTTTGTAATCTTTTAAACAATGATGTATTACTTGGCAAATGTATTTATTAAAGCATGAAATGGTTTTTGATGAATTATTCTGCTGCAATATTTTATTTACTTAATAAATCTTAGTATGTTTAGATATAAATGAGGTTGTGATTGACCAACTGTGGGGTTCCCGGGAACGGGGCCTTACAAGTTAGTATCAGAGCCAAAGTTTAAGAGAAATGGGTAAATACTTTCAAAACCTAAACTTTAAGTGAGAATGGGACCGAATGGAGGGATGCCAGCCCAAGTAGCTATGTGCCATCAGGTAATTTATCTTTCTTAAAGTTAACCGGTATTATATGCACGTGTGATCTGATTTATGTGCTCTTAGTAGATTTGGATACTAGTGTAGTCAGGATAGGCAATGCTGGGGGAATGAATAGTAAAGTAAATGGCTAATCACAACTGGCCACTGTAATTAGAGACTTACTATACTTGACATAATCCAAGCTATTACCTTGAATGACCGTGTTGGTGTTTGAATCTTATAGTGTTTAGAGGATGGCGGGTGGTAGATCTTCGAAGGCTTCTCGAGGAGGTGTGAAGGGTGGTCGTGGTGCTAGGCCACGTGTCACTAGGAACAAGGCTAAGGCTGCTGAGACGGTTCCTGCAGAGCCCGAGCTTCATCACCAGGAAGGCGGTGATAAGAGTGCTAATTTGAGAGCCTCTATAAAGGAGGCAGTTGTGGACGAAGTTCAACAGGTCATGTAGACGATCCTGCCGTCTGTGATGACCGAGGTTATTCGTGCTATGTGGGAAGATGAAAAGAAAGAGAAGGAGGAGAGGAGGAGGACCGTTGGAAGAGGTTCCGGTGAAGGGGAGCAACTAGAGACAGAGATGGTTGTCTCCAGTGATGATGAGGAGGAGGAAGCGGTGCAGGAAATGGTTAAGGGGTGTAGTTATGGGGCATTCCAGAGATGCAAGCCCCCAACTTTTGATGGGAATGGTAATGTTGCTGCTGCTCACTAATGGGTGAGGGAGATGGAGGTGGTGCTCGATATCATTTAGTGCCGCGAGGATCAGAAGGTGAAGTTTGCTACCCACTCATTAGTGGACTCAACTTTATGTTGGTGGGTCAACATTGTCCAGGCTGAGGGTAGCAGGGCGATTGGGAGGATGAGGTAGAGTGAGCTGAAGAAGCTGGTAATTGAGGAATTCTGTCCTCATAGAGAGCTTGACAAGATTAATAGAGAGTTCCTACAGCTGGAGGCGGGAACCATGACACACCAGCAGTATACTACTATGTTCAATGAGATGGCAAGGCTGGTGCCAGATTCGGTGATGCCAGTTGCAAGGAAGATCAAGAGGTATATTCAGGGTTTGCCGGCAGATATCCACAGGCACATGATCGCCGCCTGGACGGGTACGTTTAGGTCGGTGGTTGATCTGGCAGGGAGTTTATATGATGAGAGAGAAGAAGTGGCAGTGGTGGAGGTGAACAAAAAGGGTGGTGGTGACAGGAATTGGAATGGGAAGCTGTTTGGCTATGGTGGTTTTACCCCGAGTAACAAGAAGGCAAGGATGGATGACCGGAGGGTAGTGTTCGCAGGTACGGGGACTAAGCGGTGTGGTAAGTGCGGGAAGGAACATTTAGGGGAGTGTAGGTAGGGACTGAATCTCTACTTCAAATGTAGGAAGCCCGGTGATATGGAAAGGGATTATAGGGTGACGAGGTGCTACAATTGTGGCGAGGCTGGGCATATGAGTAGAGATTGCAGGAAGCCGAGGGCCGAAAGTTCTGGGGCAATGATGGGGACCGAGAAGGATGGGCAGGGAGCAAAAGCCAGAGCATTCACGATGACCCAGGAGGAGGCTAGGGTGGACCCCGATGTCGTGTCAGGTACGTTCCTAGTAAACCAAACTTGTGCCTCTGTACTATTTGATTCTGGTGCTAGTAAGAGTTTAATTTCTGCTGCCTTCTTTGCTAAGTTGCTTGTTAGGAGTGGAAAGATTGATGAGCCCTTTGATGTAGAAACTGCCATTGGTAAGTCTACCAGGATTTCTGATCTGATAGAAAATTATGACAGAGAGTTGGAAGGCCATAGGTTCTCTGCTAAATTATTCGTGATGCCTTTAGGCGGATTTGATGTGGTTCTAGGGATGGATTGGTTAGCAGCATATGAGGCAAATATTGTGTGTTACAAGAAAATGATCCGATTGACGGCGCCTGATGGGAGTTTGGCGAAGATCTACGGTTATCGAGTTACTACAGTTCCGAAGGTGATTTCGATGATGGTGGCAGAGAAGTGCATAAAACGTGGATATAGTGCCTACCTGGCTTACGTGAAGGATGTGGATGCATCAGTACCATAATTGTCTGACTTACCAGTTGTGTGTGACTTTCCAGACGTGTTCCAAGAGGATTTACTAGGTGTGCCACCAAACCACGAGATCGAGTTCCAGATCGACTTGATACCTGGTGCTTAACCTATTGCCAAGGCACCGTATCGATTGGCTCCGTCTGAGATGAAGGAACTGATGGAACAGTTGCAAGAGTTGTTGGAAAAAGGGTTCATTCGAATGAGTATCTCTCCCTGGGGTGCTCCGGTCTTGTTTGTAAAGAAGAAGGACGGTAGTATGAGGATGTGAATCTACTACCATGAGTTAAACAAGTTGAAGGTGAAGAACCGATATCCACTACCCAGAATTGATGACTTATTTGATCAGCTCGTTGGTTCTCGAGGAAAGATCTTTGATCTGGTTACCAACAGTTGAAGGTGAAGGAGCAGGATATCCCTAAAACAGCTTTTCGCATGCGTTATGGACACTACGAGTTTCTCGTTATGTATTTTGGTCTAACTAACGCGCCAGATGCCTTTATGGATTTGATGAACCGGATGTTTCGGCCGATGTTAGATAAATCAGTGATTGTTTTTATTGATGATATTCTGATTTACTCGAAGAGCGAAGAAGAGCATGCCGATCATATTCGTGAGATATTGGAGGCACTTAGAAGAAATAAGATGTATGCTAAGTTCTCCAAGTGCACTTTCTGGTTGCGTGAGGTTCAGTTTTTTGTCATGTGGTAAATTCCGAAGGGATCATGGTAGACCTGGCAAAGGTGGAGGAAATGATGCAATGGAAGACTCCAAAGACTCCATCTGAGATCCGCAGTTTCTTGGGTATAGCGGGCTACTATAGGAGATTCATTCAAGACTTTTCTAAGATAGCCTCACCATTGACCAAGCTGACCCGCAAGGATGTGAAGTTTGAATGGGGTCTGGAACAGGAGAATGCTTTTAAGGAGTTAAAGACAAGATTGACTCAAGCTCCTGTCTTGACGTTACCTGAAGGGAATGAAGACTTGGTGGTCTATTCAGATGCTTCTTATTCAGGATTGGGTTGCGTGCTGATGCAACAGGGAAGGGTTATAGCCTATGCGTCCTGACAGTTGAAAATCCATGAGGCTAATTACCCTACTCATGACTTAGAACTAGCGGCAGTGGTCTTTGCATTGAAGATTTGGAGGCACTACTTGTACGGGACGAAGTGCACTATCTTTACTAACCACAAGAGCTCGAAGTATTTCTTTGAGCAAAAGAATCTTAATACGAGGCAAAGGAGGTGGTTAGAGTTGATCAAGGATTATGATTGTGAGATCCACTACCATCCGGGGAAGACTGGCAACCATCTCATCAATAATAATGATGTTGTTTTATAATACAACTAAATGATATTTTGTAATCTTTTAAACAATGATGTATTACTTGGCAAATGTATTTATTAAAGCATGAAATGGTTTTTGATGAATTATTCCGCTGCAATAAATTTACTTAATAAATCTTAATATGTTTTAATATAAATGAGGTTGTGATTGACCAACTGTTGGGTTCCCGGGAACGGGGCCTTACAAAAGCGGACACTTATTGATGCTGCAAGGAGCATGTTGTCTGACTCAAAACTTCCTATAGCATTCTTGGCTAAAGAAGTTAGCACAACATGCTATGTTTAGAATAGAGTGTTGATAGTTATAACACATGGAAAAACCTCTTATGAATTCTTGCATAAGAGAAGACCATTCATAGGGTTCCTCAGACCTTTTGGATGATCAGGCACCCTTCTTAATACCAAATGTCATCTATTCAAATTTGCTGAGAAATTAGTAAATGGGTTCTCTATTGGATACCCATCACAGGCTAACGCTTACAGAGTATACAACGAAGTTGACCATACTATTGAGGAAACTGAAAATATCATATTTAATGAAAATTTCTCAAAAAACTCTCATCTTTGGATCTACAGTGATACAAAAGGTGAACTATGTGAAAGAGTTAAACTATAATCTATTGAGTGTGTCCCGGTTGTGTGATCAATAACATAACACTCTTTTTACAGAGCATGAATAAATTGTCTTATCCTCTGGTATTGAAATTCCAAATTACAAAATACTTTTAAGAGCGCCCAAGAAAGACAATATGTACATGCTCAACATGCAGAATTCATCACCTTCTAGAAATGTTTCTTGTTCATTTATAAAGCTTCCTTAAATGAATCCTTCCTTTGGCATAGAAGTTTGACACATGTAAAGCTCAAAAACATGAATAAACTAGTTTCGAATACGTTAGTCAAACGACTGCCGCACAAAGAGTTTGCATATGTTGACCACTGTGTTGCTTGTCAAAAAGTAAAACAACACAAATCTTCATAAGTCCAAAAAATTGAATTCAGTCAAAACTCCTTTACACTTGCTTCACATGGACTTGTTTGGGCCCACAGGTGTAAAGAGTTTGGGTAGAAAATCCTATTATTTGGTAATAATAGATTATTTTACTAGATACACTTGGGTTTCTTTTAGAAACTAAAGATGAAACTGCTAAGATCTTAAAATCATTTATTATCAAAATTGAGAACCAAATTGATCAAAAGGTTAAAATAATTAGATGTGATCAGGGCACTGAATTCAAAAACCACACCCTTGATTCTTTTTGTGATTCCAAAGATTTTTCAAGGCAATATAGTGCTCCTAGAACTCCTTAGCAAAATAGAGTTCTTGAGAGGAGAAAGCGGACACTTGTTGAAGCTGCTAGGACCATGTTGTCCGACTCAAAACATCCTATAGCATTCTTGGCTGAAGAAATTAGCACAATATGCTATGTTCAGTATAGAGTGTTTATAGTTAAGACACATGAAAAAACTTCTTATGAATTATTTCATAAAAGAAGACCATTCATAGGGTTCCTCAGACCTTTTGGATGTCCATGCACCCTTCTTAATACCAAAGATCGTCTATTCAAATTTGCTGAGAAATCAATAAATGGGTTCTCTATTGGATACTCATAACAGGCTAAGGCTTACAGAGTATACAACAAAGTTGACCATACTATTGAGGAATTTGAAAATATCATATTTAATGAAAATTTCTCAAAAACTCTTATCTTTGGATCTACAGTGATACAAAAGGTGAACTATATGAAAGAGTTAAACTATAATCTATTGAGTGTGTCCCAGTTGTGTGATCAATAACATAACACTCTTTTTACAGAGCATGAATAAATTGTCTTATCCTCTGGTATTGAATTTCTAAATGACAAAATACTTTTAAGAGCGTCCAAGAAAGACAATATGAACATGCTCAACATGCAGAATTCATCACCTTCTAGAAATGTTTCTTGTTTCATTTATAAAGCTTCCTTAAATGAATCATTCCTTTGGCACAGAAGATTGGCACATGTAAACCTCTAAAACATGAATAAACTAGTTTGGAATAGGTTAGTCAAAGGATAGCCACACAAAGAGTTTTCATGTGTTGACCACTGTGTTGCTTGTCATAAAGTTAAACAACACAAATCTTCATAAGTCCAAAAAATTGAATTCAGTCAAAACTCCTTTACACTTGCTTCACATGGACTTGTTTGGGACAACAGGTGTAAAAAGTTTGGGTAGAAAATCATATTACTTGGTAATAATAGATTATTTTACTAGATACACTTGGGTCTTCTTTTAGAAACTAAAGATGAAACTACTACGATCTTAAAATCATTTATTATCAAAATTGAGAACCAAATTGATCAAAAGGTTAAAATAATTAGATGTGATCAGCGAACTGAATTCAAAAACCATACCCTTGATTCTTTTTGTGATTCCAAAGATATTTCAAGGCAATATAGTGCTCCTAGAACTCCTCAGCAAAACAGAGTTGTTGAGAGGAGAAAGCGGACACTTGTTGAAGCTGCTAGGACCATGTCGTCCGATTCAAGACATCCTATAGCATTCTTGGTTGAAGAAGTTAGCAGAATGTGCTATGTTCATAATAGAGTGTTGATAGTTAAGACACATGAAAAAACCTCTTATGAATTATTAACTAAGAGAAGACCATTCATAGGGTTCCTCAAACCTTTTGGATATCCATGCACCCTTCTTAATACCAAAGATCATCTATTCAAATTTGCTAAGAAATCAATAAATGGGTTCTCTATCTGATACTCATCACAAGCTAAGGCTTACAGAGTATACAACAAAGTTGACCATACTATTGAGAAATCTAAAAATGTCATATTTAATGAAAATTTCTCAAAAACTCTCATCTTTGGATCTATAGTGATACAAAAGGTGAACTATCAGAAAGAGTTAAACTATAATCTATTGAGTGTGTCCTAGTTGTGTGATCAATAACATAACACTCTTTTTACAAAGCATGAATACATTGTCTTATCCTCTGGTATTGAAATTCCAAATAACAAAATACTTTTAAGAGCGCCCAAGAAAGACAATATGTACATGCTCAACATGCAGAATTCATCACCTTCAATAAATGTTTCTTGTGTCATTTCCAAAGCTTCCTTTAATGAATCCTTCCTTTGGCACAGAAGATTGGCACATGTAAACCCTAAAAACATGAATAAACTAGTTCGGAATAGGTTAGTCAAAGGACTGCCGCACAAAGAGTTTGCATGTACTGACCACTGTGTTGCTTGTTAAAATGGAAAACAACACAAATCTTCATAAGTCCAAAAAATTGAATTCAGTCATAACTCCTTTACTCTTGCTTCACATGGACTTGTTTGGGCCAACAGGTGTAATGAGTTTGGGTAGAAAATCATATTACTTGGTAATAATACTTGGGCTTTCTTTTAGAAACTAAAGATGAAAATGCTGAGATCTTAAAATCATTTATTATCAAAATTGAAAACCAAATTGATCAAAAGGTTAAAATAATTACATATAATCAGGGCACTGAATTCAAAAACCACACCTTGATTCTTTTTGTGAATCCAAAGGTATTTCAAGGAAATATAGTGCTCCTAGAACTCCTCTGCAAAACGGAGTTGCTGAGAGGAGAAACAAGACACTTATTGAAGTTGCAAGGACCATGTTGTCTGACTCAAAACTTCCTATAACATTCTGGGCTAAAGCAGTTAGTTCAACATGCTATGTTCAGAATAGAGTGTTAATAGTTAAGACAGATGGAAAAGCCTCTTATGAATTGTTGCATAAGAGAAGACCATTCATAGGGTTGCTCTGACCTTTTCGATGTCCATACACCCTTCTAAACACCAAAGATCATCTATTAAAATTTGCAAAGAAATCAATAAATGGGTTCTCTATTGGATACTCATAACAGGTTAAGGCTTACAGAGTATACAACAAAGTTGACCATACTATTGAGGAATTTGAAAATGTCATATTTAATGAAAATTTCTCAAAAAGTGTTGGGAACACTCTAAGTTGGATGTTTGATCTTGATGGATTCACAAATGCATTTAACCATTTGATTGAGAATGTTTCAGGAGACTCTCTCAACAGGTCAGTAGACATACAAGTCCCAAGTGCTAAAGATCACAGGATAGATCTACCACAAGGGACAAGTCATAACAGGTCATCTACTAATATAGTCCAACCTCAATTAGCAGAAGCAGATGCTAGTACCATAAATAATGTGGGTCAACCATCACTTGCTCATTATGACTCATCAGACGAAGAGTCTAATGATCATTGAGATACTACACAATCTCTTGAAAGGGAACCAAGTATGAAAAATGCTGAAGATAGAGTCAATTCGGCAGTTGAATCAGCCAATCCATCTGCCGAACTTCCTGAAAGAAACTTCTCCAATTTGGATCTATCTCAACAACTCTAAGTGATTCCAAGACTAAGATTTAACAAAGAGCATCTAGTTAAGAATGTGATTGGCAATGTAGATGCTAGTGTCATGACCAAAAGCAGGGTGAATGGAGTAATTTTCTCTCAATTAGAACCAAAGTAAGTTGATGAGGCCTTAAGAGACAACAGTTGGGTAGAAGCCATGCAAGAGGAGCTTCTTCAATTCGCTTAGCAAAAGGTTTGGAAACTATATGCCCTTTCAAGGGGAAAGACTGCATTAGGAACCGAATGGATTTTCAGAAACAAGAAAGATGATAGAGTTATTGTTATCAAGAACAAGGCCAGACTTATGGTACAAGGGTAATCATAAGAAGAAGTGATTGATTATGATTAAGTCTTTGATCTTATGGCCAGGCTTGAAGCAATTATAATTTTTCTAGCATTTTCTACCTCCAAAGACTTCTAGGTGTTTCAGATGGATATCAAGAGTGCATTTCTCTATGGTGAGATTGATGAAGAAGTCTATGCCTGCCAACCTCCAGCCTTTGAAGATCCCAAGTATCCAGATCATGTATGAAAACTTGATAAATCCCTTTATGGTCTTTTATAAGCACCAAGGAAATGGTATGAGACACTCTCTACCTTTTTCCTAAAAAATGGATACACAAGAGGATCCATAGATAAAACACTCTTATTAAAAATCTTGATTTGAATATCATTATGGTACAAGTGTATATGGATTATATCATCTTTGGATCTATAAATGAGAGCTTGTGCAAAGCCTTTGAAAGTCTCATAAAGTCAAATTTTGTGATGAGTTCAAAGGGAGAGCTCACTTTCTTTCTAGGTAGACAATTAAAACAAACCTCTGCTGGCATCTTCATAAATCAATCTAAGTATGTTCAATACATCTTAGTAAGATTCCAAGCCACTAATGCTAAGGCTGCTAAAACCCTATTGTTGAAGACATGTTCATTAACTCTTGATCTTGAGGGGGAAGCAGTTGATTAGCAGTAGTACAGAGCCATCATTGAATCTCTCATGTATCTTACACCTAGCAAACCAGATATCATGTTTGCCACATGCCTATGGTCGAAATTCTAAGTTGCTCCAAAGGTGTCACATCTAATGGATACCAAGAGAATTTTGAAGTATCTCAAAGGAGAACCTAAGTTGGGACTATGGTATCCTAAGAGTGTTGACTTCAATCTATATGGATATACAGATAGTGACTATGAAGGATGCAACATCAACAAGAAATTGACCTTAGGAGGATGTCAATTTCTAAGGGGAAGACTGGTTTCATGACAATACAAGAAGTAAACCTGTGCCTCCACATCAACTGCTGAAGCAGAGTACATTGCTGCATCAAGTTGCTCTGCTCAGGTGCTATGGATCCAAACTCAACTTAGAGATTATGGAGTAACCTTCATGAACACTCCTATTCATATCTACAATAGTGCCATCTCAATCACCAACAATCTTGTTCAGCATTCAAATACAAAGCACATTGACATCAGGTATAATTTTATTAGAGATTATGCAGAAAAGAAATCATTAAATTAATTAACGTCTAAACAAATGAAGAATATGCAAATTTATTCACAAAGGCTTTTAATGAATCAAGATTTAAATATCTTGTTTCTACTATTGGGATGATGAACTTTGAATAAATAATTGATTTAAATTGATGATATTTAAAGATTTTATAAACAAATGCTTTTCTTGATAAATTGGTCAAAATTGTGTATCTGCTGAATATCAGCAGATATCTGGGTATCTGTCGAATTATGCAATTTAGTAGATAACTTGGCAAGGCGGGTATCTACCAAATGGGAAGATTTGGAAGATAGGATGAATTCAGCACATGTTTTTAAAAAAGATCCACTAGGTTCCACTTTCATCATCCAATATGTAATGGCACAAGAGAAGTTACCTAAAAAGTGTGTTTCATCATCTCACGCCATCAATTTTACAGTTACGGTGGTAAAACATTTTAATATTCACATTTTTATATATTATCCATAACTGTAAATATCAAAGTTTCCCACCATTTTCATTTTCAATCTTTCTCACAAAGCAAACCTTAAACCTTCGATCTCTTAAAGTCCTATCAATCTCAATCCACTTTTAATGGCCGCTCAATCTCAAACCATAGAATTCCGTCCGAACCACAACATCAATGCATCACTTCAACCCATAGGTGATGTGGTCTATGATCTTGTTTTTTAATTATTAAGGAATAGAACATTCCTTTTTCCATCACAATAGACCCGGTGATTTGTGATTCTTACATCAGGGAATTCTTAACCACATGCTCCATACAAAGGGAATGTGGAGTTAAACATATCATGTGCCAAATACGTCAACATTTGAAGTTAAATGACGTTAATTGTGAATCTTCTTTCTCCAAAGAAGTGGTCAGTGCCACCTTTAAGAAGATGGGATATGAAGGACCCCTCCTGACGTCCACCTTCTCCAAATCATTGGTATATCATAACTGGAGAGTCATCCTTCATTTCTTCCTACACTGTCTGTCCAATAAGTCAAGAGGATGAGACCAAGTACCATTGGATTTAGTAGGGGCTATCCATGGTCTGGTCAACTAGCAGAGTTATGATTTTTCAAACTTCATTTTTCAACATCCATCTAAAAATGTAATAGCTGCTACAAAATATAAGTTTTTAATGTACCCTAGATTCTTACAACTTATTTTACAACAATTATTAGGGGATAAACTAAAACTTAGTGGAGTTGTTCATGCTCTAGGAACTTTTAACAAAACAATATTTTCAAAGTTTAGATCAACTCTAAAATCATTTTCAGGGAAGGTAACTCCCTTGTTTGGGCATATGCTTGAAGTGATTGAGCCTGATTGTGGCAGCATGGACACACCCACCATTGCTGATCCCACACCCTCCACATTAAAGCCAAAATCTCATAAGAAAAAGCGAACCCTTGCATCATCCTACTAAGAGTATGTAAGGCCCCCAAATCAACTCCCCTCATAAAGACAAGACTGGAAACCATGGTCTCAGTCAAGTCAAAGGTGTTAGTGACATCTAAACAAGCCTCAAAGAAGAAGGTTTCTTTTCCTTCTTCCAAGAAGACCTGTACCCAAACTGTAAGCCCTCAATCGGAGTCCTAACACACCATTGAGAAAACCAAAAGGGATACCTAGATAACTAAGACAACTTTTGAGGAAGAAGTCTCATTAGTAACTGGTTCATATCCCGGGCCATTAGACTCAGCCCTAATCTCTCCATGCACATGTCTACCACCTAGGGTGATGATGTTCCTGCCATATGTTTTGGTCAAAAATTAACAAGCTATTTAATGAACAAATTAGTCAAGTGAGGTAGTGTGCTATATCAGAATACTATCTGAAATATCTGACCAACACCGGAATATCGATTAGGATATTACAAAAATGAACAATCAAATCAAGTAAGAACAAAGACAACGAATTTTTGAAGGGGAAAAAGCCCTTGATCAAAGTGATCTCCAGCACAAAAAACCCTTGGTGCCTGACAAAATGTCGGCGGTCAGTCCTTTGATTAATAACGAAAAACAAGTACAACTTAAGAGCATGAATGATCGTATCTAAGTGTTACAATGAATATTTGAGGTTTGAGTGTTTGTGAACAGAGATCAGGTGTGTGAATGTGAATAATTGACTTAAAACGATCAATTAATCCTCAATTTATAGTTAAACCTAGCTGCTATGGTCAACCTATATCCTCGGCCATATCCCGAATATCTCGGGATTCTAAAGAGAATAAGTCTTCCTGAACGTTGCAAGCCTATTTGAACGTGTTTAACCGTTGCCTAACGTCTTCTCTAAGTTCTGGGTGTTGACTCCATAAATTATACATATGCCTATCAAAACAAAACGTGTATACCAAGAATTATTAGCATAAATTTAAGGATACAGCACGAGATGTCAAACCTGCCTGCATATCCTGAGCTCCAAAATACTGATCAAAATAATAAGTGAAATTTTCACCCATAACAACTGTCCCTAAAAATAGGACATGAGAGATTTCTGGAATATATCCTCTTTTTTAATTCTAAAATCATCCATGACGATTGGAACTCTTATCCTTTTAATTCTTGCAGATAATTCCCAAAATTTCAAACAAATTCAAGTGCATTTAGTTGATTAGACGTCTACCCCAATTTTCAAGGATAGTTTCCTGCCATTAACTCGGTTTAAGCCGCCTATAATATCCCCATCAATATTCTCTATTTAATCCATATCTAGCATTGAAGATCGTTTGGTAATTCTCTTCATCTTCTTCGCTCTCTTCTTCTTGCAACTTCTTCCTCTCATCCATGGCTAAACGCACCAGAGCATCCCTCTCCTTAAATGATTTTGTTGTCGATGATTTTGTCGACCAACAACTGATTGATCATCCTCAGGATGAAACCTGCTCATTCTCGAACTTGGAGATTTCACAACTACTTTATTCTAGTAGCTTTCCTTCTAAAGCAGTCATTTGCACATTCGATCGCGAGATGCACGCTGACTTTTGTTCAGAATCATGGGTCTGTTTCTATGCTTTTCCATTTTTTATCAGACTTTCATACCCATTCCATCCATTCATCATGGATTTTTTCAGGGTTATTGGCCTGAGTTTTGCTCAGGCCATGCCCGCAATATGGAGAATTCTATCCATCATTTGCAAATTTATCGATACCCATGGTCTATCCTTAGAGGTTGCTGACCTTTCCACCGTTTACAACCTCCGAACCCATGGTTCATCTCGGTTTGTACTCCAACTGATCAGCAGTAAATGAAGAAATGAAGAAAGCTGGAAAAAGAAATTCTTCTTCATCAAAAGAGAATCGATCCCTGGTGACATTGAACGGCCATTAAAATGGGTTGTCAAGGGTAGGATTAGGGTTTTAGGTTTAATATTCTCAACCATATTCTGACTATTATTTTGATTTATAACTTTGCAGTGAAATTCTCTGACGGAGCTCCCCCTTTACCCCAAGCTCTTGAAAGGATCTCAGCCATCCTGAATTTACCAGTAGCAGAAAGGACCTACCATCTTGAAAACTCACAATCCTCAACAGTTAGTCATTCACCAGCTACACCAATGTCGGGTAAGCCAATGAATTTGCCTATTGGTATTTTATAACAAATATATATGAAAATTATAAGGAAAACTAAGAATACATAACCTGTCTTGTAGGCTTTACCAAGGCTACCCTGAAAATCGTCTTGGATGACATCGACAGCTATATCAACATCAAAGAGGAACCATCCCAGGAAAATCCCAAGGCCTCTTCTACCGCCCCGGATTCCAAGGTTGCCAGGGCCAATGCCTCGAAGAAGAGGAAAATTCCCGAGCCTTCCCTGTATGATGGTCTGAGCCCTGATGAAATTCACAGCAATGCTCTCCTTGGTTGGTCTGGTAAGGATTTTTCTAAGAATATTCAGCATTTTTTGTACATATTCTGCCTAGTATTCTTACACTTATTCTAATACAGGGATGTCAGGAGCTGATAAAGGGTCTTCAGGATACCAACCACACTATTGCCCAGATGAAGAAGGCCATTCACGCCAAGGACCTCTACATCAACAACCTACATCATGACCGGGATTCTCAAAAGGGAGAATTAGCACCCATCAAAGCCAATCATGCCGAGGACCTTGCACTGTTCCAGGAAAAGGCTAAAAAGTCAATCACCATATTGGTCCTGCAAGCTAGGATCAAAATGGCAGAGGAGGCTAAAGATGAAAATTTTGACAAGAGCTCCTAGAATTAAAGGCTAGGTGGACAGGCTAAGGCAGCTTGAGGGAAAGGCTGAAGAGGATCCTGGGCCGGATGTCGTGATGACAACTAAGGCTGAGAAGAAGGGCAAAGACAAGATGGAGGTAGATAGGAGCTCAGTAATTATAGTGGTTTCCCAAGGCAATGAGAGCGCTGATGAAAAAGCCTGAGCCTTAGTTCAATTTGTGGTTCTTTCTTATTTGATATGGTTGTAGACCTTGAACAATTTACTTTTCCTGCATTTGACAATTTTAATTTCTCTCACTTTAAACTAGAATTAGGGTGGATGGATCCTGGGTTCCATGACGAAGCCCCAATTCTTGATCAGAATATTAACCGTTATTACTTGGGATATCCTGTCAAGGATATCGGCTTTTTGCTGACATCCTGGGTGGATGGGCCCTTTTTCAGGGTGAAACCCAGAGTGTTAGATATCTAATATCTTTTTCTTTTTATCTTATGTTTTTGTGTTCTTTCTTCGAAACTATTTGCTTGTTGTGAATCATGCTTTGAGGTTGTATATTCCGAAAAACCTTTCAAAAATGCTTAGAAAAATTTGAGAATACCTTCAATTCATAGGTTAACAATATCCAAAAATAAACAAGTAGGAGAATCATACCAGAAATCTTTGACTTAGTCTATTAATAGGATTCAGTATAACATTTGAGTCTTTAAATACCCTTTAGGATATTGTCCTTAATATCGCCTAGGAATATGCATCAGAATATAGATTGGTAACCCAGCATGTATTACTTCTGCCAAAACATAAGCGAATGGACAAAAACCATTCTTAAGTATTTAAACATAGGCAATGGCATTTTAAACATAAGCCAAGCTAGAATATTATGGGCCAAGCCAGAATAATATGGGCCAAGCCAGAATAATGTGGGCCAAGCCAGAATATCATGGGCCAAGCCAGAATAATATGGGCCAAGCTAGAATAACGTGGGCCAAGCCAAAATAGCGTGGGCCAAGCCAGACTTAGGATATATCTTAGGACAAGCCACGGATGAAACGTGAATACCTTTAAGCCAATTCACCTTTAAGCCTTAAGTTAACACGTAAGTATTAAAACCAATAGATAACATGTTCAAAGGTTATTCGTCCGATTCGGAATTTAAGTGAGGATCATGAATTTGCCAGCCACTAAAGAGTGAACTAATTCCACAATCTCAAATACACCCAAATATTTGTGTGCTTCAGACGGAGTGTTTAAACTCAATTTCTGAAAAGGTGAACACCTTTAAACCTTGAGAATATATCAAGGATATCTTAAACGAAGAGAGGGGGCCAATCCTCTATTCTTTTGAACCGGTATCCTGAGCAAAATCCTTAGTAGTTTTCTACAAAACACTTCAAACCTGGGTGTTAGCCAGGCTAACACCCCTTCAATGCTTAAGTTAGTAATGATTTTAAGAATAACAATCAAAAATTAAAACAGAATATACATCAAGATATAGCCAGGAATATGATTGAGAATATTGGTAAGGATAGCAAACATACCAGTCTTGATTCTAAGGAATCTTGGTTAACCTCACATGAAATATGCTTTTAGATGAATTGCATTCCAAGATCTAGGTAGAATATCTCCTTCCAAGGTAGCCAACCAATATGCTCCTTTTCTAGCCTCAGAATCAATCATGTAAGGGCCTTCCTACTTTGGTGCCAACTTCCCATCATTTGCCTTAGTAGTATTCTGGAATGCTTTTCTTAACACCAAATCACATACTTGGAATCTTCTGGTTCTCAAATTCTTATTGTAGGCTCTTGCAATTCTTTGTTGATGAGCTGCTATTCTGACTTTAGTAACATCTCTAAGCTCATCAAGGGTTTCCAAATTATCAATCATATTCTGATCATTATCCTGAGTGGATTGCAGGCTGGATCTTGCTGACAGGATGGTCATTTCAGTCGAGATCATGGCCTCAGCCCCAAATACCAATGAGAATGGGGTTTGGCCTGTTGCATTCTTAGATGTAGTTCTATCAGCCCAAAGTACAAATGGTAATTCTTCTGCCCATTTGCCTTTTTTCTCCTTCATTCTCTTTTTCAAGATGTTAAGGATGATCATGTTAGAGGATTTTGCTTGTCCATTAGCCTGAGGATGGACTGGAGTTGAAGTTATCATCTTTATTCCCCAGCTTTCACAGAAACTTGTTGTTCTCTTGCCTATAAATTAGGACCCATTATCACAGGTTATCTCGGCCAGGATTTCGAATCTTGTCAAGATATTTCTCTTAAGGAAAGACACCATTTCTCTTTCGATAACCTAAGTAAATGCCTCTACCTCAATCCATTTGGAGAAGTAATCTATCATTGCAAGCATAAACACCTTTCCTCCTGGAGCTTTCGACAACTTTCCTACAATATCCATTCCTCATTTCATGAAAGGCCATGGGGATACAATCGGGTACATAGGCTCAGCAGGTTGATGAAGAATGTTATCATGCCTTTGACAAACATCACATTTTAGACCATATATCATGGCATCCTTCCTCATAGTAGGCCAGTAATACCATGTTCGAAATACCTTGGAGAATAATGACCTAGCTCCAGAATGATTCCCACAGTCACCTTCGTGGATATCCTTAAGCACTTCATTGGTTTCGGGATCCTCCAAGCATCTCAGATAAGGACATGCAAGAGATTTCTTATATAGTATATTATTAATAATGGTGTATCAGGACACCTTGGCTCTGAAGGCTCTTGGGTTTTCTTCCTTCGGGATGTCCCCATTCCTTATGTAGTCCAGGATTGGACGAGCCCAGGATTTGGTATCCTGACCAGGATCATGAAGCTCTTCATCCTTAGTGGTCATCACCCCCTGGACACCTTTAGCAACAAGTTCATCATCATTTATAACTGGTTTCAGGATATGGGTGATAGGTATCTTTACCCCTTTCGGTATCCTGACAGTCAATCCAAGATAGGCCAAAGAATTCGCTTCAGCATTATCTTCTCGAGGTACCTATTCTATGGATAATATTTCAAAACATTTTGCTAATTCTTAACAATTTGGAGATATTTAACTAACTTATCTCCTTTTGCAGCATATGATCCATTAAAATGGTTAGTCAATAATAAGGAATCAATATAAACATGCAAGCATTTGATATCCATATTTTTAGCTAATTGTAATCCTGCTATTCATTATTCGTAGCCTGGAATTCACATCTAGTGGCTTGGGTTAGTATGTCCCCCTGTGGCGATTTTAGGATGATTCCTAGTCCGATTCCTCTTATATTAGATGCTCTGTCAGTATCCAAGTTTTGAATTTCTAAGTCTACTTCCTGCTAGATATCCTGACTAAAATTTGCCATAAAATCAGTTAAGGCTGGGATTTTATAGCAGTCATAGGCTCATATATTATATCAAAGGCACTAAGCTTTACAGACCATTTAGCCATCCTACCCGACGTTTCAGGTTTTCTAAGCACATTTTAATCAGATAATTTGTTTTAGTACATATCCTATGTGTTTCAAAATAATGCCTAAGCTTAGTAGAAGCCATTATCAAAGCTAAAATAAGTTTTTCCAAATGAGAATACCTAGTTTCAGCATCAAGTAGACTTTTGCTCACATAATACACAGGATGCTGATTTCCATCGTGATCGTTAACAAGAACAGCACTTACAGTGGTCTGGGATGCTGCCAGGTATAATGACAGTTGCTCTCCATCTTTGGGCTTCATCAATAGAGGGGCTGAGGCAAGGTATTCTTTAAGAGCTTGAAGTGCCACTTCATGTTTTTGTCCCCACTCAAACTTCTTAATCTTTTTCAGGATATCATAGAATTCTTTGCATTTCTTGGAGGATTTTGATATAAATCTATTTAGGGTTGCAACTCTCCCGGTTAACCTTTGGATATCCTTGACATTAGTTAGGGATTTTAGGTTCATAATAGCTTTGATCTGCTCTGGGCTGGCCTCTATCCCCCTTTTGGTGACCATGTATCCAAAGAACTTTCCTGCCCCCACACCAAATGACACTTGCCAAGATTCAGCTTCATATTAAATTGGTCCATGATATTGAAAGCTTCTTTAACATCCCGGAGATGATCCTCAGCTTTCTTTGACTTGACTACCATATTATCAATATAGACCTACATGGTGTCCCACAACTTGATTTTGAACATCTTGTTGACCAGCCTTTGGTATGTAGTACCTACATTTTTAAGACCAAAAGGCATGGCAATATAACAAAAAATACCTGTTGGGGTCATGAAGGCTATGTATTTTGATCTGAGGGCTCCATTTGGATTTGTTGAAATCCTGATGAAGCATCCATGAAAGTCAGCATTTTATGGCTAGTAGTAGCATCTACCATGGAGTCAATGTGTGGCAATGGGAATGGATCTTTTGGATAAGCTTTGTTGAGGTCGGTATAATCCACACACACCCTCCATTTTACATTCTTTTCCTGGACCACTACCACATTTGCAAGCCACCTTGGAAACTTCACTCCTCCAATCATCCTAGATTTCAGTAGTCTTTCCACCTCTTCTTAGATGATTCAATTTCTTTCGGGTGCAAACTTCCTCCTCTTTTGGTGAATCGGCCTGTAATTTTCATCCAAACCAAGTTCATGAGTTATAATATCCTTGGAGATACCTGTCGTGTCTTCATGTCTCCAAGCAAATGTGCTTCTTCTTTTCTTTAGGAAGGAGATCATATCCTAAGGGATATTTGCTCCTATCAACAGTTTTATCTCTAGGTCTTCAGGATCTAAGGCTACTTCTTTCATATCTTGCTGGATATCTTGCTTAGTATTCTCTAACACATCTCGAAGTTTATTTTGTAATTGCTATGATCCTTTATTCTGAGCTGATGCTTTCATTGAGGATGTTGAACAGTCCTTGGCCTCCTGCTGGTCACTCTTAATTTTGACCACACCCCAAGGTGTAGGGAGCTTCACATACTGGTGGTATGTTGAAGGTACGGCTTTTATCTCATGGATCCAAGGCCTACCTAAAATGATGTTATAACAAGACAAACATTCAATTACACAAAATTTTTGCATAGAATTTACTCCTTTTACATAGACTGGAAGCTTGATTTCTTCAATAGTACTCTTTGTTTCACCATTGAATCCCACAAGGATCGAGGATTTTGTGGTGATTTTTGAGTCTAGGATGTTCATCTTCTTTAGGGTTCGTAGCTGGATTATGTTCACAGAACTCCCACCATCTATCAATATCCGATGCACAAAATGGTTAGCAACATATAGAGTTATAACTAAACCATCATGATGAGGATCCTGCACATTATCCATGTCATCATCTTCCTTGAGTTAAAGTAGCTTTAGAGTTGAACCTATCCCCTTTCTCTAATTTTGGCTTCTTTTGCATGTCTCTTGGAAGCAGAGTATGATGTTCCGCATATGTCAGATCCACCAGAAATAAAGTAAATAATTGAAGCATCTGGGGGAGGAGATGCAGCTCTCTTAGGATTTCCTTTAGGATTTCTTTCAGGATTCCTATCAGTATCCTGGTGCTTAGCCTTCTTTTTTCCCAGCTGTTCATTTAGGTGTCCTTTACTCAACAAGTAACTTATTTCTTTGCGCAGAGCCATACAATCCTCAGTGATATGCCCATAGTCTTTGTGGAAAGCACACCACTTAGACTTGTCTTTCCAGCCAGGATTCTTCACATTCTTTCGAGGTCACCTAGCTTTCTCTTCGAGAACCTGCATAGTATATATTAATTCTGAAGTAGACACCTAGAAACAATAATCAGCAAGTTTAGGATACTCCTCATCATCCTCATCATCTTCAAAAAAGTTTACTTTCTTGCCATCATCACGGGAATATGGTTTGGGACGGTAATATTTTGAAGAGGATTCTGATTTTTTGTTAGGATTCTCATATTCTAAGGATCTATCTATCTTCCTCAAGTCTTATTAACCTCAGAACCTTGTTTATGACTGCATCCAAATTCAAACAAGGATTCATCACAAGATCCTCATAGAATGCAGAATCCTTCGGTAATCCCATTTAGAAAGCCTGCACTGCCGTCGACATATAAAGGTTCGGGATGTCTAGAGCCTCCTTACTAAACCTGTTGACATAATCTCTTAAAGATTCTCCTCGATTCTAGACCAACTTGTATAGATCAGTTGTTAGTCTTTCAAATGCTCTACTACAAGAAAATTGATTGTTAAACAAATTGATTAAATGAGCAAAGGAGGTAATAGAATAAGGTGGAAGATTAAGCAGCCATTTCAGGGCTGGCCCTGTCAATGTTGATCCAAATCCCTTGCACAAACAGGCTTCTTTCATGTGCGCAGGGACAGGGTAAATCTCCATCCTCTCCCTATACTAGGCAATATGCTCCTTATGATCATTTGAACTATCATAGAGCTTCATGCTAGGAGTTTGGAATCTCTACGAGATTTCAGCATCACAAGTTGGTAGTGCATAGCGGGATATCCTGTGACTAGCTTCAGGGATGGGCTTTATCACACCCAGGACACTAGAGATTATAACCTTAAGTTTCCAGATTTCTCTAGCAATAGCAGTACTCATCCCCGTATCCTACACAGTTTGAAAATTATTAGTAACTTAAGGGTTTCTATTTGTAAGATATCATAAGTAAAGGTTCTAGAAAAAGATCATGTGGGATATCCTGAGGTATGTCCTGAGGAATATCCCATTTCCCTTGTCACTGTAATCTTGGTTGAAACAGATGGTCCAACCATGCTATTCTGCATCGGGATTATATCATCATCCTGCACCCTATAGGATCCTGCAAAATCAAAGTTAAGTATCCTAGGGCGCAATGGTGTTTCCTCATTTTGGGCCGGCTTTTTTGATGTTGACTTCAACTCCATAAGTTGACTCATCACCAATTTGTTGGTCTGTTGCTGCTGCTCCATATGCTGCTTTATCATGGACACTACCGAACGAAATTCTTCACCAAAAACTAGAGCGGAATCCCCACCAGTATTCCTAGACCTGGGAATTTCAAAGACAAGGGTAGCAATTTTGGTGACAGCCTTATCCTTACTCCTCTGGAATGTTTCAAATTTAGGGGGAGGAGGAAGAGGCGCATCCAAAGAAGCAGAGATGGAAGAAGAGGGAGCTGGAGGTAAGCAGAACTCAAGAATCCTCAATAAAGAAGAACATTATTGCACTAATCAAAAGTGCAAAGGATTCAAGAGCTACAAGAACTACAATAAGAGAATTCAACCGTGGTGATGAACCCAGCAGAATAAGGTCAAAAGCTCCAACTAAACCAAAGGTCAAAGCTGTCAGGAAGGTCCCATCTAAGTCATCAAGGGCATTGCCAAAAGCACCCAGAGAACAGCAACTCAGCAGCCTTCAACAGCTTATCTACCGAGTCCAAACTTGTGATCTCTTTTGTAAAGAAAGAAAAGAAAGATGAAGAAAAGTATCTCCTAGCAACTCAACTTAAGTTGAAAAGATACAAATTTGATAAGATCATGGAGTGGAGCACTACTGAGATCAAATAACTAATGCTAAAATAGAGAAACTAGTTGCGTTAGCTAGAAGAAAGAGGGTTGAATCAGAGAAAAGGAAAATAGAAAAGGTTTAACAAGCGTTCAGGGACAAGCAACAGATAAAGAAATTTCTCAAATACTATGGTTTCTCTGGTAGACAAGTAGGACTAGTGAGTATGTCAACTCTTGATCTAAATATCAGAGGAATCAAAAAAAAGATTGCTGGTGGAAAGCTTCCAACGTTTGAACAAGCCAAGGAGCAATAGGAAAAACAATATGCCAAATCAAAGAAAGTTACTCAGAAATCCTCCCATCTACTGACTAAGCCTCCAGCATCCCCTAACTCTACATCAACAACCTTTGATGACAATCATCCTATCTCCTCAATCCTTGCAGAGAAGAGTAAAGCACTGAACAAAGTTGTAAAAGAAAGGATTGTTGATCCAGAAGTAGAGGAGAAGATACTTAAGGGAATAAAGGTAGTGGCTGTTGAATATCTTGCTCAAATGAATAAATTTGTGGTCAAGAGGGCTAATAGAGAAATCATGTACTACGATCATGAAAATGAGGTACTTTATTTGCCCCTTGACATTCTAGAGCAAATTGCCAAGTACTTTAGCATTTTTGGATGCAAAAATGACAAATCCAAAGTGCTGCTACACAAAGTACTAGCCTTAGTCAAAATCTGATGCTGTTGAAGAGATTCCTAAAACTTGATTATCAGTACATGATCTAATAGTGGAGTGGGAATATGATCGGAAAAAGAATACATGCTTGATAACCAGATTAGTAGCTGGAAGATTGGCTTACTCAAGAAACCAACTGGTGTGCTTCAACTAGTTTGAGATAGCCGACTTGACTAGGTTGAGACTAAGAAATCCGAGCAATGATTCCAAGGAAAGGGAAGTAGAGAGAGTACTAATGAGAATCTAAAACTCTCATCTAGAAAGGTCAAGGCAAGCTTCAGAACAAAGAATGAAGAAACCAAAGTCTAAAACTGTCGAAACCACTCCATCTGCTGAACCCAGCCATCAATCATAATCACCTCCTACTGCTTCTCCACCTGCTCAAACCACTGAGCATGGTTCTCCATAAGTCCAACAAGCTTCTAAAATAGTTGAATCCCTTACCTATAGTCAATCTGAAGAATTAGTAGATGTTGTGATCATCACTGATGTTACTAACAAAATAAGACATGGGTTGAATCATCCAGAAGAAGAAGAACTCTTAGAGTCCAAGGAAGAAGAAGACTCAGAGAATGATGATATCATCATCAAATGGGATTATGATTTCAAAATTAAGAGGTTCTTTGTAGAAAGAAAGAACAAGTCAAAATCTTTCTTTTTATCTGAATTGGATGTTTTGAAACCCACCACCCTAGAAGATTTAAAGAGAATGCACAAGTTAGTCTCATAAAATGAAGACATGCGAGACAAGTACAAATCTATGGTTGTTATTCTGAAGATAAAGTTTGGAAACAAGGCTGAGCAAAGGGAAGAAGAAGAAGTTATGCATGTGACTCCTTTGAGCGTTCATGACCCAATCATCCATTGGATTAACAATTCTCCATCTAATGCCTTCACTCTAACATATGCTGGTGCTGTCAAAGTTGAAGTTATAGAGTATGATATTTTCAGACTCCCTCGGCACAACATGAAGGATTTGGTGAATCTACCTCTTTACAACCCCTTAAAAGATAAAAGAGGATATATGTATGAACTTTTGTTGATCGGAATGCTTAAAGCATAGAGTTTTGGTAACATCATCCTAGGGGGAATTTGTTGAATCATGAAGGATGAAACTACCAAAAACTTAGGATTTCAGCATTGGCTGCCAACTATCAAATCAAGCCAAGTGTTGAATCCACTACCAAAGTGCGTATACTAAATGACTGCTGATCAGCATATGCCGAAGCAACTGCCAAACTGCATATGTTGAATGTCCGCTGATCAGCATATGAAGATCAACTGGCGATCGGCAATGGACTCCATGACCTGCTGATCGACTTCTATTTAGAACAAGATTGTCAATGCCGATGACTATTGTGCTTCACCTTTTAGAGACAACATAGTACTGAAGCTACCAACTTCGATACTCAGATTATCTGTTTGATGTAGACTCTGAACATAAAATAGTTTATTCTTATTGTTTAGTTTTCTTAGTATAAAAGTCCTCACACTTGTATAGTAAAGGCAAGCTATTTAGCCATTTGATTGTATATGTTGATTGTAACATTTTACACCATATTAATAAAGTGAATACTTTGAAAGAACAACGTTTGCATTTACATTTCCTCAAAGTATTTGTGTTGTGGTAGTAAGTAGCTAACTTAGATTCTGCATTCATTGGTTACAGGTCAAAGAGGAAGTTCTTGTTAGTATAAACCTGTCCAATCCAACATGTTGGAATCATGATTTCCATGCATAACCCACATAATCATCAACAATACTATCAAACTAACACAATAACATCATCCAATATCATCAACTTCATGTTATCTTGTAAGATTGAACTAGGTTTTGTTCTTAATCAACTTATTGAGAAAAACATGCTAAATAATTTTTAAATCATACATTTTATGTGATATAGATCAACAAACAATCTTGCTAACACGTTGTAATGATCAAAGCTAATCCAAAATAGAATGTTGTTATCTGCCAGAGACCAAAATCACAAAGAACAAAGGGGAGGGGCTACAACCGAATTATGGGAAATTAGGGGGCTAGGGTTTTAATTCTCCTTTTATATGCCTATTTTGGGTGAAAATTTCGCTTATTATTCTGATTAGCATTTTGGAGCTCAAGATATGCAGGCAGGTTTGACATCTCAAGCTGTATCCTTAAATTTATGCTAACAATTCTTGGTATACACATTTTGTTGTGATAGGCACGTGTATAATTAATGGAGTCAACACCTAGAAGTCGGAGAAGACGGTAGGAAATGGTTAAACACGTTCAAAGAGGCTTGCAACGTTCAGGAAGACTCATTCTCTAAAGAATCCTGAGATATCCAGGATATGGCCAAGCATATCGGTTGACCATAGTAGTTAGGTTTAATTATAAAATGAGGCTTGGATGATCATTTTAAGTCAATTATTCACATTCGCATACCTGATCTCTATTCACAAACACTCAAACACGCTCAAATAATCATTGTAACACTTAGATACGATCATTCAAGCTCTCGAGTTGTACTTGCTTTTCGTTATTAACCAAAGGACCGACCGCTGATATTTTGTCAGGTGCCAAGGGGTTTTTTGTACTGGAGATCACTTTGATTAAGGGTTTTTTCCCCTTCAAAAATTTGTTGTCTTTGTTCTTACTTTATATGATTGTTCATCTCTATAATATCCTGATCGATATTCTGGTGTTGGTTAGATATTTCAGTTAGTATTCTAATATAGCACACTACCTAACTTGATTAATTTGTTCATTAATTACCTTTTTAATTTTTGACCAAAACAATTTGACGCTCATCGTGGAGCTAGTGTCGCTATAATCTTCGAAATCCTTCCAAACATCTTTCAGCGAAACTGCCAGCGAATCTAAGGTTGCTTATATATTGTAATTTTTCTATCTTTGTAAGTAACCTTTTGCAAAACCCAAATATACAATATTGTTGTTGCTATTGTGTGTGTGGCTGGAAGTTCATCTTCAACATCATTGAGCCTTTGTTATTGTTTATTATTGTTTTGGATTCAATCTAATTCATTATGCTATTGAGTTTGTAAGTGTGTATTCGGTAGGAAATCATTGTCAAGCATCAAGTGCACTATTGAATCAATCAACAAGACCAACAATATGGTATCAGAGTCATTGTGCTCTTGATTAGTTGGTTTTTGGGATTTTTTGAATACTAGTTACTGTTCCATCGATTTTTCTTACTGATTTGGGGGTTTTTGTTATGGAAATTGATTGAGGATTGTATGTTTTGAATGTGTGAAGCTATTGTAATCATCAGATTTCAAATTTTTTGTGTTTTGAATGAGATGGGGTTGATTTTGTTCTGAAAAGGCTTTTCAGATTCATGGGGTGAATTTACATTTCGTTCAGCGAATTTACCAGTGAATCTAGAGATTTGGTGATTTTCAATTCAGGTGTTATTGTCAGCGAAAGTAGTCCACTTTTGAATGAAAGTTCAACTTCCTGCTAGCCATTACTAGCAAAAGTGCTGGCGAATTCATTTTAGGACGAAAGTTCTACTAGTCTCAGCGAAAGTATCGCCAAAACTAGAGTTTTCGATCATTGGTTTGGGCGAAACTGCTGCTTGTTTGCCAGCGAATCTAGGAGCGATTTTGTTAGTGAAGTTACCAGCGATTCTATAAGCGAATTTACAAGCGAAACTGCCTTTTGTTAGCGAAACTATCTCATTTAAGCAAATGACGTCCACCAATATCACCATATCTGACTTGGAGAGTGTTGCTCCTAATAGGCCACTGAGGCTTATAAATGGTGACAACTTTGAGGACTGGAAAAGATGTTTGAAAGCTTTCTTTTACTACACTGATCATAATCAATGGGAATCAATTGTAAATGGTCCTCACACTCCAACTGTCACTGTCGGTCAAGTTACTTCACCAAACACCGATCAATCTACCTTCATTGAAAGAGATCTCAAGCTAATTGATCGTGATCAAAAAGCTGTTGGAGCTTTAATTCTCTGCTTGTGCCAAGATATCTATAACCGCTTTGCTGAACACAAGAATGCAAAATCTTTGTATGACTCCTTGTGTGAATTCTATGATGGAAATGAGGATCTGAGGAAAGACAGGAAAGCTCAAGGTTAAAAGGAGTTTAATTCATTTGTAGGACACAAAAATTAAAGCCTTACTGACATAACAAATCAATTTTTGTCCATCTCAAGCACCTTAAAGAAATATGATGAGCAGTTGGTAAATCATGAACAAGTCTCTAAACTCTTGGACTCACTCCAACCTCAATGGAGCCGACAAGTTAGGATGTTGAAGCAGGAAAGAAACTTTGCTGATTACAAACTTATGGATGTAATCAACAAATTGAAATCTTTTGATTTGGACTTAAAAAGGAGTGAATACAATCAATCCATGATGCCAGGCACTGTATATCCACAAAATGCTGCATTAATGTCATCCGTTGTAAACTCATCTATGTATGGTTCAGCTTATGGTGGTTCTACAGGATTTGGCGCTTCAAATATGTCTAGTGGGGGATCTACAGGTGTTGGTTCAAGCTCAAAGCTATCTGTCACTGCTCAGATTCCATCAGATACCATGGCATTATTTGGAATGTTTGTGCATAGTTATGAGGCTCTAGTTGCTGGGGAGTTAAAGGGAAAAGGAATGACCGTTGAAGACATGTATCAAGTCGATCCAGATGACTTAGTAGAAACAAACATCCAATGGCAAATGGCCATGCTCACACTATGTGCAAGAAGATTCATGGAACAAACTGGTAGAAGGAGCTTCGAAAATCAGAATCAGTGGCTGAGTAAGAAGTCAAGTCAAAGAAGGAAACAGCTCTCATCTCAAACTTTGATTGGAGCGCTGAGATTAAAAAAACTGAAGAAGAAATCAATCATGCACTAGTGGCTGAGTTAGTGAACATTGGTGAAGAGGGTGGATATGAGAAAGTTGGTGTTGAAGTTGAAAGAAGGTGACTATTGGTGAAGATTATGAAAAGAAGACAAGTGAGTCAAAAAAAGAATTGAAAGAGGATAGTGAGGCTGAGAAGAATAGTAGGAAAGCAATGGAGGATGAAGAAGACAAGAAGAATACTCCGGTTTGTCAGTGTGACAAGGCCCTAGCTGCTAAAAGGTAGTTATGGGTCTCCCTTATGAGGTAATTCAAGACATGTGCTCTCCTCCTTGCAAAATTCATTTATTGGGGGTTTATAAGACAAACAGACTGTTATTGGATAATGAAAAAGAATTGAAACAAATTAATAAGGAACTTAAAACAAATGAGTCTAAATATTTTGTTAAGTTAAATGAAGCATTAAAAGAAAATGAGCATTTAAAAAGAAATCTTTTGGAAAGAAACGTTGAAATAAATGCTTTAACTGAACTTGTAGCACTTACTGAATTTCAAACAAGCAAATTAAAAACCAAACTTGAAAAATGGACAATCTCTGGGATGAAACTTGAGGAGCTTTGCATGAATCAAAGGGGGGCTAGAATTAAGACTGGTTTAGGAAGCAAAGAAACCACTCATGTTTATCCTCCACCTAGCACTTATTATTATTCTCCTATGCCTACACCTCATCCAACTAATGAATTAATTCAAAAAGATACTGACAGTTTGTATGCAGGTTTAGAAGGAGTTAATCATAAGGAGATTCGAGAGGAATATGATTAAGGTGCAAGTAGTGGTCTCGGCAGCTCTAGTTTTAACATTTTAGATTCCAAAAAGTCTTCCATAGACAATAGTTTAAGTAGATTTGTTTCCCAAACGTCTGTTACAGACAGTAGTTTATGTAGTCTAGTTCTAGTTCATCTTGTTTATCCTCAGATGTTGATGAATCAAATGATGATGTTTTAAGTTCTCTTGTTAATGGTAATGATAATTGTTTCAGAAAATGTTCAAACAGACATACTCACCCAAATTATTTTGAAAAATTTCTTTCTCATCCTATCCCATCTTTCACACCAAGTCGGATTTCTAACCCTAAAGATATTGAGACAACTTCCTCAAACATTAACAATATTAACGAAAATGAATCAGGATTTGCTAAAATAAAGGTCACAAAGGAAATATTAAAAGAATCATATGACTCATGTAACAATTCAGATTCTCACACATGTGAATATGAGGAAGAAATCTTAACTGATCAAGCATCTATTTCAAAATTTAATAAGAAAGGTTTAAAGTCTTGATGTTTTTGATGTGGAAAGGATGATCATATTATTAAAACTTGTCCTACTTTTGTTAATAGAAATATAAATAATAGCTCCTTAGGAAGTAGATTAAATCATTTTGTAAATAATTTCTTTTGTAAAAAGTCTTCTGTTCCAAGACCTAAGTCAGTCAAGACATGGGTCCCAATTTCCAAGTCTTAACAAATTTTTTTTGCCAGGAACATTCCAGAAGGGCTATCAATAGTTTTTGGCATGTTGACAGTGGATGTTCAAGGCATATGACCGGGTTGAATGACTTACTCACAAATTATCGAATAATTAATGGAGGATATGTCACTTTTTCTAGAGATAAGAAGGGTGGAAAAATGATTGGTCAGTGAGAAGTCTAAAATGGTTCCTTAACTGTGGAGAAAGTAAACTATGTTCCCGAATTAGCATTCAATCTACTAAGCGTATCACAAATTTGTGATAAAGATATACCAGTGCTGTTTATGTCAAATGAATGCTTGTTTCATAAACCAGAGTTTATTATTCTAGAAGATTTAGTGATCATGCGTGCTCCAAGAAAGAATGATACTTATCTTCTTGATATGGGATCACAAGAATCTACATCCACTGTGACATGTCTTCTGTCCAAAGCCTCTTCTTCCGAATCCTTCTTGTGGCATAGACGATTAAGACATGTTAATTTTAAAAATATAAATAAATTAGTTAAGAACAATCTTGTGAGGGGACTACCACTTAAAAATTTTTCAGTAGTAGAAAAATGCATGGCTTGTGCTCAAGGCAAACAGCACAAAAAGCCACACAAGCATAAGCTTGAAAACACAATTTCAAAACCCCTCGAATTGTTACATACTGATTTATTTGGTCCTATCAGTGTTAAATCAATTGCTAAGAAATCTTATTGCTTGGTTGTTACAGATGATTATTCCAGATATTCTTGGGTGAGATTTCTAGCAAGCAAGGGAGATACTGCCGAAGAGCTTCAAAAGCTGATCCTTTCTATTAAGACCGTCAACAAAAGGAATGTTATAGCCATCCAAAGTGATAACGGTACTAAATTCAGGAATCATATCTTTTACTCATTCTGTGCAAGCGAAGGGATTCTCAGACAGTTCAGTGCTACTAGGATACCTCAACAAAACAGTGTTGCTGAGCGAAAGAATAGGACACTCATCGAAGCAGCAAGAACTATGCTGATTGAGTCAAAGCTTCTAATAATTTTCTGGGCTGAAGCTATCAACTATGCTTCTTATGTACTTAACAGGGTTCTCATTATGAAAGACAAAATGAAGACTCCCTATGAGCTTTTTCATAAATGGAAACCCTTGATTAACTTCTTTCTCCTATTTGGTTGCTCATGTACCTTGCTAAACACTCAAGCTCAGAAGTCAAAGTTTGGTGCAGATTCTGATGAATGTTTCTTCGTTGGCTATTCTTCCTCACAAAAAGCGTATCGGGTCTACAACAAAAGAACGCATATTATGCAGGAATCATTCTATGTTGATTGGCAAAAGTCAAATTCTCCTAACATGGGATCTGATCCTGCATGGTTCTATGACTCAAATACCATCTTCAAATCTTTCAATCTTCTAGTTTCTGATGATGATGTTGTTCCTCAAACCAATGTAAAAATCATACCTCCAACTGAACCTCTTCCACCTGCACCTCATCCACAACCACCAATAGACCATCACTCTCAACCTCCATTTGATGTACCACCTACACCTCCACCACAACCACCTTCTCCTTCACAACCACCCACTTCCCCATCACAGCCTTCACAACCCACTTCTTCATCACAGCCTTCACAACCATCACCAACCACCTCCTCATCTTCATCAAATCCGTTAACCCTTAACACTAATTTTAAAACCTTAAAAGACCACCCACACGATTACATCATTGGTTCCATTACTGATGGAGTGAGGATACGGAGTCAATCTGGATTAATAAATGAATGTCTCTATGCTTGTTTCTTATCTCAAACTGTTCCCAAAAATGTCTCAGCAGCACTTCGACCCAAGTTGGGTTGAATCTATGCAAATGGAGATTCAGCAGTTCAGGAAACTAAAAGTTTGGCAATTAGTTGATCTTCATCCAAACAAGTTTCTATTGGTACTAAATGGGTATTCCGGAACAAACCAGATGACCAGAGAGTAATAATTCGAAACAAATCCAGGTTGGTTGTTTAGGGTTTTGCTCAGGAGGAAGGAATTGACTATACTGAAGTGTTTGCTCCAGTTGCTCACATTGAAGCCATCAGAATCTTTCTTGCTCATTCGGCTCACAAAAATTTTAAACTTTTTCAGATGTACGTGAAATGCGTATTTCTCAACAGGAACATCGATGAGGAGATTTATGTTTGTCAACCTCCAGGTTTTGAGGATCTAGATTTTCCAGACAAAGTGTATAAACTTGACAAATTCTTTTATGGATTACATCAAGCCCCACGGATCTGGTATGAAACTTTGACAAAGTATCTGCTAAGTAAAGGTTTCTCTCGTGGTTCGATAGACATGACTCTGTTCAAGAAAGAAGTTGATGGTGAAATGTTGATTGTTCAAGTAGACGTTGATGACATCATTTTCGGGTCAACAAATGAGAAACTTTGCAGAGAATTTGAAGAGGTCATGAAGGATCGTTTCGAAATGAGCATGATGGGGGAGTTATGCTTTTTCTTGGGATTACAAGTTGAACAAAAGCAGTTTGGTATTTTGATTCATCAAGAAAAGTACATTCTGGAGATTCTCAAAAAGTTCAAAATGGAGGATTCTTCTCCAGAACTTACTCCATTAACTGCTCAGACTTGTTTAACTCCAGATGATAATAGGAAATCCGTGGATGCTCATCGCTATCGTTCTATGATCGGATCCCTCATGTATCTTACCGCCACTCGTCCTGATATTACATTCGTTGTGTGCTATTGTGCTCGTTTTCAGGCCTAACTAAAAGAATCTCATGAAAAAGCTGTTAAAAGAATTTTTTGTTACTTAAAGGGTTCCTCCCGTTTAGGCCTTTGGTACCCAAAAGGAGGTAACTTTGACCTACATGCATATTCTGACAGTGATCATGGTGGTTGAAGGGTCAACCGGAAATCCGTCACTGGTGGATGTCAATATCTGGGAGATTGTCTCGTTTCTTGGCAAAGTAAGAAGCAAACTACAGTATCTTTGTCTACAGGAGAAGCTGAATATGTTGCTGCCTCTAGTTTTTGTTGCCAAGTGCTAAGGATACAACATCAAATGATGGATTATGGGTTCATACACCTCTTTTTTGTGATAATGAAGCTGCCATTGGCATTGCCAAAAATCCCATTCATCATACTCGTACCAAGCACATTGAAACAAGAATTCATGCCATCCGGGACGCTCAGGAAAAGGGTTTTATAGATATTATTCCTATTGACACAAAAAATCAACGAGCGGATCTTTTCATAAAAACTTTTGATAAACCGCGTTTTTATGAATTGATATCAATTCTGGGTCTAATATCTTTTTAAAACCTCTTTTCTCATCATAATGTGTATTGTTCTGTAAATAACTCTTCTTTTTGTTTATAAACTTTTACTGCTAAACTTCTGGGTCCCATATGTCTTCATATCTTTATTTTGTTTGTTTCAGCTTACATTAAAAACACAAAAAAAAGGAGAAGAAAATTTCTTTTTTGTTTCATGTCTGCTAAAAAGAAATTTCAAGGGAGAATAAAAATTTACTTTTTGTCTAAGGTTATTTTGTTTTTTTAGGAACTTCATGGAAAAGAAGTTTGAAGAAGAATCATTTGCATTGTTTAGGATATGCATGGTAGGCTCAGCCCGATATCAAAGTAAACAGTGATCGTGTAGCTTAATTAAAGTCTAAGAACTCGACGATAAGGATTATCCTCATGATATCTCAGCCTGCACAAAGCAACAAGGCCTTGTCTAAAATGGGTTGAGAGTTTGAAATCTTTGCTTTGATGCAAAAATATTAAAATAAAATGGGTGACATATCTCGTGCTTATCTCCTCTGCTATATGTGAACATTGACCTGGAGTGATGATCTCCTCTGTTATACATGAGTATAGACCTAGAGCTGTCATTAGCACATTCTGATGATCTTCTCTGTTATACATAAGTATAGACCTGAAGCTCTCATCAGCGAGATAAAAAGATCATCTCCTCTGTTATACGTAAGTATAGACCTGGAGCTCTTATCATCTGTCCCCAAAATAAAGACACAACGATTCTTAAAAATTAAGAATCATTGTTGAAATATTTAAGATTTCAAGCAAAGTGAATTATATTGCTCAATAAACCATGAAGATTAGGATTAGTACTTTGCTGAATATCTGCGGGATCCAAGTCATCTGAGTTTATCAAATGAATCCAAAACATGATAAAATAGCTGCAGATTACTTGTTGAAAAGAGGAAGGCATGGGTTTAAAAGGACAAACATATTAGCAATCCACAAATCTTTGACTCTCTATATCATTTTCTTGAAAAAGAAGTCTCTATATCCTTTTACTTGTCTTTCTTATTTGTTTTATTTTTGTTGTGTGCTGATGTTGTGGGACGAAGAATGTTTTTCATAAAGGTTTTATAAATACAAAATTTTATTTTTTTTTGTTTGCAGCGAAACTACAGTTTCGCTGGCAGTTTCGTAAAGCGAATCTGTAGATTCACTCGACAGTATCGTTGTTCTATGTACACCTGATTTCTTTTGTGATGTCAAGCAAAACTATAGTTTTGCTGCAAGCGAAACTATGACCTATATATTGCACAGTGTGAAATTTGTTTCACACAATTCTGTGCGAAACTAAACCCTAGTTTCTCTGTGTCCGAACCTACTTGATCTCGTTTGTGTGATTTTCGTCAAGTTTGTTCGATTTTGATCTATATGGTAGGCATTGCGACCCTGCTTCTCAAGTTTAATCTTCTGTGGTTTTGTATTGTTTCACTGGTTTTGAAGTTCGCCTGTCTCGTTCACCGAATCTACCAAGCTAACCAGCGAAACTGAACAAAAGTTCATTGATTACAGGCGAATCTATCTTGTTATGCTATCCAAGCATATTTGACAGTTTTGCTAGAGCAATTCCAGCGAAACTATACATACACTCAGCACTTAATCTGTCTTGTTGGGCTCAGCGAACTTACAACTTCGCTTTCGTATGAATCATAAGTTTGTCCTCAGCGAAAGTGTAGAATCGCTTAAACTCATGGTCTAGGGATGAGTTACAGCGAATGTACACTTTTGATTTATCAAAACTTAGGTTCAATCAACAGCGAATCTATTAAGTTGTGCCTGGCAAAACTATAGTTTCGCCTGTCAGCAAAACTGTTGAACTTAATTTCAATCCACATCAAAGCTGTCTTGCTGTGCATGGCGAAACTACAGTTTCGCCATGACAGCAAAACTACTTTTTTTGTTTTTATTTTTTTGTTTAATTGTCTTTATGTGTTATCTAACTTACCTATGTCTATATTTTGCAGTTCATGGCAAACTTAAAGTTCGACGAGAAAACAAATCTAGTGGCATTATTAGACGACAGTAATCCAAAGACTGTTGGATTCAGAGATTGTCTTAGATGGCTGAAGCAGTCTCCCATTCTCTATGCCATATCTCATATACCCACGATCTATGACATTCACATAAGAGATTTCTGGGTAAATGCAGAATGTGATTTGGGATCTACTCCACACAGAATTACTTTCAGAGTTCTTGGGGGAGAATATAGTTGTTAGTGCTGAGATGGTTGCGAGGGTGTTGAGGTTAGAAGAAGACTATGGAGATGAGGTTGCTATGACTGATGCTGAAGTTCTTAATGCTTATCGAAGCATTGGGTATGAAGGACCATCTTTTGGATCCAAGAAGGAAATCAAAAAGTCATTTTTGTCCAAGGAATGGAGATACATTGCTCACGTGTTTATTATGTGTTTGGATCACCGAAAGGGAGGATCATATGGGTTAAATGCACAATGGGCTAAGGCCATGATTGTATTTTGTAATGACAAAAGGCCAACATTGCTAGATTAATATTTGACTGTATGACTGAGAATGTTATGGCTCTAAAAAAGGACAAATGGCTGTTATATCCAAGGTTTATCCAGATGATCATTAATAATGAGAAACCCAATTTGCCAAGACATGGGGAAGTTAAGAGGCTGATGCAGATGAATAACTTATTTACCGGAAAATAACTTATTTACCAGAAAACATGTACCCAGCTGAAAGATGGAACTACATAAAAAGGCTAATTGAAAATGAAAACAAGAATGCTGAAGAAAATCGATATTAACAAGCTGAAGCAATAAAGAAGAGAAAGAGGTATGCAAAGGAGAAGGAATATGATTTAGAAGCTGAGATTGATGAGGTTAAAGAGGAGCTACGGGCTCAAAGAGAGAGAAGGTCCAAAAGGAAGTCTGATCAAGGGGAACCGGCTCATGAAACTGAAAGGAGAACCAAGCATAGACAGCTAGTGTTTGAAGAAAGGAGGGATTCCTGATTTGAATTGGACCAAGATGTCATCAAAAATGTGAATGCTTTGTTGGCCAATGAACTGAGCATGATAAAAACTAAGTTGGTCAATCAAGAGTTGAGAGAAAAGGAGAAAGATGAGCAAATAGAGAGTATGAAAGTAATGATGATTGACCAGCAGGAATTAATCAAAAGACTATTGAAGGAGGTGAATGAGCTCAAGAGCAAAGTTGGTCTGCCAAACCAGCTATCACAAGAGGAGCTAGATGATCTAACCGACACATCTAAGTATTCGTTCCTGAAAGTAGGAAAGTCATCTGGGATAGGGGGAGAAGCAAGTACAGCTGGAGGTGGTGCAAGTGGCAATGGTGATGGAGGTCCAAAGGTAGTTGAGACAGAAGCTGAGAAGAGAGTTGATGAAGGAAGTGATGTGAGAGAGGAGCCTGTGATTGTTGAGGCTGAATTTGTTGATTTGGGATTTGATATAGAAACAAACTTGACGGGGGATGAGGTGCTTAGAGAAGAAACTACTGAAGGTAACAAGAAGGATACAGGGAAGAGCCTTATTGATGAAGAGGAAGAATACGAGGAACAGCTGGTTGACTATGACTTAGAACCCGAATATTATGAAGTGGAGGAGCGTCCAATGACTTATGTGACACAAAGGGGTTCTGAAGAAGGAGATGTAATTGAATCGTCCAATGACTTATGTGACACAAAGGGGTTCTAAGGAAGGAGATGTAATTGAATTGAGCAAAGAAGAGTGGTTCGTGAAAGAGAAAGAACCAGAACAGTTAACACCACTGTTCCCAAACATCAGTGAACCAAGCAAAAAGAAATCTGATATGAAAATTGTGAGTTGGAAATATAATTCTGAAATGAAAATGTTTATGATTAAATGAAGTGGCGGGGAAATATCATACATGCATAAAAGGAAGGCGTTCAAGACCTTGCCTAGGTGGGACTTGAGGAGATTAGATGAAATTCCACTGTTGGATGCCCATTTGAGTGAATGTGCGATGATGCTGGAGAAGGAAATCAAGGCTGGCATGAATGATAATTTTGAAACTTTTGGGTTTATGAGGACAGAAAGAAGAAGGTCGAAGAAAGACTTGGATTGGGCTACTGGCAAAGAAAAGATTGTTTTGAAGCTAAAGCCAGCTAAAACTGTGAAGAGGATAAGAGTGCCCAATCCACTTCCCCCTAGACTTCAAAAGTTCAAGAAATGGTTCTATGACAACAATACTGGGGAAGCAGTAATTAGAGTGAAAGATGAAACTGAGATTAAACTTTTTGATCCAATGGAGGTGTTCTCTTTTTATGATAAAGACTTAGTGATTCTATTTGAAAATCACAACAAAGCGGGAGCTGGAAAATCACAATAAAGCTCGTGGAGTAAGGAAAGAGGTCAGGGAGCTAGCTGAGAAAGTATCCAAGGCTGACGACTTAAGGTTGGACATGCAGGATCTTACAAGACAGTTCGCAAGGGCAAGTGCAAGGGCTGAAGAGGAGAGTGCAACTGGAGTACAACAAGAGATATCTGATAAAGCTGAAGAGGAAGCAAGAGAAGATTTAGAAGACCTAGAGTGAGGTCCAACCTAGGGGGAGAATTGATAATCTTACATAGGTTGGACTCACTATAGTTGATAGGTTTACTTTGTTATGTAATAGGCTAAATGTTAGTTTTATCTTGTAATTTGTATTTCTTATGTATTTTTGTATTTCAGCAAAACTACGGGCGAAACTATAGTTTCACCCGGAGTCAGCTGCTTCTGATCACCCGACGAATCTGTAGTTCGCTGCCGGGTGAATCTAGTAGTTAGACAGGTAGTTTCGCTAGTCAGCGAAACTGCCAGCGAATCTAAGGTTGCTTATATATTGTAATTTTTCTATCTTTGTAAGTAACCTTTTGCAAAACCCTAATATAGAATATTGTTGTTGCAATTGTGTGTGTGGCTAGAAGTTCATTTTCAACATCATTGAGCCTTTGTTATTGTTTATTATTGTTTTGATTCAATCTAATTCATTATGCTATTGAGCTTGTAAGTATGTATTCGGTGGGAAATCATTGTCAAGCATCAAGTGCACTGTTGAATCGATCAACAGGACCAACAATCTCCAGCTCCCTCTTCCTCCATCTCTGCTGCTTTGAATGCGCCTCTTCCTCCTCCCCCTAATTTTGAAACATTGCAGAGGAGTAAGGATAAGGCTGTCACAAAAACTATCTTTGAAATTCCCAGGTCTAGGAATACTGGTGGGGATTCTGCTCTAGTTTCTGGTGAAGAATTCTGCTAGGTAGTGTCATGATAAAGCAGCATATGGAGCAGCAACAGACCAACAAATTGGTGATGAGTCAACTTATGAAGTTGAAGCCAGCATCCAAAAAGCTAGCCCAAAATGAGGAAACACCATTGCGCCCTAGGATACTTAACTTTGATTCTGCAGGATCCTATAGGGTGCAGGATGATGATATAATCCCGATGCAAAATAGCGTGGCTGGACCATCTGTTTCAACCAAGACTACAACGACAATGGAAATAGGATTTTCTTCAGGATTCTCCTCAAGACTTACCTCAAGATTATCCTCAGGATATCCCACAGGATCTTTTTCTTGAACCTTTACTTATTATATTCTTACAAATAGAAACCCTTCAATTACTAATAATTTTCAAACTGTGCAGGATACGGGATGAGTACTGCTATTGCTAGAGAAATCCAGAAACTTAAGGATATGATCTCTAGTGTGCCGGGTGTGATAAGCCCATCCCTAAAGTATCCGATGCTAGTCATAGGATATCCCGCTTTGCACCACCAATTTGTGATGCTGAAATCCCGAAGAGATTCCAAACTCCTAGCAAGAAGCTTTATGATGGTTTAACTGATCCTGAGGAGCATATTGCCCAGTATAGGGAGAGGATGGAGATTAACCCTGTCCCTACGCACATGAAAGAAGCCTATTTGTGCAAGGGATTCAGATCAACGTTGACAGGGCCAGCCCTGAAATGGCTGCTTAATCTTCCACCTTATTCTATTACCTCCTTTGCTTATTTAATCAATTTGTTTAACAATCAATTTTCTTGTATTAGAGCATTTGAAAGACTAACAACTGATCTATACAGGGTGGTCCGCAATTGAGTAGAATCTTTAAGAGATTATGTCAACAGGTTGAGTAAGGAGGCTCTAGACATCCGAAACCTTGATATACCGATGGCAGTGCAGGCTTTCAAAATGAGATTGCCAAAGGATTCCGCATTCTACGAGGATCTTGTGATGAATCCTTGCAGGAATTTGGATGAAGTCAGAAACAAGGCTCTGAGCTTTATAAGACTCGAGGAAGATAGAAAGATCCAACAGAGGATCGATGGATCCTCAGAATATGAGAATCCCAACAGGAAATCAGAATCCTCTTCAAAATATTACCGTCCCAAACCATATTCCTACGATGATGGCAAGAAAGTAAACTTTGTTGAAGATGATGAGGATAATGAGGAGTATCCTAAACTTGCTGATTATTGTTTCTCAATGTCTATTTCATATGCTATGTAGGGTCTTGGAGAGAAAGCTAGGTGGCCTCGGAAGAATGAGAAGAATCCTGGCTGGAAAGACAAGTCTAAGTGGTGTGCATTCCATGAAGACTTTGGGCATATCACTGAGGATTGTATTGCTCTATGCAAAGAAATAAGTTACTTGTTGAGTAAAGGACACCTGAATGAACTACTGGGAAAGAAGAAGGCTAAGCACCAGGATACTGACAGGAATCTTGAAAGAAATCCTGAAGGAAATCCTAAAAGAGTTGCAACTCCTCCCCCAGATGCTTCAATTATTTACTTTATTTCAGGTGGATATGACATATACGGTGTTGGGTTTTTACAAGTTTTAACAAGGATGTTTAACCATTTAAACAACAAAACGCAGCGGATATAAGGGGTTTAAAACTTGTGTTATATTCTGAAAATAAACATTTATATGTTCAAGAAAACAAACCCAAGAACAAGGATCATATATATGTGAAAAGAAATGCTATCAAAACCAACCATAGGATGTACATGAATACTACCTTTCTTGAACAAGAAATTTGGATACGGATAAGAGGAGGAAGATGATGTTTCTTGAATGTCTAGTCTTCAAAAGAGAAGACCTCAAGCTTGTATACCCACAAGCTCTTGCAAAACACAAAACTTGTTAGGAAGTTAACACCCATAGGCTTCTTTTCAAGCTCTTGATCCGTGAATGTTGAAGAGCAAGATGGAGAAGAAAGAGTTCTTTTGCATGTGTGAGAGAGAGAGTGTTGTTGAGTGTCTTGTTCCAAGGGATTAAAGTCTTGTCTTAAAACAAGACAAGGAATCCCAAGAAAAACAAAGAGGGCGGCCGAAAGTGTGGGTTTAAGATGGGTTCCCCCCATTTTAAAATAACACCCTTTTAATTCATTTTAATCACCCATTAAGTTATATAATTAAACCAATTTTAATCTTATAACTTAAACACTCTTATATTTGATGTTATTTAACTTATTTAAACAACATTACAAATGATATCTCATGAACAAAATATCAATATAATTTGTCTTATCTCAAATGCAATAATTCAGAAAACCCATTTTCTAAATTGGTGTCATAATTTATTTGCTTGATCATGATCAACAAATAAATGTTTAACGGTGTTTGCTTAGCTTGTTATTGGGTATGACCCGACTTGGATCATAACGTACTAACCACATCAATCTTGTATGTGTCTTGGGCATATAAGATCCAACAATCTCCCACTTGCATAAGATTCCTAAAAGATTGATGCAAGCAGTAAATACCGCCTAACAACGGTTTACTACCCTTAATACGTATGACTAAGTGCCATTCAATAACATCATCCCCTTCAAGTATCTTACTCGAAAATGTTTTAGGTGAATCAATCATCTATCCTTTTGTCACAGATGTCATGTTAAATCTTAGAGACACAGAATGATCATTCTCCATTGACTTAACTTTAGCAGGCCTTAGACATCTTACTCTCAACGAATAAGAGGAACAAATCCCATCTTGATTACATACGTCTCTCACAATCACCTCATGCTATACTGAATTTAGTCTTATGTACTGCCATGTTTCAGAACAGCGAAGAACTAAGTCAAAGTATAATACCCGGTGAATATTAAGACCCAATATGTATCTCAGGTCAGAGGATACCAAATGATATTCGCCTTTACTCAAATTTACTTATGATCAATCAAGAGGATTCCATGTTGTAATATTTGAGATGCGGGTCAGTCCAATATTTATATCCCATAAATATCTATGAACTTTGGCAGCAACCCTTTGCTATATATTCATCCAAATGAATATCTACCAATCCAAGTTCATAATAGTCTTACCCTCATACTTGTTCCCACAGGTATGAACGACTACAGACGTTTAGAGTAAATGATTTACTCATGGATTAAACATGCAAAATTGGAACATTAGTTGAAACATTATAACCATATAATTCATTCAAGTAATAAAAGGTTCCAATATCCAAATACAAGATCACAAAATCAAATCCAGTCACTAGATATCGAAGTCCCATGGCACAAGTATGACCCTCATGCTTTGCCTTTTCAAGAAGCTTCGTGAGTGGATCCGCAATGTTTTGATCCGTGTGAACTTTGCGAATACATATTTTTCCCTTTTCAACTTCATCCCTTATGTAGTTGAATCTCCGCTCAATGTGCCTAGTCTTTTGATGTGCACGGGGTTCCTTGATTTGAGCAATCGCACCCTCATTATCACAAAGAATTTCTAGGGGGTCCTGAATGGAAGGGACAACCCCTAGATCGGCAATGAATTTCTTCAACCATGCAGCTTCTTGAGCTGCTAATGAAGCGGCGATGTATTCTGACTCTGTAGTTGATAATGCCACCACATCTTGTTTAGAGCTCTTCCAAGAGACTGCTCCTCCATTTAGGATGAAAATGTATCCCGATTGTGATCGTGAGTCATCCCGATCAGTTTGGAAACTCGCATCCGTGTAACCTTTTACCACGAGTTCCTCCTCACCAGATCCATAGATTAGGAACATATCTTTAGTCCTCCTTAGGTACTTAAGTATGTTCTTAACAGCCATCCAATGACTATTTCCAGGATTTTGCTGGTATCGGCTTGTCATGCTCAAGGCGCATGACACGTCCGGCCTAGTGCATATCATTGCATACATGATGGATCCTATAGCAGACGCATACGGGATTCCCTTCATTTTATCTTGCTCATCCTTTGAGCTTGGACATTGAGTCGTACTCAATATCGTTCCTCTTTGAATAGGTACCGTACCTTTCTTAGAGTTCTCCATCTTGAACCTTTTCAAGATCTTGTCAATGTATGCACTTTGATTTAAACCTATCAACCGCCTTGATCTATCCCTATAGATCTTTATTCCCAAAATGTAGGCGGCTTCACCAAGATCCTTAATGGAAAAACAGCTTCCAAGCCAGGTTTTTATACCTTCCAAGGTTGGAATGTCATTTCCAAATAGTAGGATGTCATCGACATACAATACTAGGAAAGTGATGATGCTCCCACTAGCCTTTTTATACACACAAGCCTCATCAGCATTTTTGATGAACCCAAATTTAATTACCTCTTCATCAAAACGGTGATTCCAACTTCTTGACGCTTGCTTCAATCCATAGATTGATTTCTTTAACTTGCATACTTGTTAGGATGTTTTGGGTCGACAAAACCTTCAGGCTGAACCATATAGACATCTTCCTCAAGATATCCATTTAGAAAAGCGGTTTTGACATCCATTTGCCAAATCTCATAATCATAATGAGCAGCTATGGCAAATAATATCCTAATAGACTTTAGCATTGCAACAGGCGAAAAAGTCTCATCATAATCAACCCCTTGAGTTTGAGTGAAACCTTTTGCTACAAGTCTAGCTTTATAAGTATCCAAGTTTCCATGCATATCGGTTTTCTTCTTGAAAACCCACTTACTTCCAACTACCTTGGAGTTAAGAGGTGGTACAACCAAGTCCCACACTTGGTTGTCATACATGGATTGCATCTCAACATTCATGGCTTCAAGCCATTTGTCACAATCCAAATTGGACACTGCATCATGGTATGTGATTGGTTCATCGGAATCAACCACATAGCACCCATCCATGAAAAATCCATATCTTTCAGGTGGATTACTAGTTCTACCAGATTTGCGAACGTTTTGTGTGTATTGATCAACCATTTGATCATTCTCAACATCCTCATGTAGAGTGCTAGTATCAACCAAACGTGTATCGGGTTGTGGTTCTTGATCCTCCTCAAGATCCACTGTTCTACTGCTAGCTCCTTCCATAAGGAACTTGGCTTCCAAGAACTCACCCTTCTTGGCAACAAACTTTTTGTTCCAATGGATCATAGAAATAATATCCCATAGAATCTCTAGGATATCCAATAAAAATACACTTAGTGGAACGTCTTTCTAACTTGTTTGAGGTGGGAGTCTTTACATAAGCCTCACATCCCCACACCTTTAAATATGATAGAGATGGAACCCTTCCATGCCATATTTCAAAAGGTGTCCTTTCCACTTTCTTGGTTGGGGCCATATTCAAAATACGGGCCGCAGAGAGCAAAGCAAAGCCCCAAAATGATAGAGGCAATGAGCTTCCAGCCATCATAGATCGAACCATATCTAATAGAGTTCGATTTCTCCTTTCGGACACACCATTGTGTTGTGGTGTTCCAGGTGGAGATAGTTGTGAGATAATCCCACAACTTCTAAGATGATCTCTAAAAGCATCACTCAGGTATTCACCTCCTCTATCGGTGCGGAGAATTTTTATTGATTTGTTGAGTTGATTTTCTACTTCATTTTGGAAGGTTTTGAACATTTCAAAAGCTTCATCTTTGTGTCTTAACAAGTACACATACCCATACCTACTATAGTCGTCGGTGAAGGTAATGAAGTATCTTTCATTATACCTAGTCATTGGCTTAAAAGGACCACATACATCCGAATGTATGATACCTAATAAATCTTTTGCCCTTTCGGTTTTGCCACTAAAAGGCGCCTTAGTCATTTTGCCTTGTAAACAAGATTCACATACATCAAATGAATCATATTCACTTGCTTTTAAAAGACCATTCTTTTGAAGAGTTTGTATGCGCTTCTTGTTTATATGACCAAGACGGCAATGCCAAAGATAGGTGTCACTCAAATCTAATTTGAGCTTCTTGGTGGTGGTTTGGTACAACGAGCTATCATATAATGTGTTTTCACGAACCAATTCATAAATACCATTAATAGGAGTAGCTTTAAAATAAAAGATGTTATTTAAAGAAACATGAATTTCATTTTCAATAAACATCAAAACATAACCATATTGTCTTAATTGTGCAACTGAAATAATGTTCCTAGTCAAACTAGGAGCATACAAAACATTGTTCAAAATTGCTTCCAAACCATTTGGAAGCTTCAGGATGTAGTCCCCTCGGGCTTCAACTTGAACTTTTGCCCCATTCCCCATGTAGAGGCTAACATCCCCTTTCTTGAAGTTTTTACTTCTTTTGAACCCCTGCAACAAATTGCAAATGTGAGTCCCACATCCGGTATCCAATACCCATGTGTTAGAGGATATTATATTTAGATCAATATGAATCATGAAAATTGTACCTGAGGTCTGCCCGGCATCCCTCTTTGCTTTCAACTCTTTGAGATGGACAGGACAATTTCTTGCCCAATGTCCTATCTCCCCACACTTAAAGCATGGGTCATCCGAAGCAACCTTTTGCTTCTTCTCCGCTGGTTTTGGTGGTGGCACTTTTACCACTCCCTTTCCCTTTCTCCCAACGTACCCTTTACCTTTGGCAACACTTGCCTTGGGTGCGGGGTGAGGCCTCTTCTTGTTCCCACCTTCATTGATGGTGAGAACGGGTAAACTCCTTTTACCCATGGCCGCCTCGGCTGTCTTGAGCATAGAGTGAAGCTCAGTTATGTTCTTGTCCCAACCGTTCATGTTATAATTCATAACAAAATTGTCAAACCTTTTTGACAAAGAGTTGAGGATCAAATCCGTAGCCAACTCTTTCGAGACGGGACAATTCAGCCTTTCGAGGCGGTCTATGTGGCTCTTCATCTTAAGTACATAAGACGAGACCGATTGGGTATCATCCATACGACATGCATGGAGTGCTCGAACCGTTTCGAAGCGCTCTACCCTTGCTTGTTGTTGGAACGTTTCCTTCAACTGGGTTATCATGTCGTATGCTCCGTGATGTTCGTACTCTTTTGGAGATCCGGAGTCATACTTGCCAACATGAGGCAAGACACTTGGACCGAGTCCTCAGTGTATTTCACCCAATTCATGTAGGCCTCTTCATCTTCCTCATTGGGTTCATCGGGAATCGGATCGTCTAAGATATATGACCGTTTCTCTTGCTTGAGAACAATTCTCAAGTTTCGAAACCAATCAATGAAATTGTTATGGTTTAGACGCTCCTTTTGGAGAATGGTTCTTAGTGATAGGTTATGTGCGGACGGAATATCATTATTTTCATTGTTGTTGGTGGCCATCTACAAAATTTAACAAGGTTCAATTTTAGTATTTACGATATTATCATATTTAATTATAAATTTCTTTTATGTGTCATACACAAAATAAAATTCTAGAATCCAACGTCACATTTAAATAGTGGTTAGGTGATCTTTATCCCATTATTTAAATTAACAAGGTAGTCAACGTTTGACAATTGCAACCCTTTGCAACTTCTAGAGGTATGGGATCGACTTAAACATCATATGTATAGTCGGCATGTAATCCCATCAACACCTTTTGTAAACCACATTGTAGGTGATCCATTTAACATGGTTTGCAAATCAAGTTACCCTACTTACACACACATGTGAGTTTACCAATATAAGTGGTTAGGTGATCTTTATCCCACAAATATGGCATTCCCACCTTAAATCACAAGTTCCCTCAAAATGGTTAGGTGACCTTTATCCCATTAAGAGTTTTCAAGTGACTTAAGTGTTGTGTAAAAGGATGGTGATAAACTTGTTTTCAAAAGACATTTTAAGTTTTCATAATTCTAGTTTAGAAAACTCTATGTACCTTGCATTTGCATGCTTTCAAATACATGGTACCCTATGGTTCCTTTAATAAAACCCCTTTTATTTAAAATCATTAATCCTTTTAATAACCTTTTATTAACCACTTAATGATTAAGAACCATTTATTTTCAGCTTGTTATGTTTATAAAATTGTAGTTATGCATATCCATATATCAAACAACCAACATAAAACAAAACAACCAAACAAGCACAACCATTCAATCATAAGTGCATAACCATAGCCACTAAGGTGACCACACTTGTTTGCCATCACAAGTGTTGTCATTAGGTCTTTCCTAAGGGTTAAAATTGACACATTAAAATGTGTCCAAGAACTCCCACTCGAATCCGCATCCAAATGCTTCAAGTGTCCATGTCTTTTGAGTTCTTCCTTTGTATCTTCCTTTGAGTCTCCAACTTGTGCATCTTCTTTTACAAAATCATATCCTAATACAATTTTTCTAATAAAAGAAATGCACCTAATCTATTTATTACATAACCAATGAATAAATAAATTACAACCCAAAAGATACAAACACCAAAATTATTATTACAACCCTTTAATGAATAAAACTAAACATGACAATCACATTCATCCAAATCCAAAACACATTAGGTCAAGGCTATGTTATGCACCAAAATATGTATCAAATACAACATCCAAGAACAACCATGAACTCCCTTTTAACCCTTAAAGTTTCGGCCAACATGAACCCAAACTTTAGGGTTAAGTCCAAACAAAACAATCAACCACTTGATGTTAATCTTTCAAGGTTTATTCTAAAGCATGTAAGATAAAACTTTGAAAGATAAGGGATTCATTTATCCATATCAAAACAGCCCCTAATGGGTTGAAAAAGTCCAACAAAACTAACTTTTCTTGGACTTTTGAAGCAAGTTTTCCACATAACCGGCTCTAGATGCCATTGTTGGGTTTTTACAAGTTTTAACAAGGATGTTTAACCATTTAAACAACAAAACGCAGCGGATATAAGGGGTTTAAAACTTGTGTTATATTCTGAAAATAAACATTTATATGTTCAAGAAAACAAACCCAAGAACAAGGATCATATATATGTGAAAAGAAATGCTATCAAAACCAACCATAGGATGTACATGAATACTACCTTTCTTGAACAAGAAATTTGGATACGGATAAGAGGAGGAAGATGATGTTTCTTGAATGTCTAGTCTTCAAAAGAGAAGACCTCAAGCTTGTATACCCACAAGCTCTTGCAAAACACCAAACTTGTTAGGAAGTTAACACCCAAAGGCTTCTTTTCAAGCTCTTGATCCGTGAATGTTGAAGAGCAAGATGGAGAAGAAAGAGTTCTTTTGCATGTGTGAGAGAGAGAGTGTGTTGAGTGTCTTGTTCCAAGGGATTAAAGTCTTGTCTTAAAACAAGACAAGGAATCCCAAGAAAAACAAAGAGGGCGGCCGAAAGTGTGGGTTTAAATGGGTTCCCCCCATTTTAAAATAACACCCTTTTAATTCATTTTAATCACCCATTAAGTTATATAATTAAACCAATTTTAATCTTATAACTTAAACACTCTTATATTTGATGTTATTTAACTTATTTAAACAACATTACAAATGATATCTCATGAAAAAATATCCATATAATTTGTCTTATCTCAAATGCAATAATTCAGAAAACCCATTTTCTAAATTGGTGTCATAATTTATTTGCTTGATCATGATCAACAAATAAATGTTTAACGGTGTTTGCTTAGCTTGTTATTGGGTATGACCCGACTTGGATCATAACGTACTAACCACATCAATCTTGTATGTGTCTTGGGCATATAAGATCCAACATACGGAACATCATACTCTGCTGCCAAGAGACATGCGAAAGAAGCCAAATCAGAGAAAGGAGATAGGTAACTCTAAAGCTACTTCTCAATCCTTTGACTTTAATATCCTTTGATAATGACATGGATAATATGCAGGATCCTCATCATGATGGTTTAGTTATAACTCTATATGTTGCTAAACATTTTGTGCGTTAGATATTGATAGGTGGTGGGAGTTCTGTGAACATAATCCAGCTACAAACTCTAAAGAAGATGAACATCCTAGACTCAAAAATCACCATAAAATCCTCGATCCTTACATGATTCAGTGGTTAAACAAAGAGTACTATTGCCGAAATCAAGCTTCCAGTCTATGTAAAAGAAGTAAATTCTATGCAAAAATTTTGTGTAATGGATTGATTGTCTTGTTATAACATCATTTTAGGTAGGCCTTGGATCCATGAGATGAAAGCCATACCTTCAACATACCACCAGTGTGTAAAGCTCCCTACACCTTAGGGTGTGGTCAAAATTGAGAGTGACCAGCAGGTGGCAAAGGACTGTTATACATCCTGAATGAAAGCATCAGCTTAGAATAAGTGAGCATAGCAATTACAGAATAAACTTCAGGATGTGTTAGAGAATACTGATCAGGATATCCAGCAAGATATGAAAGAAGTAGCCTTAGATCCCGAAGACCCAGAGATAAAAGTGTTGATAGGAGCAAATATCCCTCGGGATATTGAGTAGGATATGATCTCCTTCCTAAAGAAAAGAAGAGGAGGAAGTTTGCACGCTAAAGAAATTGAATCATCCAAGAATAGGAGGAAAGGCTACTGAAATCTAGGATGATTAGAGAAGTGAAGTTTCCAAGGTTGCTTGCAAATATGGTAGTGGTACAGAAAAAGAATGGAAAATGAAGGGTGTGTGTGGATTATACTGACCTCAACAAAGCTTGTCCAAAAGACCCATTCCCATTGCCACACATTGACTCCATGGTAGATGCTACTGCTGGGCATGAAATGCTGACTTTCATGGATGCTTCATTAGGATTTCAACAAATCCAAATGGATCCCTCGAATCAAGAAGACACAGCCTTCATGACCCCAACTAGTATTTTTTGTTAAATTGCCATGCCTTTTCGTCTTAAAAATACATGTACCAAAGGCTGGTCAACAAGATGTTCAAAAGCAAGTTGGGGGACACCATGGAGGTCTATATTGATGATATGGTAGTCAAGTCAAAGAAAACTGAGGATCACCTCCAGGATCTTAAAGAAGCTTTTGATATCATGGACCAATTTAATATGAAGCTGAATCCTGCCAAGTGTCATTTTGGTATGGGGGTCGGAAAGTTCTTAGGATACATGGTCACCAAAAAGGGGATAGAGGCCAGCCCGGAGCGAATCAAAGCTATCATGAACCTAAAATCCCCAACTAATGTCAAGGATATCCAAAGGTTAACCGGGAGAGTTGTAGCCCTAAATAGATTTATATCAAAATCCTCCGAGAGATGCAAAGAATTCTATGATATCCTAAAAAAGAATAAGAAGTTTGAGTGGGGACAGAAACATGAAGAGGCACTTCAACCTCTTAAAGAATACATTGCCTCAGCCCCTCTATTGATGAAGCCCGAAGATGGAGAGCAATTGTCATTATACCTGGCAGTATCCTGGACCACTGTAAGTGCTTTTCTTGTTAAGGATCATGATGGAAATTAGCATCCTGTGTATTATATGAGCAAAAGTCTACTTGATGCTAAAACTAGGTATTCTTATTTGGAAAAACTTATTTTAGCTTTGATAATGGATTCTACTAAACTTAGGCATTATTTTGAAACACATAGGATATGTATTAAAAAATTATTCAATTAAAAATGTGCTTAGAAAACCCAAAATTTCAGGTAGGATGGCTAACTAGTCTATAAAGCTTAATGCCTTTGATATAATATATGAGCCTAGGACTGCTATAAAATCCCAAGCCTTAGCTGATTTTGTGGCAGATTTTTGTCAGGATATCCAGTAGGAAGTAGACTTAGAAGTTCAGAGCTTGGAATTTAATAATGAAATATGGACCTTGCATACTTATGGAGCATCTAATATAAGAGGAATAGGACTAGGTATCATCCTAAAATCACCACAGGGGGGACACACTACCCCAATCCATTAGATGTGAATTCCAGGCTACGAATAATAAATCGGAATATGAGGCCCTTATAGTAGGATTACAATTAGCTAAAAATATGGATATCAAATGCTTGCATGTTTATGTTGATTCCTTATTATTGACTAACCATTTTAATGGATCATATGTTGCAAAAGGGGATAAGTTAGTTAAATATCTCCAAATTGTTAAGAGATTAGCAAAATGTTTTGAAATATTATCCATAGAATAGGTACCTCGAGAAGATAATGCTGAAGCGAATTCTTTGGCCTATCTTGGATTGACTGTCAGGATACCGAAAGGGGTAAAGATACCTATCACCCATATCCTGAAACCAGTTATAAATGATGATGAACTTGTTGCTAAAGGTGTCCAGGGGGTGATGACCACTAAGGATGAAGAGCTTCAGGATCCTGGTCATGATACCAAATCCTGGGCCAATCCTAGACTACATAAGGAATGGGGACATCCCGAAGGAAGAAAACCCAAGAGCCTTCAGAGCCAAGGTGTCCTGATACACCATTATTAATAATATACTATATAAGAAATCTCTTGCATGTCCTTATCTGAGATGCTTGGAGGATCCCGAAACCAATGAAGTGCTTAAGGATATCCACGAAGGTGACTGTGGGAATCATTCTGGAGGCAGGTCATTATTCTTGAAGGTATTGCGAACAGGGTATTACTAGCCTACTATGAGGAAGGATGCCATGATATATGCTTAAAAATATGATGCTTGTCAAAGGCATAGTAACATTCTTCATCAGCCTGCTGAGCCTATGTACCTGATTGTATCCCCATGGCCTTTCATGAAATGGGGAATGGATATTGTAGGAAAGTTGTCGAAAGCTCCAGGAGGAAAGGTATTTATGCTTGCAATGATAGATTACTTCTCCAAATGGATTGAGGCAGAGGCATTTGCTTAGGTTATCGAAAGAGAAATGGTGTCTTTCCTTAAGAGAAATATCTTGACAAGATTCGAAATCCTGGCCGAGATAACCTGTGATAATGGGTCCCAATTTATAGGCAAGAGAATAACAAGTTTCTATGAAAGCTGGGGAATAAAGATGATAACTTCGACTCTAGTCCATCCTCAGGCTAATGGGCAAGCAGAATCCTCTAACAAGATCATCCTCAACAACTTGAAAAAGAGATTGAAGGAGAAAAAAGGCAAATGGGCAAAAAAATTACCATTTGTACTTTGGGCTGATAGAACTACATCTAAGAATGCAACAGGCCAAACCTGATTCTCATTGGTATTTGGGGCTGAGGCCATGATCCTGACTGAAATGACCATCCCGACAGCAATATCCAGCCTGTAATCCACTCAAGATAATGACCAGAATATGATTGATGATTTGGAAACCCTGGATAAGCTTAGAGATGGTGCTAAAGTCAGAATAGCAGCACATCAGCAAAGAATTGCAAGAGCCTACAAGAAGAGCTTAAGAACTAGAAGATTCCAAGTATGTGATTTGGTGTTAAGAAAAGCATTCCAGAATACTTCTAAGGAAAGTGATAGGAAGTTGGCACCAAAGTGGGAAGTCCCTACATGATTGATTCTAAGGTTGGAAAAGGAGCATATTGGTTGGCTACCTTGGAAGGAGATATCCTGCCCAGATCTTGGAATGCAATTCATCTAAAAGCATATTTCATGTGAGGTTAACCAAGATCCCTTGGAATCAAGACTGGTACGTTTGCTATCCTTACCAATATTCTCAATCATATTCCTGGCTATATCCTGATGTATATTTTGTTTTAATTTTTTATTATTATTCTCAAAATCATTAGTGACTTAAGCATCGGAGGGGTGTTAGCCTGGCTAACACCCACCACACCAAGGTTTGAAATGTTTTGCGAAAAACTCCTAAGGATTTTGCTCAAGATACCGGTTCAAAAGATTAGAGGATTGGCCCCCTCTTTATGTTTAGAATATACTAGATATCTTCTCAAGGTTTAAAGGTTTTCACCTTTCTCAGAAATTGAGTTTAAACAGTCCGCCTGGAGCGTACGAATATTTGGGTGTATTTGAGATTGTGGAATCAGTTCACACTTTAGTGGCTAGCAAATTCATGATCCTCACTTATATTCCGAATTGGATGTATAACGTTTGAACATGTATCTATTGGTTTTAACACTTTCATGTTAACTTAAGGCTTAAAGGTATTCACCTTTCATCCGTGGCTTGTCCCAAGATATATCTTAAGTCTGGCTTGGAATCCGGGGCGGTAGCAGTGGCCTTGGGCTTTTCCTGGGATGGTTCCTCTTTGACGTTGATATAGTTGTCGATGTCATCCAAGATGATTTCCTGGGTAGCCTTGGTAAAGCCTACGAGATAGGTTATGTATTCTTAGTTTTCTTTATACTTTTCATATATATTTCTTATAAAATACTAATAGGTGAATTCATTGGCTTACCCGACATTAGTGTAGCTGATGACTGACTAACTATTGAGGATTATGAGTTTTCAAGATGGTAGGTCCTTTCTACTGCTGGTAAATTCAGGATGGTTGTGATCCTTTCAAGAGCTTGGGGTGAAGGGGAGCTATGTCAGAGAATTTCACTGCAAAGATACAAATTAGAATATAAGTCAGAATATGGTTGAGAATATTAAACCTGAAACCCTAAATCCTACCCTTGACAACCCAATGGCAGTTCAGTGCCACCAGGGATCGATTCTCTTTTGACGAAGAAGAATTTCTTTTTCTAGCTTTCTTCATTTTTCATGGTGTTCAAGATGAAAGGTTTTTTACTGCTGATCAGTTGGAGTACAAACCGGGATGAACCATTGGTTCAGAGGTTGTAAACCATGGAAAGGTCAGCAACCTCTAAGGATAGACCATGGGTATCGATCAATTTGCAAATGACGGACAAAATTCTCCACATTGCGGGCATGTCCTGAGCAAAACTTAGGCCTGAAAAATTTCATGATGAATGGATGGAATGGGTATGAAAGTCTGATGGCAAATGGAAAAGCATAGAAATAGACCCATGAGTCTGAACAAAAGTCAGCGTGCATCTCGCGATAGAATGTGCGAATGACTGCTTTAGAAGGAAAGCGACCAGAAAACAGTAGTTGTGAAATCTCCAAGTTCGAGAATGAGCAGGTTTCATCCTGAGGACGATCAATCAGTTGTTGGTTGATAAAATCATCAACAACAAAATCATTTAAGGAGAGGTATGCACTGGTGCGTTTAGCCATGGATGAGAGGAAGAAATTGCAAGAAGAAGATAGCAAAGAAGATGGAGAGAATTTCCTAACGATCTTCAATGCTAGATATGGATTAAATAGAAAATATTGATGCGGATATTATAGGCGGCTTAAACCAAGTTAATGGCTGGAAATTAGCCTTGAAAATCGGGTAGACGTCTAATCAACTGAATGCACTTGAGTTTGTTTGAAATTTTGGGAATTATATGCAAGAATTAAAAGGATAAGAGTTCCAATCGTCATGGATTATTTCGGAATTGAAAAATAGGATATATTCCGGAAATCTCTCATGGATATCCTATTTTTGGGGACAATTGTTATGGGTGAAAATTTCGCTCATTATTCTGATCAGTATTCCGGAGCTCAGGATATATGCAGGCAGGTTTGACATCTCGAGTTATGTCCAAAATTTATGCTAACAATTCTTGGTATACATGTTTTGTTATGATAGGCACGTGTATAATTGATGGAGTGAACACCCAGAAGTCAGAGAAGACGTTAGGCAACGGTTAAACACGTTTAAAGAGGCTTGCAATGTTCAGGAAGACTCATTCTCTGAAGAATCCCGAGATATCCGAGACATGGCCAAAGATATCGGTTGACCATAACAGCTAGGTTTAACTATAAAATGAGGTTTGGCTGATCATTTTAAGTCAATTATTCATGTTCACATACCTGATCCCTATTCACAAACACTCAAACACGCTCAAATAATCATTGTAACACTTAGATACGATCATTCAAGCTCCCGAGTTGTACTTGTTTTTCGTTATTAATCAAAGGATCGGCCGCTGACATTTTGTCAGGCGCTAAGGGGTTTTTTGTACCGGAGATCACTTTGATCAAGGGCTTTTTCCCCTTCAAAATTCCGTTGTCTTTGTTTTTACTTGATTTTATTGTTCATTTCAGTAATATCCTGAACGATATTCGGGTGTTGGTCAGATATTTCAGTTAGTATTCTGATATAGCACACTAACTCACTTGACTAATTTGTTCATTAATTACCTTGTTAATTTTTGACCAAATCAATGCACACATGATTTCTCATTTAACCTCTTTGAACATTTAGAAATTGCAAATTTTGCTTTCTAACCTTTCAAATCATTTTCTTTTCTTAAGTTTTGAGTTTCATAAACTAATAATTAAAATGTTAATCAAGTACTTATCATCTCTCATTAACCTTAATAATTCACATAATCTACGTTGAAATGTAAATCATAATATAACACGTAACACATTGATTCACATAATAACATAATAATAATCAAAATTATTAATCAAGTTAATGTTAGTTAAACCAATATTGATTATTTGTTAAGTCACCAACGTTCAAAGACAACTAGTGTGTATGTACGACACGTGTATGCAATACTTAACGGAACTAACGGAGTTTTGGTAACGGAAAATTACTGGATGTTACAATATTGAAGTGAGATTTTCTAAGACTTAATAACAAACCATAACCTGGTGTTTGTTGACTCAAACATTCATATTTTTATATAAATCACTTTGATTGCTTGAAAAAGGATTGGATGTTATGATGCGGGACCTAAGGTTTGGGAAAGTCTTGTCAAGTGCATATGCAAGACAAAAACACAAAAAACCAAAAACAAAAACCATGTTAGGGAATATATGCCACAAAATAAAATTCATTTTTATGCTTGCTAGTTACAAAGACAAAAACCATGGAAACTTCTCTTTATAGGTTTGACTAGAAGTTGACGACATTCTGGTACTAACAGCTCTTGTGTCCTCGTACGCGATATCTTACCATCACTTTACTACACAAACAGTGTGTGCACTTGCCCTAACATGTTTTAAGTGATCGTATCTTATCATCTTTATAATTTTGAAGCTTGAAACCATGCATAATCAACTTGAAATTATTAATTATTTATATACACCCAAACACAAATCACTGATGCTTATATCAAGAAACAATTCATTATGGAGAAGTTGGGTTCAAAATCTAAGGTTTTTATAGAGAAATTCTAAAATCTTCCTTCTTGGAAAGAATGACTTATTACTTTAATTTATCACATTAGTGGATTAACCCCAATCAAAGTTGAATCAGCATGCGGTCGTCTAATTACAAAATTCTTAGTTTAATGTGATTTAAAATAATGTCAAGATTATGAAGATGAACCAAACAGAAGAACGAATGAACCAAACAAGGTGGTCTAGCCCTATAATCTGTAGTGAATTCACACGTACCAAACCACTTGTTAAAACATAAACACTCCTTCATCTTGTTGATGTTAAATTATGTCATGTTTTTAGGCCGGGAAATAACTTATTCATCATTTCTCGCTCTTATTTAAGAACGGTTTTGGATTTAGGTGTTAGGATTGATTAGTCGTACATCTATAAGACTGGTGGTAGCATTTCTAGTAGAATTGATGATGTCCTTCCTACTAGTTTCTTACATTAGTGGGGTGATGGCCTTTAGAACTCGCCTTGTGTTCAATTAGAGTGGTGTTGGGTTCCAATTGTTTCTTATTTCATTTATTTTTATTTTATTTTTATTTTCTTTTTTGTTAAAATATGAAATGGCCACTGATTGACTATATTAATGTCATTATTTGTGAAAAAGAAGGATGGCTCAATGAGGATGTGCATCGATTACCGAGACCTAAATAAGATGATGGTTAAGAACCGATATCCTTTACCGTACAACGATGATTTATTAGATCAATTACAAGGATCAAGTTAATGTTCAAAGATCGACTTGCGATCTGGCTTTCACCAAATGAAAGTGCGTGAAGAGGATGTGCCAAAGACCGTCTTCTGGATAAGGTATGCTCATTATGAGTTCTTGGTGATACCTTTTGGATTAACCAATGCACCTACAGTTTTCACGGACTTAACGAATCAAGTATGCAAGCCAAACTTAGATAAGTTCTTGATTGTGTTCATTGATGACATTCTGGTTTATTCGCGATCCAGGACTGAACATGAATGTTGTGGGTGAAAATCTTAAGCTTTATTCTTCTTAGTATTCTGATGGCCAGGATATGCAGACATGTTTGATATCTCGAAAAATATTCCTATATTATGCTAATAATTCTTGTTGTACACGTTTAATTGTAACAGGAACATGTATAAGGGAATAAGTCAACCCTAAGAAGTCGGAGAAGACGTTTAACAACAGTTTACACACGTTCAAACTCTCTTCCAATTTTCATGAAGACTAGTTCACCAAAGAATCCTGATATTTCCGGGATATGGCCTAGGATATTGGTTGACTCTTGCTGCTAGGTTTTGCTATAAAATATGGCTGGATTGATCGATTTAGGCACTGGATTCATACTTAACTTTCACTTACTCTCTACTACTAGCTTACACACACTCAAACAATCATTGTAACACACAGCATTAATCAAATCTAGCTCTCGAGTTGTACTTTTATTTTCAAATATTAATAAAACTGTCCGCCGAAAAGTTGGTAGGCGCCAAGGGGTTTTTTGGGCGGGAGATCAATCTAATCAAGGGCGTTTTCCCCTTCCAAAAATCGTTTGTCTTTGATTTTCTTTTCATTGTTCATTTCTGTGATATTCTGGTTGATATTCCAATATTGATTAGATATTCCCGTCAATATCCTGAAATAGCATATTGTCTCACTTTACTAATTTGTTCATAGATTACTTAGGTAATTTTTTAACAAAACAATTTGGCGCCCACCATGGGGCCAGTGTCGCTATAATTTCAAAATCTTTCTAAACATCTTGTGTTTATTCAATTCTTTCATTCAATTTTGCCATCTCAAAAAATGGCTTCTCAATCAAAGCAATCTTCATCTTCAGCACCTTCTTTTTCCATTTCTGCTACCTTGAACTCATCTCTTCCTCCTCCTCCTCCTGCTTTCGAAATATTTTAGAGGAATAAGGATAAGGCTGCCAGCAAATCTGCTACTCCTATCTTTGATATCCCTAGATCTGGGACTCCTGGCGGGAAATCTACCTCAGGATGAGGAATTTCGCTCAGTAATATCCTTGATGAAGCAGCATATGGTACAGCGGCAGCAGACAAACAAGTTGGTGTTGAATGAAGTCATGGAGTTGAAGTCAGCGTCCAAGAAGCCAACACAAGTTATGAAAACACCATAGCAACTTAGGACACTTAATTTTGATTCTGCAGGGACCTTTAGGGTGCAGGATGATGACATAATCCTGATACATGATAGCACGGTTGGACCAACTGCTTCAACCAGAACTACAACCATGAGAGATATGGGATTTTCCTCAGGATTCTCCTTGGATTTGACCTCAGGATTATCTTCGGGATATCCCACAGGACCAACTGCTTCAACCAGCCACTAATAGCTTTCAAACTGTGTTTGATACAAGGATGAGTATCACAGTAGCTAGAGAGATCCAGAAGCTTAAAGATATGATCTCTAGTGTGTTGGGTGTGATAAAGCCCATACCAAAAGTATCCAATACTTGTCATAGAATATCCTACTTTACACCACCAATCTGTGATGCTGAAATCCCAAAAAGATTTCAGACTCCTAGCATGAAGCTCTATGATGGTTTATTTGATCCTGAAGAGCATATTGCCCAGTATAGGGAAAGGATGGATATCAATCCCTTCCCTGTATGTTTTAAGGAAGCTTGTCTATGCAAAGGATTTGGATCAACATTAACAGGGCCAGCCCTAAAATGGTTGCTCAATCTCTATCATTATTCTATTTCATCTTTTGCTCATTTAATTAATATGCTTAATAGTCAGATTTCTTGTAGTAGAGCATTTAATTAATGTGCCATTTTGGAGTGGGGGCAGGAAAGTTTTTGGGATATATGGTCACAAAAAGAGGAATAGAGGCTAGCCCAGAACAGATTAAGGCTATCATGAACCTAAAATCCCTAACCAATATCAAGGATATTCAAAGATTGACCAAGAGAGTTGCAGCTCTTAATAGATTCATATCGAAATACTCGGAAAGATTTAAAGAATTCTACAATATCCTTAAAATGAATAAAAATTTTGAGTGGGGACAAAAGCATGAAGAAGCTCTTCAAGCACTAAAGAAGTTTTAAGGAACATTTAAAGATTAAAGGCTGATACAACCAAAGGATACCAGAATAACCAAGTCTTCCAGCATGCACTAAGGAACAAGGATGAACTAGCTTCGGAAGTCTTACACTCACAAATAAGTCTAAGTGTAAGATCTTCCGAAGCCAACAGTTTAGAAGAAGTTACTTCGGAAGTTTCACACTTGTCAAAATATTACAAGTATGAAATCTTCTGAAGCCAAAGACCCTTTTCTTTCGAAGCCAAATATGAAGTCTTCCGAAGCTTCACAAGACAAAGTCTTCCGAAGCCATTTTGATGAGAAGACTGATTTCTTCCAAAGACAGAGAAAATATGCTTTCTCTGAGTTACTTTTTGATAAAGCTGTTGTACCTTCCGCTGCTGCTCTGAAGACTCACCTGCTTTTCATTAGTTGGTGAAACTTCCATACTTTATCAAACAGTAGAAAAAGGTCTTTGCCTGTAACTTCTATAATTGTTCCTGTAGACTTGTCTTATTAGATAAAGCCAGTGAGCTATGGCATGTCATAGTCACTAGTTAAAAGGCAATCTGCCTTTTGACTATAGATTGATCTTGTTGTCTTGATTAGTCAAATCCCAACTATCTTTTTGTATATTGACAGTTGTAGGTTGTAGTCTATATGAGTCTCAAGTTCTTGTAACTAAGAAATATTTGAACACACTTGTAATAGAACTAGAGAATCAATATAAAACTTCCTTGAAAACTTTATCTTGTGTTCTTATGATTTTGTTCTTGTTTCACTTACATTACTTGTGTTGTCTTAGTATCTTCTAAATAGTTACCAGTTCCCTATTTGAATTGTTAAGTGATCTAAAGTTCTCTCCTCCTGTGAAGCTAACTGCAAACTTAAGCACCCTTAACCGATCCTGCAATTGGTATCAGAGCATTACAGGCTCTTGATTGTAAGATCTCACCATCTTTAATCCTCTTAGCTTCACACATCACTTAACTCTTCAAATGGCAGCTATCTCTAAGGCTGATATGATACTGGAACTATGACAAAATCCCCACTGATCACTCCTAAGGATTTTGACACTTGGTGCCAAAGAATGGAAGGCTTCATCAAGTCTCAGGATTCCAGGATGTGGGAGTCTGTTTTCAATGGACCTCATGTACCATCGACCACTTCAGTTGTTGTTGGTGGTAGTATGATACTCAAAGAATGGGTTGACTTCTCTAAAGAAGACTGGAAGAAGATTTACATTGATCAAAAAGCCATGATAGCCCTTCAGACTGCTCTTCCAAATTCCATCTACAGATGTTTCAAGAAGTGCAAGACCGCTAAACAACTGTGGGATGCACTGAAACTGATGTATGAGGGGTCCAATGAAGCCAAGGAAAACAAGAAGGACCTCTTGAACCAGCAGTTTGAAAATTTCACCTTCAAGATAGGTGAAACCGACTCAACAGTATTTTAGGTATGTTGAGATTATGGATACTCTGGCTAATGTTGGAGTAACTATTAAGAATAGGGATATTGTTAGGAAGTTCATGTCCTCTCTTCCAGACAATGGACACACTATTTTGTGGTCATTAAGAGGACTGAAAACCATAAGACCCTGACTCTCACTGAGTTATATGGAATACTCAGTGGATACCAGATGGAGATGAACATGCAAAACCCATCTGGTAACTCCAACACTGACCAGAGTTCTGCCCTTCATGTGGGTGAAAGGGATAGCAGAGAACCACAGCACCATCTTATGTGCTACCCTAAAACTTCACAATAGGGTCCTTTCATCACCTTCCCAGAGACACCCAGAGAGTGCTACATCCAAGGAAGTCCAATCCAAGAGACAAGCACCTCTCAAGCCTTTGTCTCTATTGATGAAAGTTCAGGCAACTTTCTTTTCACTCTTGAAGATCTGGATTGTATCCATCTAGATGATCTATAATACATGGAGATAGTCTAGCAGATGGCTCTTCTCACTCACAGAGCCCAGAAGTTCTACAAGAGGACAGGGAGATGGTTTCCCATCAATGCTGCCAGTGGCAAGTTTGGACTGGACAAGAGCAAAGTGAAGTGTCACAACTGTAACCAGATAGGTCACTTTGCCAGAGAATGCAAGGCACCTAAGTCAAATGGTGGCCAAGCATCATCCAGGCCAAACTACACTGATGGAGGGCACTAGAATAAGAAGCCAAGACAGCAAGCTGTTGTTGCCGTTGAAGAAGGAGGCTTTGACTGGAGCTTTCAGGCTGAAGATGCTTCACCAAATCAAGCACTCATGGCTGACCATGATGAGGCTAAGGTACTAGAACATCTTTGCTCTCCTGAATGTATTGCTAAAGTGAATAGATAAAGGTCCTACAACTTCGAAATGAGATCTGATACTGAGTCCTTGAATATCCTAAAAGCTTATTTTAAAAGAGCTGAAAATGACTATAAACTTAAGATAGAAGATCTAGAGAAAACAATTTTAACTTTTAAACATGAGCAAACATATTACAGGACTCAACTTAAAGTTGACTGAATGTCAGGCTGAGCTTGTGATCAGCAAAGCTCGGGCTGAAAAATGTGTTCTTGAAGAAGAGACCTTCAAGAACATCACATCATTATCTCTGCATGCAAAAGTTTGTTATTAGAATAAGCAGGGACTGGGATCTACTAAGATAGCTCCTCCATACACTTTATTATCTGTAAGATCTCCAAGGTGTGGAACTGGTGAAGATGAGCTTCCCCTTATAGATCCTAGTGTTGAAGAGGATGAAGAGGAGATGGTGAAGGATGACTCTAAAATGAGTGAAGAGAGTCAATCCAAAAGGGGTCACCATGCTCCTGAGGAGAGTAAAAAGGCTTGTATGACAAAGACAAAGAGGAAGAACTTGAACAGAAGAGCAAAGAGAAGATCAAAGAAGGCTCAAGAGATCAAGGCCACTTTTGACTCCAAGCAGAAACAAGTGTTCATCTCTGCAGGGTTTGAAGTGGTAAAGGCTGAGGAATCAACTACAAACTCTAGTACCAGGAGTTTTAGTACAGTTCTAACTCATTCCAGTAAAGAGAAGGCTAAATTGTTGTGTACCACTGCTACACAGTCTGAACCATCCTCCTCCAAGAACAAGTCTCTCCCTAAGAAGCTTGCTGCATCATTTGTGAAGAAGAAGCTGGAGAAAGAAAGTGTTCAAGCTCAGTCTTGCTCTCAGAAGAAGACTCCCAGAAGAGAGCAAACAGACTGCATCATGTGTGGTAGTACTTCTCATCTGGCTAAGGATTGCATCTACAATCCCAAAAGCACTATCCACATGATCAAAAAGAAAGCTTCTAGGAAGAAGAAGGAAAAGCTAGCTTCAAAAGGAAAATCTGTTTCCTTCGGAAGCTCCAAAGTGAAAAGGAAAACAGGTGTTAAATTGCCTTCAGAAGGAAAAATGGTCTCAGAAGAAAGGAATACTTCCGAAGCACCAAAGCTAGCTACAGTGAAAGCTAGATCTTCCGAAGGCCCAGACTCCAAATCTTCCGAAATTGTTAAAACTTCCGAAGCTTTAAAGGTCAAGCCCAATCTTCCGAAGGTGGTGTGGAAGATGAAGGAAGACCATGTGACTGAAAGTTCTTCATCAGCAACAGCAAATGATCCTCAAAGCCTGAACATAGGATCACTTACTGTTTTATTGTCTTCTATTCACTTTGACAAGCCCAAGACTAATGAGGCTTGGGTTCCCAAATGTAACTAAATCATCTCTTTTTGTGCAGGGGCAGCTGAAAACCAATAGAAATGTATGGATCATTGATAGCGGCTGTTCAAGACACATGACAGGAAATGGCTCCTTGCTTCAAAACTTTGAGAAGTTTGATGGAGGGCCAGTTACTTTTGGAGGAGATGCAGGAGGTTACATCACTGGCATGGGCATGGTCTCAAATGGTAAGCTTAGCATTGAGAAAGTAAACTTTGTCAAGGAGCTTGGATACAATCTTTTGAGTGTGTCCCAATTTTGTGACCAAAAACATCACATGCTCTTCACTGAGCATGAGTACATTTTTCTCAAGCCTGGGGTAGTTATTCCTCAGGAGTAGATCCTGCTCAGAGCCCCTAGGAAGGGAAACATGTACAAAATGGATCTACAAGAAACAACTCCCTTCGAAGAAGTGTTTTGTTTTCTATCTAAAGCAAATAGTGATGAGTCTTTTCTCTGGCATAAACGAATGTGCCATGTAAACTTCAAAAACATGAATAAATTGATTAAAAATGATTTGGTAACTGGAATGCTAAATAAAGAGTTTATGAGTGATGACCATTATGTTGCATGCCTGAAAGGAAAGCAGCACAAAGTGTCTCATAAGCCAAAAGGAAACCAACTCCATCACTACTCCCCTATACTTGTTACATATGAATCTGTTTGGCCCCACCAATGTAATGAGTCTAGGAAGGACCTCTTATTGTTTAGTGATCACTGATGACTTCACAAGATTCACTCGGATCTCCTTCCTTAGAACTAAGGATGAGACTCCTGAGATCTTGAAGAACTTCATTCTGAAAATTAAGAATCAATGTGATCACAAGGTCAAAACCATAAGATATGATCAGGGAATAGAATTTAAAAACCAAATCCTTGATACATTTTGTGATGAAAAGGGTATTTCAAGACAATATAGTGCTCCCAGGACTCCTCAACAAAATTGTGTTGCTGAGAGGAGAAACAGGACACTTATTGAGGCTGCTAGAACCATGTTGTCTGACTCTAAACTGCCTATCACCTTCTGGGCAGAGGCTGTCAACATAGCCTGCTATGTGTAGAACAGAGTTTTAGTAGTTAAGACTCATGATAAGACTCCTTATAAGCTATGGCACAAAAGAAGACCATTCATTGGTTTCCTCGGGTCATTTGGATGTCCATGCATAATCTTGAATACCAGAGATCAAGTAGCCAAGTTAGCTGAGAAATCAGATGATGGACACTTCGTTGGATACTCCTCTCAAGCTAAGGCTTATAGAGTATATAACCTCAGAACTAGAGTAATTGAGGAGTCAGCCAATGTGACCTTTAATGAAAACACTCCCAGTGTAAAAGGTTCTGGTCCAGATTAGCTGTTTGATCTTGATTTAGTTACCAACTATTTTAACAAGTCTTGTAAGAATGTTTCAGGATCTACAGATAATATATCAACAGGTGATCCTGACCCAAGATTTGAGCTGAGAAGACCAAACAAGAATACTACTTCAGCTCCAATGGTAACTAACCCTGCAAGTGAAGCTTCTAGCAGCACAAGCATGACAAATACTGCTGATTCATCTGATATGCCTTCAAATTCCAGCTTAGAGGCTCCAAATCCAGGTGAAGGAACTTCAAATGCAGAAGGAGATGGAGGTGGTGACAGTGATCAGGAATTTCTTGATGCTGATAACCACTCCATAGAAGACAACATTAATGATGTAACACACTCATTGGATTAAGCTTCTCTTGATAAGTGTGTTGATGTGGTGGGTAGCACTTCTTTTCCAGATCTAAATTTCTCTAACTTAGATCTCTCAAATCAACTTGCTGTGATCCCTCAACTTAGGATCTACAAGTCACACCCCACCACAAACATAATTGGAAATGTTGACACAGGGGTGAGAATAAGAGGACAAACACATGAGAGCAATGTTTGTCTGCATTCTTGTTTCTTATCCCAGATTGAGCTGAAGAAAGTTGGTGAGGCTTTGAAGGATGGAAGCTGGATTGAGGCAATGTAAGAAGAGTTGCTTCAAATCAAAAGATAGAAGGTGTGGAACTTATGTCCTCTTCCTTAAGGGAAAAGTATCATAGGAACCAAATGGGTATTCAGGAACAAGACTAATGATAGAGGGATTGTCATCAAGAACAAGGCTAGACTGGTTGTCCAGGGGTACACTCAAGAAAAAGGAATTGATTACACTGATGTCTTTGCTCCTGAAGCAAGACTTGAAGCTGTAAGAATATTCATGGCTTATGCTGCATCCAAGGATTTCAAGGTCTACCAGCTTGATGTAAAGTGTGCCTTTCTCTATGGGGTGATAGCTGAAGAAGTTTATGTCAAACAACCACCTGGCTTTGCAGACTCAGATCATCCTGATTATGTCTGCAAGATTTATAAAGCTCTATATGGACTGCATCAGACTCTAAGAAAGTAGTATGAGACACTATCAAAGTATGTTTGTCAACATGGATACAAAATAGGTACTATTGATAGGACTCTCTTCATCAAAGAAACAGGGAATGACATAATGCTAGTTCAGATATATGTAGATGACATCGTCTTTGGTTCAACTAATCAATAGCTCCGCAAAGACTTTGAGTAGCTGATGAAGGATAGATTTGAAATGAGTGCCATGGGGGAACTTAACTTCTTTCTAGGAATTCAAGTGAAGCAGGTTGAAAATGGCATCTTCATTAGTCAGTCAAAGTATGTACAAGACATACTTACAAGATTCAAGATGACTGATTGTAAGGTTACAAAGAGACCCATAGCTAGAAACTACTCCCTTGGTCCTGATCTTAAGGGGAAGTATGTTGATGAACATCTCTACAGGGCTATGATTGGGTCTCTTATGTACCTCATTGCTAGCAGGCCTGATATTATGTTTGCCATATGCATATGTGCAAGATATCAAGCCAACCCCAAGATGTCACACCTAGTTACAGTGAAAAGAATTCTCAGATACCTCAAAGGTACTCCTAAACTAGGCCTTTGGTATCCAAAGAATTCAGACTTTAACCTGTATGCTTATACAGATAGTGACTATGATGGATGCAACATGACTGCAAAGTCTACATCCGGGGGATGTCAATTCCTTGGTGGAAGGATAGTCTCTTGGCAATGCAAGAAGCAATCCTATGTGTCTGCATCAACTGCTGAAGCTGAATACATTGCTACTGCAAGCTGCTGTGCTCAAGTGCTTTGGATTCAGAATCAGATGCTGGACTATGGATTCAATTTCAAGGAGACTCCTATCCACATAGACAACAACAATGCTATCTCTATTACAGAGAATCCTCTGTAGCACTCTAGGACCAAACACATCAACATCAGGTATCATTTGATTAGAGATAATTTTAAGAAAAGATTAATCAAACTAATCAAGGTTAACACAAATGAACAATATGCTGATCTGTTCACTAAAGCTTTTGATGAACAGAGGTTTAAATATCTTATATCAGCTATTAGGATGATTAACTTTGAGTAGATTTTTCTTTAAACACTTAATCAATATTATTTCTAAAAATTGTGTGTCTTAAGTTGTCTATATTATCACCTTTATAAGCCCAGTTCTCTTTGGAAGTAAATCAATTTTTTTTAGATATTCCTTAGATTTGTGAAAATTTATTATTTTGTCTCGGAAGAACTCAAATTACCTTCGGAAGAAATTTATGTCTTTAAATCATTTTACTACTCATAAGAGATTACCTTCGAAAGAAATTCTTAGAATATCTTCCAAAGCTTAAATGTGCTTATAAGTACTTAATGCATTCAAAGAACACATATCTTCCGAAAGCAATTTCGTCTCGGAAGATTTATTATCTACGGATAATAATTTTCTGACTTAGTTCTTCCAAAGGAAAATTTATGTCGGAAGAAATTTCTTTAGGTATATTCTTTCCGAAGCCAAATTTTCACAACTTTTTGAAATATCTTCCGAAGCAAAGTTGCCTTCGTAAGCTTTTATTAAGAAACTTCCGAAGCAAAAATACCTTCGGAAGATTTTCAACTTCCAAGAAAGCTAACTTTTTGGGCGCTTTTTTAGAAGTGGGACCCACTTACGGATTTCAAAGTTTATCTTTTGTTCTAACTTTGTCTCAAATCCACTGCATATATCTTCTCAACGGTTCCATTTCTTCTCTCTACTCTCACAATCTTTAACCTAATTTCACCCCAAACTCACTTTCTTCTTCCTTTCTTCACTGATAAGCTTCACCAAATGGCCAACATTGATCGAAGAAACGACCCTGATTTCACCATGCACCTACACGGGCAACACAATCAAGTTGCCCTGTTGAACTTTGAGAAGGATCCAAGCTTCTCAGATGTTTGTAGGTACCTTTCTTCATCTCACTACTTCACCTCCCTTACAATCGATCCTCCTCTCTATGAGGATCAGTTGCTTGAATTCTGGCGGACCTGTCAAGAGGTCACTGTTGGGTTTTTACAAGTTTTAAGAAGGATGTTTAACCATTTAAACATAAAACACAGCGGATGAATGGAGTTTAAAACTTGTGTTATATTCTGAAAATAAACATTTATATGTTCAAGAAAACAAACCCAAGAACAAGGATCATATATATGTGAAAAGAAATGCTATCAAAACCAACCAAAGGATGTACATGAATACTACCTTTCTTGAACAAGCAAGTTGGATACGGATAAGATGAGGAGGATGATGTTTCTTGAATGTCTAGTCTTCAAAAGAGAAGACCTCAAGCTTGTATACCCACAAGCTCTTGCAAAGCACCAAACTTATTAGGAAGTTAACACCCAAAGCCTTCCTTTCCAAGCTCTTGTGTCCGTGAAAGTGAAGAGAAAAATGGAGAAGAAAGAGTCCTTTGCATGTGTGAGAGAGAGAGTGTTTTTGTGTATTGTTCCAAGGGATTAAAGTCTTGTCTTAAAACAAGACAAGGAATCCCAAGAAGAAGCAAAGGGGCGGCCGAAAATTTTAGTTTAAAATGGGTTCCCCCCATTTTAAAACAACACCCTTTTAATTCATTTTAATCACCCATTAAGTTATATAATTAAACTAATTTTAATCTTATAACTTAAACACTCTTATATTTGATGTTATTTAACTTATTTAAACAACATTACAAATGATATCTCATGAACAAAATATCCATATAATTTGTTCTATCTCAAATGCAATAATTCAGAAAACCCATTTTCTAAATTGGTGTCATAATTTATTTGCTTGATCATGATCAACAAATAAATGTTTAATGGTGTTTGCCTAGCTTGTTATTGGGTATGACCCGACTTGGATCATAACGTACTAACCACATCAATCTTGTATGTGTCTTGGGCATATAAGATCCAACAATCTCCCACTTGCACAAGATTCATAGAAGATTGATGCAAGCAGTAAATACCGCCTAACAACGGTTTACTACCCTTAATACGTATGACTAAGTGCCATTCAATAACATCATCCCCTTCAAGTATCTTACTCGAAAATGTTTTAGGTGAATCAATCATCTATCCTTTTGTCACAGATGTCATGTTAAATCTTAGAGACACAGAATGATCATTCTCCATTGACTTAACTTTAGCAGGCCTTAGACATCTTACTCTCAACGAATAAGAGGAACAAATCCCATCTTGATTACATACGTCTCTCACAATCACCTCGTGCTATACCTGAATTTAGTCTTATGTACTGCCATGTTTCAGAACAGCGAAGAACTAAGTCAAAGTATAATACCCGGTGAATATCAAGACCCAATATGTATCTCAGGTCAGAGGATACCAAATGATATTCGCCTTTACTCAAATTTACTTATGATCAATCAAGAAGATTCCATGTAGTAATATTTGAAATGCGGGTCAGTCCAATATTTATATCCCATAAATATCTATGAACTTTGGCAGCAACCCTTTGCTATATATATTCATCCAAATGAATATCTACCAATCCAAGTTCATAATAGTCTTACCCTCATACTTGTTCCCACAGGCATGAACGACTACGGACGTTTAGAGTAAATGATTTACTCATGGATTAAACATGCAAAATTGGAACATTAGTTGAAACATTATATCCATATAATTCATTCAAGTAATAAAAGGTTCCAATATCCAAATACAAGATCACAAAATCAAATCCAGTCACTAGAATATCGAAGTCCCATGGCACAAGTATGACCCTCATGCTTTGCCTTTTCAAGAAGCTTCGTGAGTGGATCCGCAATGTTTTGATCCGTATGAACTTTGCGAATACATATTTTTCCCTTTTCAACTTCATCCCTTATGTAGTTGAATCTCCGCTCAATGTGCCTAGTCTTTTGATGTGCACGGGGTTCCTTGATTTGAGCAATCGCACCCTCATTATCACAAAGAATTTCTAGGGGGTCCTGAATGGAAGGGACAACCCCTAGATCGGCAATGAATTTCTTCAACCATGCAGCTTCTTGAGCTGCTAATGAAGCGGCGATGTATTCTGACTCTGTAGTTGATAATGCCACCACATCTTGTTTAGAGCTCTTCCAAGAGACTGCTCCTCCATTTAGGATGAAAATGTATCCCGATTGTGATCGTGAGTCATCCCGATCAGTTTGGAAACTCGCATCCGTGTAACCTTTTACCACGAGTTCCTCCTCACCAGATCCATAGATTAGGAACATATCTTTAGTCCTCCTTAGGTACTTAAGTATGTTCTTAACAGCCATCCAATGACTATTTCCAGGATTTTGCTGGTATCGGCTTGTCATGCTCAAGGCGCATGACACGTCCGGCCTAGTGCATATCATTGCATACATGATGGATCCATAGCAGATGCATACGGGATTCCCTTCATTTTATCTTGCTCATCCTTTGAGCTTGGACATTGAGTCGTACTCAATATCGTTCCTCTTTGAACAGGTACTGTACCTTTCTTAGAGTTCTCCATCTTGAACCTTTTCAAGATCTTGTCAATGTATGCACTTTGATTTAAACCTATCAACCGCCTCGATCTATCCCTATAGATCTTTATTCCCAAAATGTAGGCGGCTTCACCAAGATCCTTAATGGAAAAACAGCTTCCAAGCCAGGTTTTTATACCTTCCAAGGTTGGAATGTCATTTCCAAATAGTAGGATGTCATCGACATACAATACTAGGAAAGTGATGATGCTCCCACTAGCCTTTTTATACACACAAGCCTCATCAGCATTTTTGATGAACCCAAATTTAATTACCTCTTCATCAAAACGGTGATTCCAACTTCTTGACGCTTGCTTCAATCCATAGATTGATTTTTTAACTTGCATACTTTGTTAGGATGTTTTGGGTCGACAAAACCTTCAGGCTGAACCATATAGACATCTTCCTCAAGATATCCATTTAGAAAAGCGGTTTTGACATCCATTTGCCAAATCTCATAATCATAATGAGCAGCTATGGCAAATAATATCCTAATAGACTTTAGCATTGCAACAGGCGAAAAAGTCTCATCATAATCAACCCCTTGAGTTTGAGTGAAACCTTTTGCTACAAGTCTAGCTTTATAAGTATCCAAGTTTCCATGCATATCGGTTTTCTTCTTGAAAACCCACTTACTTCCAACTACCTTGGAGTTAAGAGGTGGTACAACCAAGTCCCACACTTGGTTGTCATACATGGATTGCATCTCAACATTCATGGCTTCAAGCCATTTGTCACAATCCAAATTGGACACTGCATCATGGTATGTGATTGGTTCATCGGAATCAACCACATAGCACCCATCCATGAAAAATCCATATCTTTCAGGTGGATTACTAGTTCTACCAGATTTGCGAACGTTTTGTGTGTGTTGATCAACCATTTGATCATTCTCAACATCCTCATGTTGAGTGCTAGTGTCAACCAAACGTGTATCGGGTTGTGGACCTTGATCCTCCTCAAGATCCACTGTTCTACTGCTAGCTCCTTCCATAAGGAACTTGGCTTCCAAGAACTCACCCTTCTTGGCAACAAATTCCTTTTGTTCCAATGGATCATAGAAATAATATCCCATAGAATCTCTAGGATATCCAATAAAAATACACTTAGTGGAACGTCTTTCTAACTTGTTTGAGGTGGGAGTCTTAACATAAGCCTCACATCCCCACACCTTTAAATATGATAGAGATGGAACCCTTCCATGCCATATTTCAAAAGGTGTCCTTTCCACTTTCTTGGTTGGGGCCATATTCAAAATACGGGCCGCAGAGAGCAAAGCAAAGCCCCAAAATGATAGAGGCAATGAGCTTCCAGCCATCATAGATCGAACCATATCTAATAGAGTTCGATTTCTCCTTTCGGACACACCATTGTGTTGTGGTGTTCCAGGTGGAGATAGTTGTGAGATAATCCCATAACTTCTAAGATGATCTCTAAAAGCATCACTCAGGTATTCACCTCCTCTATCGGTGCGAAGAATTTTTATTGATTTGTTGAGTTGATTTTCTACTTCATTTTGGAAGGTTTTGAACATTTCAAAAGCTTCATCTTTGTGTCTTAACAAGTACACATACCCATACCTACTATAGTCATCGGTAAAGGTGATGAAGTATCTTTCATTATACCTAGTCATTGGCTTAAAAGGACCACATACATCCGAATGTATGATACCTAATAAATCTTTTGCCCTTTCGGTTTTGCCACTAAAAGGCGCCTTAGTCATTTTGCCTTGTAAACAAGATTCACATACATCAAATGAATCATATTCACTTGCTTTTAAAAGACCATTCTTTTGAAGAGTTTGTATGCGCTTCTTGTTTATATGACCAAGACGGCAATGCCAAAGATAGGTGTCACTCAAATCTAATTTGAGCTTCTTGGTGGTTGTTTGGTACAACGAGCTATCATATAATGTGTTTTCATGAACCAATTCATAAATACCATTAATAGGAGTAGCTTTAAAATAAAAGATGTTATTTAAAGAAACATGAATTTCATTTTCAATAAACATCAAAACATAACCATATTGTCTTAATTGTGCAACTGAAATAATGTTCCTAGTCAAACTAGGAGCATACAAAACATTGTTCAAAATTGCTTCCAAACCATTTGGAAGCTTCAGGATGTAGTCCCTCGGGCTTCAACTTGAACTTTTGCCCCATTTCCCATGTAGAGGCTAACATCCCCTTTGTTGAAGTTTTTACTTCTTTTGAACCCCTGCAACAAATTGCAAATGTGAGTCCCACATCCGGTATCCAATACCCATGTGTTAGAGGATATTATATTTAGATCAATATGAATCATGAAAATTGTACCTGAGGTCTGCCCGGCATCCCTCTTTGCTTTCAACTCTTTGAGATGGACAGGACAATTTCTTGCCCAATGTCCTATCTCCCCACACTTAAAGCATGGGTCATCCGAAGCAACCTTTTGCTTCTTCTCCGCTGGTTTTGGTGGTGGCACTTTACCACTCCCTTTCCCTTTCTCCCAACGTACCCTTTACCTTTGGCAACACTTGCCTTGGATGCGGGGTGAGGCCTTTCTTGTTCCCACCTTCATTGATGGTGAGAACGGGTAAACTCCTTTTACCCATGGCCGCCTCGGCTGTCTTGAGCATAGAGTGAAGCTCAGTTATGTTCTTGTCCCAACCGTTCATGTTATAATTCATAACAAAATTGTCAAACCTTTTTGACAAAGAGTTGAGGATCAAATCCGTAGCCAACTCTTTCGAGACGGGACAATTCAGCCTTTCGAGGCGGTCTATGTGGCTCTTCATCTTAAGTACATAAGATGAGACCGATTGGGTATCATCCATACGACATGCATGGAGTGCTCGAACCGTTTCGAAGCGCTCTACCCTTGCTTGTTGTTGGAACGTTTCCTTCAACTGGGTTATCATGTCGTATGCTCCGTGATGTTCGTACTCCTTTTGGAGATCCGGAGTCATACTTGCCAACATGAGGCAAGACACTTGGACCGAGTCCTCAGTGTATTTCACCCAATTCATGTAGGCCTCTTCATCTTCCTCATTGGGTTCATCGGGAATCGGATCGTCTAAGATATATGACCGTTTCTCTTGCTTGAGAACAATTCTCAAGTTTCGAAACCAATCAATGAAATTGTTATGGTTTAGACGCTCCTTTTGGAGAATGGTTCTTAGTGATAGGTTATGTGCGGACGGAATATCATTATTTTCATTGTTGTTGGTGGCCATCTACAAAATTTAACAAGGTTCAATTTTAGTATTTACGATATTATCATATTTAATTATAAATTTCTTTTATGTGTCATACACAAAATAAAATTCTAGAATCCAACGTCACATTTAAATAGTGGTTAGGTGATCTTTATCCCATTATTTAAATTAACAAGGTAGTCAACGTTTGACAATTGCAACCCTTTGCAACTTCTAGGGTATGGGATCGACTTAAACATCTTATGTATAGTAGGCATGTTAATCCCATCAACACCTTTTGTAAACCATATTGTAGGTGATCCATTTAACATGGTTTGCAAATCAAGTTACCCTACTTACACACACATGTGAGTTTACCAATATAAGTGGTTAGGTGATCTTTATCCCACAAATATGGCATTCCCACCTTAAATCACTAGTTCCCTCAAAATGGTTAGGTGACCTTTATCCCATTAAGAGTTTTCAAGTGACTTAAGTGTTGTGTAAAAGGATGGTGATAAACTTGTTTTCAAAAGACATTTTAAGTTTTCATAATTCTAGTTTAGAAAACTCTATGTACCTTGCATTTGCATGCTTTCAAATACATGGTACCCTATGGTTCTTTTAATAAAACCCCTTTTATTTAAAATCATTAATCCTTTTAATAACCTTTTATTAACCACTTAATGATTAAGAACCATTTATTTTCAGCTTGTTATGTTTATAAATTTGTTAGTTATGCATATCCATATATCAAACAACCAACATAAACAAAACAACCAAACAAGCACAACCATTCAATCATATGTGCATAACCATAGCCACTAAGTGACCACACTTGTTTGCCATCACAAGTGTTGTCACTAGGTCTTTCCTAAGGGTTAATAATGACACATTAAATGTGTCCAAGAACTCCCACTCGAATCCACATCCAAATGCTTCAAGTGTCCATGTCTTTTGAGTTCTTCCTTTGTATCTTTCCTTGAGTCTCCAACTTGTGCATCTTCTTTTACAAAATCATATCCTAATACAATTTTTCTAATAAAAGAAATGCACCTAATCTATTTATTACATAACCAATGAATAAATAAATTACAACCCAAAAGATACAAACACCAAAATTATTATTACAACCCTTTAATGAATAAAACTAAACATGACAATCACATTCATCCAAAACCAAAACACATTAGGTCAAGGCTATGTTATGCACCAAAATATGTATCAAATACAACATCCAAGAACAACCATGAACTCCCTTTTTAACCCTTAAAGTTTCGGCCAACATAAACCCAAACTTTAGGGTTTAGTCCAAACAAAACAATCAACCACTTGATGTTAATCTTTCAAGGTTTATTCTAAAGCATGTGAGATAAACTTTGAAAGATAAGGGATTCATTTATCCATATCAAAACAGCCCCTAATGGGTTGAAAAAGTCCAACAAAACTAACTTTTCTTGGACTTTTGAAGCAAGTTTTCCACATAACCGGCTCTAGATGCCATTGTTGGGTTTTTACAAGTTTTAAGAAGGATGTTTAACCATTTAAACATAAAACGCAGCGGATGAATGGAGTTTAAAACTTGTGTTATATTCTGAAAATAAACATTTATATGTTCAAGAAAACAAACCCAAGAACAAGGATCATATATATGTGAAAAGAAATGCTATCAAAACCAACCAAAGGATGTACATGAATACTACCTTTCTTGAACAAGCAAGTTGGATACGGATAAGATGAGGAGGATGATGTTTCTTGAATGTCTAGTCTTCAAAAGAGAAGACCTCAAGCTTGTATACCCACAAGCTCTTGCAAAGCACCAAACTTGTTAGGAAGTTAACACCCAAAGCCTTCCTTTCCAAGCTCTTGTGTCCGTGAAAGTGAAGAGAAAAATGGAGAAGAAAGAGTCCTTTGCATGTGTGAGAGAGAGAGTGTTTTTGTGTCTTGTTCCAAGGGATTAAAGTCTTGTCTTAAACAAGACAAGGAATCCCAAGAAGAAGCAAAGGGGCGGCCGAAAATTTTAGTTTAAAATGGGTTCCCCCCATTTTAAAACAACACCCTTTTAATTCATTTTAATCACCCATTAAGTTATATAATTAAACTAATTTAATCTTATAACTTAAACACTCTTATATTTGATGTTATTTAACTTATTTAAACAACATTACAAATGATATCTCATGAACAAAATATCCATATAATTTGTTCTATCTCAAATGCAATAATTCAGAAAACCCATTTTCTAAATTGGTGTCATAATTTATTTGCTTGATCATGATCAACAAATAAATGTTTAACGGTGTTTGCCTAGCTTGTTATTGGGTATGACCCGACTTTGATCATAACGTACTAACCACATCAATCTTGTATGTGTCTTGGGCATATAAGATCCAACAGTCACCATAGATGGGGAGAAGGCACTGTCTGCTACGGTGCAGGGGAGGACAATTTTCATCACTCCGGCCATCATAAACACCATTTGCAGCTGGATGATGAAGCAGGTGAACTGTCCTTTCCAAAATCTGATGTCAACCATTCCTTCCAGCAGATGGGCTATCAAGGTGACTTCTCAGTCAAAACCTTCAGGAAGGGGAAGGTCTCATCCCAGTGGAAGTACCTCCTCCATGTCATCATACATATCTTATCTAAAAAACATGGAGGATGAGATCAAGTTCCAGAAGACCTCTCCTTCATAGTCCATGGGATGGTACAAGGGGTCAAGTTCAGGTACTCTCAGTCTGTTTATTCCAATATACTTGCTAACTTGGACTCCTTAGAATTTTACATGTTCCCCAGGTATGTTCAACACATTCTCAACTGTGAATTGGGACCACAGTTGAGGGGAACAGGAAATATTCTTAAATTGGGACAAATAAGGCCTGAAATTTTCAAAATCTTAAAGAAGCCAACTGTTGGCTTCTCAGGGGTAGAAACAGCCCTTGTCCCACAAATGTTTGAGCTCATTGCTCAGGGTGACAACCTAGCAGCACCAGCTAGTGTTGATCCTACACCCTCCACTTCTCAACCACCTCAAACACAGCCTACCATCACCATCCTACAAAAGAAAATCCAAAAGAACCCCTACACTTGCTACTGAGCATGTACAGGCTCCCATATCACAACCTATATAGAAGGAAGTTGAATCTCGAGCTCCCACTTTCCCTGAGGAGCAGACCAATCCCATCTTTCCAATAATCAGTTCTGAGGTTCCTCATGCTCAGGTTGATGAGCTTATTACCCAAACAGCTTCTAGCCTTCACTCTGAGTCTCTAAACTCAAGGGATCAACCTTTATGGGACAGCTACCATCCCCAATCTCTAGATCTCAACCAACCAATACCCAGCTTAGACTTTTATGATGATGAGGACTTGGATGTCAGTGAATACCATGAGTCTCTCTTCTCCACCCCTGTTCAAAGAGAGATGAGTATTTCTGATTCACCCAGGTCTAGCACACATCATCTACCCTCCACTGAGGTGGATGTTCCTGAACTTGTTTAGGAAATCCATATGGAAGAGGCTCTCATTTTTGCAAGTGATAACATCAATAGGACCTCAACCATGGCAACCTAGCCTCTTGACACTTCTCTGGAAGCTGTCATTAGGCAGGGGAAATCCAGCAGCCAAGAACACCATACTGGTGATGAGGAAGAAGACTTAGGTCCAATTCTCTCATCCCGCAGTGATTCTTCGACTGAAGATGAGGGGAGTCTGAAACAAAAGGTGTACAAACTGACAAAAACATGCACATACTTAGTTTCAAAGATAGCTCACCTGGAATCTCAGGTGACTATCTTACAGAAGAAGGTCAATGACCAGCAACTTGAGATCACCGATCTTAAGGGCCAGTTAGCAGAGAGACCAAGGAGCACAACTCAACCAGGACCACAAGAACCTGTGGATGTCTTGCACCAATTCCCTAGCTCAACTAGTCAAGAGGGTAATGCTACCAAAAAGGGGGAGAAAGTCTTGAAAGCCACAGAACCTGGGAGTTCTTCCCAGAGTATGGACATTGAGGATTCACCACCCTCTCTTGAACTTGTCCATACTCAGCAACCTCCTCATGACAGTGATCTAGACTTGCTCATCCAACAACTGTTTGAGGAGGGAATACCAAGAGCAATGTCTGCCCTTTCTGAGAACCCAATCAGGGGTTGGGGGTATGACAGTAACAGGAGAGCTCTTGTGTGTTGGGTTTTTAACAAGATTATCAAAGCCATATTAAACCCATTTATATGAAAAACGCAGCGGATATAGAAGTTTTAAATCTTGTTATCTATGTGAGTATAAAACTGATTTTATAAACAAAACACCCAAAACAAGGATCCATATACAAAATAAACATGCTTACTAACATCACAACCATAGTGGGTTCAAGAAATACTACCTTTCAAGAGATAAAGATAGTGAAAGAGTTGATGAATAAATGGCTAGCCTTCAATGGAGAAAGCCTCAAGCTTGTATACCCAAAGCTACTAACAACACACCTTGTTTGCTAGGATTTTTGCACTTGCACTACACAAGAAAAATTCTTGTTCTTTCTTCTTGTTTCAGCCGTGAACTAGAGAGAAGAAAGAGGGAGGAGAATTTCTTGGTTGAAGATTTTTTGCATGTAATGTGGTCGGGGTGTTCAAAGAGGTGGTTCCAAGAAAGCATTAAAAGCAAACTTGGAATTCAAAAGGGATATTAATCCCTCCTAATTTCGGCCGCCCCCCTTTATTTTTTTTGTGTCTTAATAATTTGTAACAAGATAAATAACATGTTATTAGATACAAGTTTAATTAAACATGTACCATATTAACATGATATTAGATACATGCAATATCTCATAACCATTATCATATACATATTATTTAACCAATTTAAATAATATCATAAGATAATTTGTATAAATAAATTATCCATATAATTTATTTATTCCTCAAGTGCAAATATTTAGAAGCCCATTTTCTAAATATCATAAGTGTTAATATTTAATTGTTAGATCATATCTTACAATAAATATTATGGTGTTTGTCTAGCTTGTTATTGGGTATGACCCGACTTGGATCATAATGTACTAGCCACATCAATTATAATATGTGTCTAGGGCAGACCAATTCCAACAATCTCCCACTTGCACAAGATACATAAAAGATTGATGCAAGTAGCAAATACCGCCTAACAATGGTTTACTACCCCTAATACATATGACGAGGTGCCATTCAATAACATCATCCCTTTCAAGTACCTTACTTGAAATGATTTATCTGAATCAATCATCTATCCTTTCGCCACGGATGTCATGTTAAATCCACAGACACAGAATGATCATTCTCTATTGATTTAACTTAGCAGGCCTTAGACATCTCACTCTCAACAAATAAGAGGGACAAATCCCCTTTTGACTACATACGTCTCTCATAATCATCTTGTATTACACTTGACATTAGCCTTATGTACCGTCATGTTTCAGAACAGCGAAGAACTAAGCCAAAGCATAATATTCGGTGAATATCAAGACCCAATATGTATCTCAGGTCGGAGGATACCATGATATTCACCTTTACTCAAAACTACTTATGATCTATTAAAAAGATTCCATGTAGTAATATTTGTGGGTGGGTCAGTCCAATATTTATATCCCATAAATATTGACGAACCTTGGCAGCAAACCCTTGATGTATGTTCATACTTTATGAATATACGCCAATCCAAGTTCATAATAGTCTTACTTTCATCTTTGTTCCCACAAATATGAGCGACTACGGACATTTAGAATAATCTGCTTATTCACGGATTTAAACATGCTAAAATGGAACATAACTCAAAAGTCATACTCATAAACCATAATCATATTAGTGAGTTGCAACAACAATTGTTCCAATATCCAAATACAAAATAAATCAAATCCAATCACTAGAATATCGAAGTCCTAAGTCACAAGTATGAGCCTCATGGTTTGGCCTTTCAAGGAGCTTCGTGAGTGGATCCGCAATGTTTTGATCGGTGTGAACTTTGCAAATACATATCTTTCCTTTTTCAACTTCATCCCTTATGTAGTTAAACCTCCACCCAATATGCCTTGTCTTTTGATGTGCACGGGGTTCCTTGATTTGAGCAATCGCACCCTCGTTGTCACAAAAGATCTCTAGAGGGTCCTGAATGGCACGGACCACCCTAGGTCGATAATGAACTTCCTTATCCACGCAGCTTCTTGAGCTGCCAAAGAGGCGGCGATGTATTATGATTCGGTGGTGGATAATGCTACCACATCTTGTTTCGTGCTCTTCCAAGAGACGGCTCCACAATTCATAACAAAAACATATCCCGATTGTGATCGAGAATCATCTCGATTAGTTTGGAAACTCGCATCCGTGTAACCCTTTACAATGAGTTCCTCCTCACCAGAGCCGTATATTAGAAACATATCCTTAGTCCTTCTAAGATACTTCAATATACTTTTAACCGCCATCCAATGGCTACTTCCTGGATTTTGTTGGTATCTACTTGTCATGCTCAAAGCGCATGACATATCCGGTCTAGTGCATATCATAGCATACATGATGGATCCTATAGTAGATGCATATGGGATTCCTTTCATTCTTTCTTGCTCATCCTTTGAGCTTGGGCATTGAGACGAACTCAATATTGTTCCTCTTTGAATAGGCACTAAACCTTTCTTAGAGTTCTCCATCTTGAACCTTTTCAAGATTTTATCAATGTATGCACTTTGGTTTAAACCTATTAACCACCTTGATCTATCCCTATAGATCTTTATTCCCAAAATGTAGGCAGCTTCTCCAAGGTCCTTGATGGAAAAAAATTTCCAAGCCAGGTTTTTACACCTTCCATGGTTGGAATGTCATTTCCAAACAATAGTATGTCATCAACATACAATACTAAGAAAGTAATGATGCTCCTACTAGCTTTCTTATACACACAAGCCTCATCAGCGTTTTTGATGAATCCAAATTTCATGAATTCAAAATCAAAACGGTGATTCCAACTTCTAGATGCTTGTTTCAATCCATAGATTGATTTCTTTAACTTGCATACTTTATTAGGATGTTGTGGATCGACAAAACCTTCAGGCTGAACCATATAGACATCTTCTTCAAGCTATCCATTTAGAAAAGCAGTTTTGATATCCATTTGCCAAACCTCATAGTCATAGTATGCAGCTATGGCAAATAATATCCTAATTGACTTTAGCATTGCCACAGGCGAAAAGGTTTCATCATAATCAACCCCTTGAGTTTGAGTAAAACCTTTCGCTACAAGTCTTGCTTTATAAGTATCCAAGTTTCCAGGCATATCGGTTTTCTTCTTGAAAACCCACTTACTTCCAACCGGTTTGGAGTTAAAAGGTGGTGCAACCAAGTCCCATACTTGGTTGTCATGCATGAATTGCATCTCAACGTTCATAGCTTTAAGCCATTTGTCATAATCGGATTATGATATCGCATCATGGTATGTGGTGGGTTCATCCGAATCTACCAAATAGCATCCATTCTTGAAAAAACCATATCTTTCGGGTGGATTACTAATTCTACCAGATGTTCGAACGTTTTGTGTGTCTTGATCAACCATATGATCATTCTCAAAAACCTCTTGTTGAGTGCTAGTATCAACCAATTATGTATCGGCTTGTGGTTCTAGATCCTCCTCGAGTTCCACCGTTCTATCAGTTCCTTCCATAAGGAACTTAGTTTCCAAGAACTCAGCCTTTAGAGCAATGAACACCTTTTGCTTGGTTGGGTTGTAGAAGTAATATCCCATAGATTCCTTGGGATATCCTACAAAGATACACTTAGTGGATCGAACTTCAAGTTTGTTTTGGGAGTTGCGTTTGACATAAGCCTCACAACCCCATACCTTTAAATATGATAATGATGGAACCCTTCCATGCCATATTTCAAAAGGTGTTTTGTCCACTTCCTTGGTTGGGGCCATATTTAGAATACGGACCGCCAAGAGCAATGCGTAACCCAAAAATGATAGAGGCAATGTGCTTCTAGCCTTCATAGATCGAACCATATCCAATAGAGTTCGATTCCTCCTTTCGGACACACCATTATGTTGTGGTGTTCCGGGTGGAGTGAGTTGCGAGATAATTCCACAACTCCTAAGATGATCTTGAAAAGCATCACTAAGATATTCACCTCCTCTATCCGAACGAAATACTTTGATGGTTTTATTGAGTTGATTTTCTACTTCATTTTGGAACACCTTGAACATTTCAAAGGCTTTATCTTTGTGTCTTAACAAATACACATATCCATAACGACTATAATCATCGGTAAAGGTAATGAAGTATCTTTCACCATTCCTTGTCATTGCCTTAAAAGGACCACATACATCCGAATGTATGATCCCTAATAAGTCTTTTACCCTCTCATTAGTACCACTAAAGGGCTTCTTGGTCATCTTTCCTTGCAAACAGGACTCACATTTATCAAATGAATCTCCATTTGATTTTAAAAGACCATTCTTTTGAAGTGTATGAATGCGATCTTTGTTTATGTGACCAAGGAGACAATGCCAAAGGTAGGTCTCACTCAAATCCATTTTGAGTTTCTTAGTGCTTGATTGGTACAACGTGTTATCAAAGGATGTGTTATCATGAACTAATTCATAAATGCCATTAGACGGCATTGCTTTAAAGTAAAAGACATTATCCATGAAACACAAATACAATTGTCCACAAACTTTAAATCATAACCATATTGTCTTAAAAGATAAACGGAGATAATGTTCCTAGTCAAACTAAGAGCAAATAGAATGTTTTTCAAAACAACTTCCAAACCATTTAGAAGCTTCAAAATGTAGTCTCCTTGGGCTTCCACATCAACCTTTGTTCCGTTGCCCATGAAAAGACTTGTATCTCCTTTCAAGAAATTTTTATTTCTTTTGAACCCCTGTAATAAATTGCAAATATGAGTTCCACATCCGGTATCTAATACCCATGTGTTAGAAGAAATAACATTTAGATCAATATGGATCATGAAAGTTGTACCTGAGGTTTGCCCCCATCCCTCTTAGCTTTCAACTCCTTGAGATAGGTTGGACAATTTCTCATCCAATGACCTATCTCATCACAACCAAAGCACGGGTCTTCCGAGCTAACCTTTAGCTTCTTCGGTTTGGGTGGTTGCGTTTTAGGCTTCCCTTTGAACTTTCCCTTGACTTGCCCTTTGGCTTTGGCAACCTATGCCTTAGGTTCCGGGTGATGCCTCTTCTTATTTCCACCTTCATTAATCGTGAGAACCGGTAAAACCCTTTTACCCATTCCTGTTTCGGCCGTTTTGAGCATTACGTGAAGCTCACCAATGCTCTTGTCCCATCCATTCATGTTGTAGTTCATGAAAAAAGTCTCATATCTTTTAGTTAGGCCATTGAGGATCAAATCCGTGGCTAACTCTTTTGAGCCGGGACAATTTAGCCGTTCAAGTCGATCAATGTGGCTTTTCATTTTAAGCACATAAGATGAAACGGATTGGGTTTCTTCCATACGACATGCATGAAGCGCTCGAACCGTTTCAAAGCGCTCCACCCTAGCTTGAGTAAGGAACATTTCCTTAAGTTGGGTGATCATGTCATATGCCCCATGATGCTCAAAATCCTTTTGAATCTCATGAATCATAGTTCCCAACATGAGGCAAGAAACTTGCACCGAATCCTCGGTGTGTTTTATCCAATCGTTATAGGCATCTTGATCGTCACTGTCAGGTTCATCGGGAATAGGATCGTCCAATACGTAGGATTTCTTTTCTTGTTTGAGAACGATTCTCAAATTTCGATACCAATCCATAAAATTGTTATAGTTAAGACGATCCTTATCAAGTATGGCTCTTAGAGATAGGTTATGCACGGGTGGGATAATTGCGTTAGGTGGATTGTTGATTGCGGCCATCTACAAGTTTTAACAAAGTTCAATATTAGTATTTTCGATATTATTTAAAATTTTAATCGTTAATACCCTTTATGTCTCCAAGACAATTAATAATTAAAATCTAGAACCCAACGTTTTATTCACATAGTAGTTAGGTGACCTTTATCCTGCTATTGAATTAACAAGGTAGTCAATGTTTTGATGATTGCAACCCTTTTGCAATTTCTAGTTTTATGGGATCGGTTAAACATCATATGTTAAGTTGGCACGTTTAATCCCATCAACACCTTTGTACGCCATGCTTCGGTGACCCTATTCACATGGTTTCCAAATCAAGTCGTCCTACTTACACACACATGTGAATTTACACATACAAGTGGTTAAGTGACCTTTATCCCACAAATATTGTAAACGCACCTCAAACACACAAGTTTTCTCCAATGTGGTTAGGTGACCTTTATCCCACATCGAGTTCCAAGTGATTCGAGTGTTGTATAAAAGGATGGTGTTAGACTTGTTTAAAAGGGATTTTAGTTTTCTAAATTCTAGATTGGAAAACTTTTGTGTACCTTACATATGCATGCTTTCAAATGTATGGTACTTAGTTTGAAACCAATATTAAAAGTTCCTTTTAATAAAACCCATTTTATTATGAAATCACTAGCCTTTAATAAAACCAATATTATTACTTAATGATTTCTAAGGAACCAATTTTATGCAAGTTGTTGATTTTAAGTTGTCAAATATCCTTATCCACATAAGATAATACAAAACATAAAACAACCATTCAAGCATAAATAATCAACCACAAGTTCATAACCATAGCCATCTACATTTGGCCACATTTGTGACCGAAACAAGTGTGCCAAAAGGTCTCTCCTAAGGGACCAAATGAACATAACCATGTGTCGGTGAACTCCCACTTGATCCCGCATCCTAATACCTCAAGTGTCCATTCTCCACTTTATTTAGGGCTTGTTAATGGGCTTTAATTTCAGCTCCAAGCTTCCATGGTCCACCTAGTTTGGGCTTTGGTTTTTGGGCTAGAATCCCATCTTGGACTATGACAGGATCAGTGATCTAAGTTTGATCAATTAGAGTTGAATTGCAGCGGAATTAGAACAAGAATTAGACAAATATAGCAAGAACACAATAGATATTCAATGGAACAGTACACGGTTATAGAGAAAGAGGGTTTTCTGCAAAAGGGATAATATCATTCATGCACAAATGCTTCGGTATATCAGCCGCTAAGCTTCGCGGGTTACAATTAGGTCAACATTCCTTATATAAAGGAATTTGACGTCTACTGATGTCACTTGATAGTGACATTTAACATAATTATTACAAACAACTGAAAGTAAGCAAACTACTGAGAATGTTCACAACAACTGAGAACATCTCAGAGTATGCTAAGTACAAGATGAAACTAAAACTACTGAAACTACAAGTACTGATTACAAGAAACATAAAACTACTGATTACAAAGAACTGAAAGGAAAATATAACTACTGAAAGGAAACCATCGCAACTACTGAAGAGGTCTTCTTCAGCTGTTGTGACAACATCTGAAACTTGGTCTTCAGTCTTTGTCTTCAGCTTTTGTCTTCAGACTTTTTCTTCAGTTCTTTAACTTCAGACTTTGTCTTCAGACCTTGTTATCAGTTGATGTCTTCAGCTCTTGCAGACTACTTCAGTTGTTGTAATGTCTGTGGGACATAAAGGTTTTTCTGATCAGGCTCATTGGTTCTTTTGGTCCAACAAACTCCCCCTGAACCAATGCAGCCAAAACCTTTAAGCTTATTGAGGTCCCACTTATTCTTGGCAGAAATACTCTCTTGATCAGCTTCAGAGATATCAGATAAGCACAGGCCAGGGAATATGTTTCAGTAGATGTGAATGTCAAAGGATGGAAGGGAACTCTGTCTTGGGGAACTGGACACAGAGCTGTTATCCCAACCATGAAACCTACTTCCCATTGATGAGTCTATAAGACTCTCTGATGTAGGCCTCAAGGAGAACAACTTGTTCCTCCTTAGTGAGTTCTTCTGTTTCTCCTTCGAAGAAGAACTCTGGGCCATAGTACTCTGATAGGTACTTTACTGTCTTTCCATTTTTCAACTCAACAGTTGTTATCTCTCTGTAAGCAAATTCATCTGGGTGAGTCCCTTCTAATAACAACTGGAGTTCATTTTTCTTGATCTCTTCAAGCCTCTTGTATAACAACCCCTTCTTGACCATTTTGTTCTCCATTAGAGTTTGAGGGGTCATCTTTGACTTGTAGGCTCTCTTGAAGTCTTCAAGTATCTCCCAGGGTGAGACTACAATGGCCAACATAATAACAGCATCTATGGTCTTTCTCACTTGGCCATTGTATCTACTTGGTATGGATTTCTTATGAATTCTAGAACTAACCCTGGGGTCTGGCCAAATCCTTACTCTCTCCTTTTGATATTGAAAGGTATGCCTGAGAGCATACAGCCTTTGAGCATGTTTCTTCATGGCTTGTATAGATGATGACTGAGGAAACTCTTTGTCAACCATCTTCAAAAGTTGCTCATCGTGCTGTTTCTGCTGTTCTTCTTCTTCAATCTTAACTTTCACCATTTGCCTCTGAAAGTCTGGTGTGATCATTTGTTGACTTCTGGGCTCAGGTATTTTTAGAACAGCAGAGATTGGCAGACTGTCTTCTTCATCATCTTCTTCTTCTTCTTCCATCCTCAACACCCTTCTCCTCCTTCTGGGTGCATCATTGGATGTGGTTTGAGGTGGTTTTTGGGGTAAGGGAGTTGGTTTTGAGGGTTGAGTTGGTTTAAGTTTAGGTTTAGGGATTGGTTTGGAGAGTTGTGGGGTTGGTTGTTTTTGAGTGGGAGTTTGGGAAGGCTGATCTAGCATTTTTGTGGTAAGTTTGGCTTTGGAAAGCTTGGCCATATCAGTTCTCTTCCCAGCACCTGCTTCATCTAAGGCTTCGATAATCAACCCCTTATTGAATGCTTCAGAAGCACAGATTCTGGTGGTTATTGCCAGAATACTGTCTCTGGTCTATGATTTAATATCAATTAATGATCTTCCCAAGTATTTTGCAATAAACCTGATCATTATCTCCAACCTCTCCCTTTCCATCACACTGTAACTGGCCCATCTCTCTTGTATCTCTTTAATCTCCAGCCTTCTGATCTCAGTGTCTAATGTAGCTATATCAAAGCCTTGTCTGAAGAGTTGGTCTATTATTCTGTCCATTGATCTGCTATGAGCTTCATCAGCTTCTTTAACCAGATCTTCCAATGATTTCTCTTCATCAGGCTTTTGAGTTTCAGCACTTTTCTTTCTCTTGTATGTGATCAGCTGTTTTTCCTTTTCTAACTCCTTTTCTTTCTCTTGTTGTTTCTCATCTTCCACTCTCTTTCTCTTTCTTTCTTTCACTGCCTTAGACTCCCCCTTTTTGGGTGCATTGGGTTCAGGGGTTTGAATGGCAGAAAGCTTCTTTTGCACAGCATCATCAACAAGTGTTTGTAGATTTGAGGAGATCCTCTCATCAATGGCTTTATGCACAATCTCATTGATGATGGGAGTGATGAGAGGTAAGGAATGTAGAAAGGTAGCTACCATCTGCTCAGAGGGGTTCTGTCCCTGAGAGGTGGTGCCAAAAGCAGTGGCTGGTGGCTCAGTTGAGTGTAGTGGCTGAGTGTTTGGTGAACCTTCAGATGAAGGTGCCATCTGTGGGTTTATTAGGGCGGATGGACTTTGATCCTGAGACATTTTGGCAAGCAGTTCTTTGAGTCTGCTCACCTCAGCTTCAAGGATTGTGTTATGGGCTAAGACATCGAAGAAAAAGCCCAGGTCATCATCAGTCTTTGCTGAATCACCTGACCTCCTGATTGAATCAGGATGTACATGCCCTGAGTGTGGATCAGTTGTAGCATGTGCCCCTTGTTCTTGGTTCTGGGGACTTCCTGCCTCAGGACTGAGTCCTTCATCGGCAGTTGCCTCTGGTGAGGTCTTAGAGATGTTACCAACTGCATTCTGTTCATTTGCTAATCAGTAGAAGTGGCAGCCTCACCAGATGTTCTAACCTCCTCCTCTACACGGGGAGATTGAACATTATAACCCCTGTGATGTGGGTTATCAACAGCATTTTGGTCCTCTTCCTCAGCTGTTGAGGTTCTCCCCATTGTAATTGGTTTCTGGGGAGGAGGAGAGGAATGCAGCTGACTCAGAACTTGTGCAACTATAATGGTTGGGCTTTGAGGGGCGGTTGCATTTGGAGATTGGTTTGAAGCAGATTGCACCCGGGGTGACTGGTGCTCTTCAATGGTAACCTTCTCAATTGAGATAGGTTCCAGCATTGTGGTATCCCCAATTATGGTTGCATCAGGATCTTGTTGAGAGGATGCCTGAGCGGCTAGGGCTGGTGGAGTCTTTGACACTACTGGGGGGTTAGAACCAGTAAGTGTTTCCTGTATTGGTGGTACAGGGGCATCCTCAGGGGACTCATCTCCCTGAGTAGCCTTTTTGGGCTTTTTTGTGTTGGGTTTGGTGGGGACTTTGGATTTGGAAGTGGAGGCTGTGGGTTCCCGCTGCTTGGGTTTTAGCAGCCGGGCAGCCCCTTTCAGTGTAGGGTCAGAGTTGTGCCTGGAGTATACTTCAGGCAATACAGCCGGAGCAGGGACTCCAAGGCCAACAAGGCCGTCTGATTTTAGCTGATTTAAAATTATGGCCATGAGAAACCTGGGATATAATATCCATCTGTTTGCCACAGGTTTCAAAGCCAGATCCTTTATTTCCATGAAAACTATCTCAGAAAAATTTAGATTTTGTCGTTCAAAGATAGAGTATAATACCTGTTGCCATCGGGAGGACATCTGATCCCATGAGGAGGTTTTTGATGCAAGGCAGACATTCACCATGTGGAATATAAGACGTTCAGCATCATGGAAGTGCTTCTTCAGAATGGTGGTAGCACTTAAGTCTCCTTCATAACCGTTATTGATGAAAGACATATCAGTTGTGCCTTTCGGGTATTCTGTGACACAGGTGGCATCATGTAGATTTAGGGTTTGTCGAATGATGTCTGGAGAGATGACCACCTGTTTCTGGTTAACCAACGACTGGAGAGTGATTTGGCTATCATTCTCACCAGTTTGCACAGAGACGTTGGTCCAGAATTGGCTTAGGGAATCGGGGTATATGGTAGGATTCAGAAGAAAAGCGGTTCGGTACTGGGAATCTACCATAAGATCGATGGCATTATCAAATTTGTTCCAAAAGGCCGACTTCGAGAGGTAGGCAACACAGTTGTGTCTAGGTTTGAGTTTCATGGTCGCCATTGTTGAGAGAGTGAAGGACATAAAACGGCTAATGAAACGTTTGAAAGTAGATTTAGGTATTTATAGGGTAAGAAAAGGCTGATATAAAACGACTGAAAGTGTTGGTGCTGTCATCAGTTGTTTGAAAACAACTGAAGACCTGATTTTACCTTTCAGAAGTTGTAACAACTGAAGACTTGGTATTAGTCATCAGTAGTTGTGAAACTACTGAAGACATGGTTTTGGCTTCAGGTGTTGTAAACAACTGAAGATTTGGTGTTAGTCATCAGTAGTTGTAAAACTACTGAAGACATGGTTTTGGCTTCAGTTGTATGAAGTGAAACAGCAGTTGTAGAAACAACTGAAGAGAAAAGTTTCTCATCAGCTGTTGTCATCAATTCTTAGCTCATCAGCTATTTCATTCTGACCTCAACACTTATCAGACTTTTTATCTGATTTTCAGACGTTTCATTGGTCATCAGTACTTATCTGTTATACTGACATCAGTAGTTGTAACTACATCAGTAGTTGTAACCACATCAGTTCTTTTCAACGGATAGAGTACTTCAGTACTTTTAAGTAATTTAGTCTTCAGTAGTTATGAAAACTACTGAGGATAAAAGAACTTATCAGTACTTATTTGTGACAATAGTATACGAATGCTCATCAGTACTTGTTGACTGAGATCATCAGTAGTTGTCACTTATTCTAGTTGCAGCATACCAAGCCTTAACACTAGGTTTTGGAAAGTTGAACTGTCCAAAGGCTTAGTAAATATGTCTGCAAGCTCATCAGCACTAGGAACAAACTTTGGATCAATCAGACCTTTTTCAAAACAATCCCTAATAAAATGGTGTCTGATCTCAATATGTTTGGTCCTAGAGTGCTGGACTGGATTCTTGACAATACAAAGAGCTGAAGCACTATCCATTAGTAATGGAGTCTTAGTCTCTGTAATGCCATAATCCAATAATTGATTCTGAAGCCAGAGTACCTGAGATGTACAACTTGCAGCAGCAATGTACTCGGCTTCAGCAGTGGATGTAGCAACTGATGTTTGTTTCTTACTCTGCCAAGAAACCAAACAGTTGCCTAGGAATTGACATCCACCAGAAGTTGATTTTCTAGTTAATTTACACCCTGCATAGTCACTATCAGAAAAAGCAACTAATTTGCAAGAGTGCCCAGTGGAATACCAAAGACCTAGAGATTGAGTACCTTGCAGATATCTAAAGATCCTCTTGACTGCAATCAAATGAGACTCTTTAGGAGCAGCCTGAAATCTAGCACAAACACAAGTTGCAAACATAATATCTGGTCTAGAAGCTGTTAAGTGCATCAAGGACCCAATCATACATCTGTAAAGTGTTTCATCAACAGCTTTACCTTTCTGATCTGCATCCAGTTGTGTGGTGCTGCACATGGGAGTAGAACAGGGCTTACAGTTTTGTAAATCAAACTTTTCCAAAAGACTCTTTGTGTATTTTGACTGATGAATGAAAGTTCCATCAGCCTTTTGTTTGATTTGCAAACCTAGAAAGAACTGTAATTCTCCCATGGCACTCATTTCGAATTTTTGTTGCATCAACTTTGTAAATGCATCACACAACTGTGGATCAGAGGATGCATCTAGTTGGTTAACTCTCCCCAACAAATGCTGAACCATCATAACAAGTTGTGTTTGATTTGTTGCTAAAGCCTTCAGCTCATTTGACACATCAGTACTTGTTTTTGATGAGTTCCTGTGACCCACCATTTCCTCCTTCTTGAAATTCACAGACTTAGTCTGATGTTTATCATGAGGAACACTATCAGCTGTTTTCTAATAAACCCCATCCTTCTTTTTGGATTTTGGTGAGGCCTTGGGTTTATCAGTTTGAGATGACTGTGGTACAAACTTGGTCTTAAAATCATTTTTCATTTTATTAATCTCTTCTTTAATGAGCTTATCTCTGTTGAGTTTGGAACCCTTTTTGTACTAGCATTCATCAGATAGATGATTGAATTTACCACATATTTCATATGGCTTATTCTTCATCTTGGATTGATCAACTGCTGAAGTGGAAACTACTGAAGGTGTGATCTTTAGTACTTTCCTCCTTTCAGTACTTGTGTTAAGTACTGAAGGATGGGTAACAACTGAAGACTTGTTCTTCAGCTGTTCTCTATCCGTCCTGAAAGACCGTATGATAGATTCCTCAGCAGTTGTTAATCCTTTTATTTCAGCAGATTTGAAATGCTTTTCAGATGTTGTGACTTGCCCTTCAGTACTTGGAGTACTTTGAGGGACAACATCTGAATTACTCTGCTTCATGTGTTTATCAGCATTTAAACCATCAGGCAATTGATTTGCTGAGATCTTAACACTGACTTCATCCTCTAATTTTGTATTATCATTTGAGGATGAATCACATGATGATGTGGTTTGGAAATTACTTTCACCTTCAGATTTTACTATTGATTTTGAAGTAAAATCAGTAGGTGGTGCAGTATGATTGTAACCTATTCCAAACTTCACATTTGAAGTTGTTTGCTTGCTGAGAAGCATTTCAAATCCCTTGCAGGATGTTACCCAGCGGTCACACTCAACTTGGGTAGCTGCAAGTGTCTCTTTGAGACTTCTGTGGTTCTCAAGTATGACCTCTACCTTAGCCTTTTCATCATTAAGTTGGCATTTAAGCTTGTAAAACTCATCATCTTTGTCATTAAGAGCAGACTCATACTCAGCTTTTCTTTTGGAAATAGTTTTCTCAAGCTCAAGATTTTGATTGATTAAAGCTACATTTGCCTCTCTAATAGAGACAAAGGCAGCTATGCATGATTCAGAACATAACTTGGCTTTAGCCTCAGAAGATACCTGGGTTACCTGTGAAGATGATGCATTAGAGCAGGAACCCTCAGTAGACTCCAGGGCCATGAGAGCAAGATTCCCAAAAGGATGTTCACCACCATGTTGACCAGCACCAGCAAATAATTGCTCATTGAAACCAGAAAGATCATCTGGTAAGCTGCTCCAGTCAACAACTCCTGGTATGAAGAAGCTGTGATGAGGTTGAGATTGTGATGGAGATGGTTGAGGCTCAGGTAGGGCTTGAGGTTGTTGTGCTATAGGAACTTGAACTGGATTTGGCTGTGGCATGTAATAGCAGGGATATCGATATGGCATTGGACCCTGAGGGACAAAATATGCAGGAGATTGAGGTTGTGAGTGATGACCAGAACTAGCAGGATGTTGCCCTTTGTTTTGTGAACTATTGCTTGGAAAGGTCACAAAGGGTGCAGAGGAGTTAGATCCAGTTGATCTACACTCTCTTGCAAAGTGCCCAAGCCTGTGGCATTTGTGACACCTCAACTTACTCTTGTCAAAACCAACTTTGGTTTTGCCAGAGAGTCCTGGAAATTTCCTACCAGTTCTCTTGTAGAACTTTTGAGAACTGATATTGATCAAGGCCATTTGGCTCAAAATATCCATCTCTTCTAAATCATCATCAGCAATACCCATCAAATCATCCATGATAAAGCATAAATTATCACTATTACACCCAGAATGACTGTCAACACCAACAAATGCATGATCAGAACTGTTTGAAGAGAAATCTATATGCTCATCATAATGGCTTTCTGATCCAGCATATTCTGACTCATGACCGACCAAGGCAGTGTTCCCTGGTACAAAGTCATCAGTGAGCTTTCCTGATGATGCCAGTTTCCTTTTCTGCTCTATCTCTCTTTCAAATGTAAGCAGTTTCCCATGGAGTTGGGTGAGAGATAGGCTATCCAGATTTGCACTGGAGCGTAGGACAATGGTGTATGTGTCCCATCTCTCAGGCAGTGATCTGAGGAATCTGTTGTTCATCTGGCTGTTAGTATACTCATGCTTGACCATTTTCAGCTCAGAGATCAAGCAGGAGAAACGCTCAAACTATTGAGTCAGTGTCTCACCCTTCCTATGAGAGAATGTCTCATATTGTTGGGCGAGGATTTCTCTGTTGTTTGCTAAGACCTCATCAGTTCCTCCGAATTGTTACTTCAAAGCATTCCAGAGGTCATGAGCAGTTTCATGATGTATAAGCCCAGAATAGATTTCATTAGGCAGTGCCATGGCCAGAATTCCATGGGCTTTAGCA